>OZ020515.1:36154765-36281670 GCA_963971425.1 Bryoerythrophyllum caledonicum | reverse complement strand
TTCTTCTTCTTCTTCTTCTTCTTCTTCTTCTTCTTCTTCTTCTTCTTCTTCTTCTTCTTCTTCTTCTGGCAGTACTCTCGCAAAGGATGGCGTTTTCCCAGCATAAGGTAGAGGCACCCAATTCCGATCACTTAAGCTAGTAGGGGATGCAAATGACATTGTATGTCAAAAACATTTCTATAGAAAGATGCGGAATTAGGAATGAAACTCAACAAATATTTTTTCAAATTTAGTTTCAAAGATGTAGAATTTAAAAGCCCAAAAACTAGCGGAGCCCATTATCAAACTGTAGAGGAGGTGAGATTTTGTGCCCTCCTTTGCCCAATGCCAACAAATGAGAGTGAGTGAAAGAGAGAAGACATACCATGGATAACCAACTCATGGAGGGTATCCAATGCCGATCGGCCTTGTTCGACTTTTGAGGCAATGCCACCAATGAGAGCTCAATTGAGGTGGAGCAACCCAAAATAGCACACTTCATGATCCAATGCCGATAATGACTTGTGTTTTTCAGAGTTTGAGTTATCGGTTTTGGGTCACTTCATGCATTAGCCATTTTCATGCACCATGCATACTCTACTGATCGGAATTGGGTGCCTATTCCGATCAGTAGTATTCCATTCCAGGGGTGGTGACCCTACATTCATACTAAGGCGGTAGCTGGGAACTGGGGAACATGGGAACAAACTTTCCCTGGGAACGTCCAGGGAACCTGTGAGTGTCCCTGCAAAGCCAATGTGGATATGGCACCCGCTTGGCTTCCCAAGACACCAACTTAGAGAGGCTGCATCTCCTCCGACCTCCACAACGCCATGAATTTCCCCCAGGTACCTCCCTCTTGTTCCATATTCCATTTGCCCCGAAGGCATTCTCCGACGTTGTCGTAATTTGGATCAATTCGACGTCTTCGATGGGTCTCATGTCTACACAGAAATTGAAGTTCAAATCATTGTGACATGACTAGTGAGCTAATTAGGCAGCTTTTGCTTGTTTTGTAGCAAATGCCAAATGCATGGCTAGCTCATTGAAGAGTCTTGAATGGTCATCTTACTCGTTGTGGCTAATGGTTTGATGTGGGTTGCTCCTCTCTTGTTGGATTTCAGGTGTGCAATCTCAACATGGATGCGCAAGCATTATGTGGGCGCAGCATTTGTGGTAGGAGTGTGAAGTTGATCCGTTCCAAATGCACAAGTTGTGGAGAATGAGGTCCCAGCAGGCAAAGTGAAGTGTGGCGCCAGATTGGCGGTCTCCTTGATGGCAGCGGCTCTCGTCTCTTGCCCACCAGCGTCTTTGAGTGCGGCCAACGCAATGTACGCAGTGGCCATTTTACAGTGTGAATCTTGGATTAGTAGGGTTTAGTGCGTGGGAGTTTGAATGTGGTTTCGGCAGGTGTGCTCTGAGGGGGGTGCAGGCGAATGGATATGAGTACGCTTACCCTGAATCATGGGTTCGTGACAAAATACGTGGAATTGAGGTCATTCTCTCCTCCTCACTTAACCCTGAATCTAGTGAGCATATTCATAGTTCGTCAGGGATGGATATTTATGATCTTGCAGGTGTTGGCACATGATCCAGAAGTAGCAGAATTGAACATGAGCATCTTCACCGGTCCTGCTCAATCGGGCACTTTGTCAGGCTCAGCGGCCGAGGTAAGTGATCTCTCCAGTTTTCACCATTTGTGGGGAAGGATACCGTTTTCCTACTTCTTGATTGGTTAACACTGAACCGAATTACAGGTCGGCGAAGCGATAATTGCCCAATGCAGGAAGTCTCCTGCTGTAGGGAAGGTTTTATCTAAGTTCATGTATCTTAATCTGTTGTTCTTCATGCTCATGTAACAATATTCATGTGTGAGAAAGAAGAGGATCGATCACAACATGGAGTGATAGAATGGTGACCTCTCTTGCATTTTAGAGGACTAGCTTTGGTAGTGTAGCTGGTTGGTGCATGAACCTCTTCTGTTTCGTTCACAGTTGATCTTGGGTACAAATATATTATTATGTTAGAACTTGCATGATATCAGGCGGAGCTGCTAGGAGTTGATCTGATGCAAGATGGAAGCGCTAACAGGTACATATACCTCACTGCTTATTCCTTTTACACCTACGGAACTCCCTTGATTGCTACTCAATCAATGGGTTACTTGCAATCTAGTACAAGGAATGTGACCATTTCGTTATTTTCCCCCATCCCAAGGCAAAGGTGAATGTTTAAAGAATGTAATAGAGACATCCGGATTCAGGTGTTGGTTGTGAGTTTGATCATGCATCAATGATGCTCGATGAATATTCCCGTATGGTAAGATTACAGTTACTAAAGTATGAGGATTTTTGAAACATGAATGGTGTCATTTTAAAGGTATGGGAAAACTCTACAACCTTCCAAAATTGTAATTTCATACGATCTAAATTTAGTAACTGAGAGCCTGACCAGAGTCAGATGGACCACATTCTGGTCGATTTCGAATTTAGGGGTTAATATAGACTATGTAATCTAAAGAGGAACAATTCCCAAGAACTTCTGTTGTCAACACGGATATCATTGATTTTGCAAATGACGTAAAAGATAAAAAAAATAAAAAGAACATGTCCAGTACACTAAACATCACATTTAGTGTAGTCACACAAATAGTGTAATTACCCTACTACACTATTTGCGAACTTGTTCACAATTAGTGTTAGTTGCGGCAAGCTTTTTCATACACTAATAGTGATTTTATTCACTGCGGCAAGCTTATACAGCTACACTAATTGTGCACAGGTAAAAAAAAAAAACCACCCATTTTTACATATAGTGTAATGTTTCACATTTAGTGTAATGTTGTGTCGTTACACTAATTGTAATTCTTCCTTTTAGTGTAAGGGTACGTATTTAGTGTAGACGACACTAAATGCGATGTTTAGTGTAGTTTAGGCATCGGGCCCATCTGTGACGATCCTCAAATAGTAGAATACAACTCACTTGTGGCAAACTCTTAACCAAGTGTACAGATATCTATAATGAGGAGAGATTCATGTTTCACGTTGAGTGTGGTGGGATTTTCTATACTACGTTCTTGTGGAATTGATCCAGAACCTACTCTGTTGAGCTAGCTATTGACGCAGGTGGAAAACAGCGGCACTTGCTAACGAAGCTGATTCGCATAGACAGAAAGGTTGGTAGGTCTAGATCTGATGCTGGCGTTCAATGATTTATGTATCGGCCAAGCTATTCTGATTGTTAAGTAATGCTACAAAATGTTGTGTAATCTTGCGAGCATGTTGTGAAGTTGAAGGTGACCATTCTGAAGGTGTTTCTGTAAACTCGTGCTCAGGTGTTGTCGTTGACGTTGCAAGTGCCGGAGGAGCTGTGGTCGAGCAACGAAAGTTGCATGAAATCTATCACTGAGGAGTTCAAGCAGGCAACACTCATGTAGTTACTCATTGCCTTGTATAATATAGTATTCATGCTTTGACTTCTAATAGCCTGGGGTGAAAATTAGACGGAGCTGTGTACATTGTCGTGAGAAAAAGGACTCAAGGTTTATAAAGTGATGCAGATTATAAAATTTGAGTTCTACAGCAAATGAACAACTTAACCATTTTAAGAGTATATGGGCATAAAAGAAAATGCCATGAAAAAGCTATGTACAAAATAATAGCATTTATTGTCAAAAATAGTCATACTAAAAATAATTTAGGGTCAGAAACCATATATTAAAGTGCATGCCAAATTACACAACACCTTACATAATGCTCTATTTATTTATTTATTTATTTCTTTCTTTCTTCATAAATAACGTACTTGATTTGGAATTTTACGTTACAAATTTCATTGAGTTCCATCACTGACTCTCTTCAAAGTCTATCCATCCAAAGTGTCCAAAAGTTACATTGGGTGGCTTTAGGGATTAGTGTATTAAATCCAACAACAGAATTCCAGTAATGCAAAATGCAGAAAAAATTAGTGACTCAATGCATCGAGTAAATAACAAAGGATTACGCCATCAAGGGATTGACCCATCGAGGGCTGAAAGATGGCTCATTCTTTGAACCTTGGTTACCACCCTTCCAAATAACATGGATGCAAACCACTACATAATTCATGAAATTCACAAATTGCAATGACAAGTGCTTATCAGAAACTATTCACAACAAAGTAGTCAAACATCAATAATGTCTTTTGAGCAATGTTATTGTGTGGATGGAAAGTTGACTTTATTTTTATGATCGTAGCACTTGCAAAGGCTGCAACATATGAACCACCTATGAAACTACTTGAAAAAATTCTAAATACCTAACACCGCCATTGAAAACTCCGTAAAAAACATGATCACCAATGTCATCCACTATGCTATGTCTACATTTGTACACAAATAAACTTGATTAGAAAACAACAAACTCCTACTAAAACTATACAAATTGTCATAGAAATTTAAATAGTAATCTATGGCTATTTTGTTTTGAGTTTATGATGGCTGGTTGTGGTGAAGAGATGGCAATCTTGGGGATGGAATTTGCAGACCTCTTGGATTGGTGTTTTGAACTTTGGCATATCATGACATTGCATGGAATGTTAGTTTTACAGTCACATGTTGTCGATATATGTAATGGTTAGCAAAAAATAGTTGGATAATGCACTTTGATATGCAAAATCAAGTAGCAATTCTACATAAATTGTCATAAAATTGTAGAAAATTTAACACAAGATCACATCAATGCAACAAACATATAGCACAACATTCTCGCTAGAAATTGTGAATTAAAAAAGTAACCAAAAAAAGAACAGATGATATGTGTGGACAACTCTTAATGCAAAAAAGTATTGTCATTGTTTATTTATCATGAAAGTAGAACTTTCGTGCTAGCTAGTAGATATTGTAATGGATTATAAATATTAAATTGGGAGTTAAAATGTTCAAAGGTGTTGTTTTGGCCGTGAAGATGGGCTGAATTACTAGAATCACATGTTAACAATGAATATGAGTTAAAGTTCCATTGTTTGGTGTCTAGTTAAATTGTTTGTGGTAGGTGGAACTACTTTGGAATGAGTGAAGTGTAGTGGGCATGTAAATGAATTAATGATATATCATTTTCCCTGTATGTGAGTGAAGTTAACCCACCAGACTACCAAACGCAATTAAAAGGTGGAGGAATTTAGCACAAATTGGGTCAAGCCATTGACCTCAACACCCTCGTTTGAGTTTGTGGCCTTGGTTTCGCCGTTCAACGCCGTTTTTGTGACCATCTACGCATGCTTGGGGCAGACTTTGATGGTCAAAGGACAGCGGTGCCACATCTCACAGAGATCAACAAACAGAGTTGCTTTTTCATTTGAAGATGCATGTAGCTGAGGAGCTTCGCGCTTAGCGTGTCTTTGTAGCCTTGGCCGAGGACTTTGGTTGAGTGGATGCGCGGCATCTCTTTTCCAGGTTTTATCATCACGGTATGGGATTATCTGTGGATCCCGTGAGTGAGGAGTCTGGGGGCATCAATGCCCTCTCTGCTACCAAGTAGCAATCACCGGCCGTGCCGGTACGCAATGAGTCTTCTATGGTGGAGAAGGAGACCAAAGAGTTTGATGATTGGCCTTTGGATTTGAAGCCACATCTTACCGGTGCCGAGGCACGGAGGGTATGAGTGTTCATACGTTTGTATCGTAACTATTTTATCTTTAGTCTCCATGATTTGGAGGGCTAGAAAGGCAAGCCCATTCACATTCAGTTGAAAGACGACCACCCGATCTTCCGACGACTGTACAAGCTTAGTCTTTCAGAGAACGTTGGGGTTCAGACTCGTTGTCACGAGTTGTTGGCCGCCAACTTGATAGAGCTCTCCAACGGTGAGTACGCTTGTGCCATGGTAATGCCATCAAAGAAGGATATCTTTGGTAACTGGACAGAGAAGCGGATGTGTAGAGATTATAGGCTGGTTAATTGCAAGACCAACTCAAATTAGTATCTCATGCCCACGTCGGAGGAGTTGTTTGATGCGGTGGGACATGCTAGAGTATTTAGGACGCTAGATTTGCGGTATGGTTATCACCCGTTACCATTAATGGTGGATGACCAGGTGAAGACTGCATTCTGGAGAGTTGAACAGGATGGGAGAGATCAACTCTATCATTGGAAGTTTCTCCCATTTGGCCTCAAGAACGCATCCGCTGAGTTTGAGAGAGTGATGGACCGGATGTTGACCGGTTTACCGTTTGCCTGATACTACATTCATGGTGTTATCATATTTAGAAGCAATCTAAATGAGCATGTGAGGCATTTTCAGGCGGTTACGGCAGAGGTTACGGCAATGGAGATTGCGCTTACACCATAGCAAGTGCAAGTTCTTCTACGACTGGTTGCCATATTTGAGACATATGATTGTTCCAGAGGGTCTTTGTGTGCAACAGGCCAAGGTGGATGCGTTGCAGAAGATTCCTGCTCCAACCGACGTGTCACTGCTTTGAGCTTTTCTTGGCCTCGCAAATTACTATCACCGGTTTTTCAAGAACTATAGCTTGATTGCTAAGCCATTGACTATTCTTGTTGCAAGTTGTCACGTCAGTATTCCTCCGGTTAGCACTTAATTGACATTAAATACAACCAAAGTAAACCACTCCGGTATCGTTCCCACAGAGACCTATTGTTCTTTTCTTAATTGATAGACAAACAAACTAACAAATACTACTACACAGGTTAGCTTCCTACTCACTCTTTGGCTCACGATCCGGATCCTTCCGGACTCCAGAGTTCTTACAATGGCTTTCGGAACTAGTTTCCGGACAGCCGGAGGGTAGTTTGATTTATCTCTGTTCCTCCTCAGAGAGTCTTCCGGACGTTTGTTAAAGTCGGACCTACGCTTTCACATCATCCGGATAGCCATCCGGATGCGGTCACGCAAAGGTGAATCCGGACTACAACGACATTCCGCTTGGTACTACAGTGGTTCTACTGAGCGAGGTTGACAGTATTAATTAATTCACCGTTTAGGTCGACACATGCTAAATTGTTAGGATGGTGTTCTTAATTTTGTGTTTTGAGTATCGGTCAATATGTTATATTTGATTATCGTCTTTCAATATTGCAACGTCATAAATTGCCTCCCCTATGGAGGTGCTTTATCTTTATCTTCCGTTCACAATTTGTAATAGAAATATAATGGTGGTGCGCACTTTAGCTCAAGCCAAGTTGATGTATGTACGTGGTAATTTTTTTTCACTACAGTCGCATCAGATGGTGCACACTTTACTTCAAACCAAGCTAAAGTGTGTGGAATGTGGTCGCCTAATTTTCTACTAATATGTTGTGGAACTCATATCTTCGAATTGTACAAAATGTATAGTGGAAGAGGAATTGCAATCATTGTATTGCAGATTTGAGTTTCTTACGATGTATTCCTCACTTGGTTACAATGTGACATTTGTTCAATTGTTTACCTAATATCAAGGCAAACTGTGAGGACAATGTTATTTTTAAAAACTTTATTAAACACCCAAATATGTGAGTAAAAGGAATTAACTTTCTAAGTATCACCAAAGTATGATATGTGATATAATGTCTACACTAATACTTATTACTTTAAGGCTTTTCATTGTTGAACATAACCTACCAATTTAATGGAAACTCTTTTATACGGAAATCACTCATTCCTTAGTGTAGAGTTTAGATGGGCACTTTACCTCTAATGCACAACTATATTATTTTGAGAGACAATAAATTATAAATCTTCCAATATAACGAATAGGGTGTTTCTTCTATTTTGTTGATCATGCTACGCGATCTGCTTGCTCTTGCAATGTCTAGTCCACGTCTTGACCTCTTGTGTGTCCGAACTACTGCTCTTGTCTTTGGACGTTGTAGTGATCACATCTGATTTGCTTGCCTTTATTGTATCTCTAGGTGTCGGTGCTTCGATGTTTTGTCCATCAGTATCAACATCACATATGATTTTTAGTTAGTAATGATTTCTTGGTCTTCACATATGCTTGTATCCCTTGCGATTGAAGAATCTTTCTACCTGTATCAACACTCAGATCCAAGCCATAAGATCATAATTCTATCCATTCCTCCAACTATACCATTAGATGGATCATTTAACACCTTTACAACTTTACAATCACAATATTCATCAAGATTTTGAGGTTCACCATGAGAATGCCTATCTACCAAATCACCTCTTGTACAAAACCTTTGATCTACATCATTGCAGGTGCAATAAGGAATGCTCCAAAGTGTTGTAATTTTGGAACAAGATTTCCCTCTTTATACATCTCAAGAATTGCCCTATGTTGATTCACAGACCTTCCAAGAGCCATGGAGGACCAATTGTAATCTCTCTAAGCCTATTGCAAGCTATTAAGTTGATTTAGTAGCACCCTAGAACAACTTACCGAACTCACCTTCATAGCAAAAAATCTTAACATAAATCGGCTATACACAAAGAGGGCGCCACCAACACCTATACAAACACCAATCAACAGAAACAAATAATGGTCAAAACTAAATTACAACAACAATACACTAGATTACAATGTATCATTCCACCCATCCCGGACTACCAAATTAACACCTCACCAAAATTTGAACCTGCATACAACTACTATACCGATGGCTCCTTCAAACCACCGGAACACATTAGTCCAGGCAATCGGCGCAAAGAAAAAGCCGGTTATGGAATATACAACCCTACAAAAGAAATCAAATTAGCCAAAAGACTACATGGACAACAAAATATCCTTAGAGTAGAACTCATGGCCATCCACAAAACACTGGAAATCGTCTCAACAAAATACAACAATGAACCGGTACATATATTTACAGACTGCATTAACGCACTATATTTATTAAAAACCCAAATAACACACCCTACCCTCCACAATAGTCACCCCGACCAAATCATACTAGAATCAATGATCCAAATGATACTAAAACGAAGACAAATTACAACCCTCCACAAAGTTCGAGCACATGCCAATATAGATGGTAACGAACAAGCAAATAAACTAGCAAAAGAGGGCTGAGGAAAATCACACAAAAATGCCAAAGACCCACACGAACATGCCCACGCCACCCCATACTACTTCCAAAAAGAAGACTGGCCCTCTAAAGAAGACACCTCTGATAAAGGCCCAGTGAGATTCTTGAGTAAATTCCTCAAAAAACAAGACCTATATAATAACCTTGACACTATCTCAGACAACCTCCCTAACATAGAAAAGTGGACTAACAACAACAACATAGACAATGAACTCTCTACAAATTTCTAGAAAAACCCCATGGGCCACCATCACCGACTCACAAATAACATGCCTTATCAAATTCCGTACCGGACAATACATGGAAAATGCCCGAAAACAACTCTTCTTTGGAATAGAAAGATTCCCATCCATAACATGCCCAATATGCACGTCCACGGATCCCGACACATGGTTACATGTTTTACTTAAATGCCATAACCACCACATACACTCCCTAATTGTCAAAAGACACAACAAAGCCGTATGGGAACTCTGTAAATTAATCACCTCCCATAGCAAATCGAGATGTTTTATCTTCATCAATGCCGGCACCTTTAACAACAACCCACAAGAAAACACGGTCCCAACATGGCTACTCCCGTTTACATGTGAAACCCAACGATGCCATTGCAATGCTCGACTCAAACCGGACATACTATGCGTTAGAGGCCTACCATACAATGACCCCCCACCCGACCACATAAACCAAAACTATACCATAATTCAATTCATCAAATTTACATACTGTAATGACAGGTTCTCCCATGAAACAATCGAAATCAAAACCAATAAATACCAACCCCTTATAGATGACATCATAGCCCTTGGATGGAAAGTGGACCCCCTTATGGTAATCACAGCCGGCGCTCGTGCCACCACCTTTATCCCATCTATAAAAATCCTAAAAGATACCTTCAAAATTCCTACTAACACAATTACAAACACTTTCACAAATATTAACGTCATTGCTATACAACTCGCTATGTCCATCCTTCTAAATAAACAAAAAATTGAAAACAACCAAGCCCTCCCCGATACACATGACCCCCCATAAAGCGTCTCCTTTGCTTATTTTAAATCTCTGAAATTGCGATACACACCTTCCTCCTCATCATTCCCCCCCCTCTCCTCCTCTTATTTTCTCTCTTTTCCCTCTCTCCCCCCCTCCTATGGCCTTCCTTGTTATCTTTATGGTTGATGGGTGCCGTGGTTCTTGGCTACTTGTTACATAGTGTCTACCCTCGAAAGAGGGAAGTAGTTCCAGCTTACTAACTCCCTCCCCGGTGGGCATGGTCTTAGAAGTGGAACAAACAGACACTTTATTCACGTCGGCCTCCTTCGGAAATCGACGTTCTTCTTCTTCTAGATTTAGTAGCTCATGGGTCTAGTTTCATAGTAAATAAGTAGTGATATTATTTTTTCTTGCATAAAAAGTTGGAGATCTATATTATGTATTTCATATTTGGTTAATTTTTCAATTGACATTTTTTACTATGAATGTTGTGCTACATGTTTGTTGCAACAACGTGATCTAATGTTAAATTCTCACAATTTTATTATTACTTGTGTAGGATTGCTTCCTAGTTTTATGGATTTCGGTGTTCTATCCGAATACTTATATTAGCCACTGTAAAGAAATAACAACATTATTTTTTGCATAAAGAGTCGTACACCCATATCATGTGTTTCATTCTTGGTCAATTTTTTCATTAACAATTTATATTATGAATGATGTGCTACATGTTTGTTGCAACAATGTGATCTTACATTGAAGTTCTCATAATTTATGATAACATAAATAGAACTCCTACCAATGTTTTCTAACATAAGGTATTGTCCGAATACTTATGCCTACCATTATAAGAAGAAAATGACAAAAAACAAAGCACAAAAGACAGATTAGGTTTTTGTGTGGTTTGCAAGTTTCTGTAGAGGTTTTGGAGCTGCAATCAACAAGAGGCTTTGTATGATACTTCTTGTGTTTCTTTTTCACAGGAATTCCTTTGTATACTAGGGACAATGGCAGCTTGTCCGCTCCATATAATTGTAGCTTCAAGGCAAAGTGAGTCATGCAATGGCATGATGATGATGTGCGGATCGTTGCCCAACAATGTTACCACCGCCAACTGTTCATATCGTGTGGATGTCTATTTTGTGAAGCAAGTTGGAATGGCATCGAATGAAGGAACTCCAAGGTGTGTGCCCTAAACCGCCTTAGCAACTAGAAATAGAGGAGACTGAGATGGTTTAGGTTGAGAAAAGTGTGAAGAAGTAGGTTGAGGCGGAGAAGGTGATCAAAGTGGAGCGGAAGGGCTTGCTTGGGCAAGTCACAAGTGCAGAACTTCTTTGCTTGGATCTGAGCCTGGTTAGACATTCCTCAAAAATTCAAAATGTAAAAAATTTCTTAGTTTATCCGCTCTAGACCAAGTACACCGCAACGCAACGCAACTTGCAATTTCAATATAAACTTTCAAGAGAGCTTAAATATGGTGGTCTATAATATAATCACCAAGTCTATTCTACACCCAAGTTCAAAAAGTTATGGTTGTTTCCCTTTTATAATTTTTGAAAATAGTCATTCTTTCTAATTAAAAATATCTTGGAATCAACATTTGTCATATTGTACATTATAAGATGTGGAATTTTTAATAGTGGTTCATACATATTTGGAGTTATTTAATATTATATATGAATCTGTTTTCAAGTAGCCTTAGCTAGAGTCATGTTTTGTCACTTGAGGGATATCAAAATCTTTATCTAAAGAATGAATATCGAATATCCTATGTAAAATCATATGTGATAATATTCCAAATTAAGATTTTTTTTGAGAAGGATGTCGAATTTTAAAATTAGGTGTTTTTCCATTGCTTTGCATATGAAGATCTTAGTCACATTTATATTCTTTTATAAAAAATTAGCTATATAGTAATGAACAGTGCGCATATATATGGTTCTAATTAAAAGAGAAACTTTTTCATTTATATTAGCTCAATACCATGAGTTGTTTGTTGCAAAGCACGTCACTCTCTCTGATTACCATGCAAGCTTTTGAAGAAAGACATAATTTGTTGTTATGTGTAAATTTGCAACAAATTTTTTCCTCTTTAGATGACTCTTTCCTTGTCCTAGAATAACTTTAGATCAATCAAAGAGTGTGGTGGTCCCATCCTTCAATTATGTCAATGGAAGACCTTGATGGTTTCTAAATCCAAGCCAAAGTAACTTTCGTTTTCTTTTCAGGATGAAGCGAGGGTTTCAACTTTGATGAATATTAGCTACTTTTCTATCTCTTGAGTTGATTTTAGATTAATCCATAATTAGTTAGAGAGAATTCTAACTATGAAAAGAACAGGTATTCTAAAAACTCTAGGTAACTTTATAAATAATGTTTCAAAGACTTTAAATTTTTTACTTGTAACATTTGGTTGCAACTGATGAATTGTAATTTCTTGAGCCTTGAGGCTTTCTTTACAAGTCTCTTCAAAATCAAACCATTTAGTGTTGCAAGTACTTTCCATATGAGGAACACGATCTTGAAGAAAGGCCAAGTTGTGACTATAGCTGAGGTGAGTTACCTTTATGATTGTAGGTTAATGAATTGAAGAGGAAATAGATGAAGAAGGGTTCAAAGACAGGTAGGTAGAGTTTTTGGATTGCAATTGAATTTGGTTGCAAGTGAAGCAATGTGTAGCTCAAGTGCCCAATATGTGGTGTTGTAAACATGCTTAATGTAGCTCAAATGGTACAAATCATAATTTAAGGATAGAAATTACAACAAGCTTGCTATGTTGATAAACATCTTGAGATGATCCTCAATAAAGTTTGGTACATGCAAGAAGTGAATTGGCAAAGCAATTGGCAGTGTATTTATAGAAGCAAGCTTGTTATATTTTATCTCCTGCCAACTTGCATCTTGCACCCTTGGATCGTAGAGACTTAGGAATTTGGCAAAAAATATACAACTAGTTATGCTAACACAGCTCATTCGTCATAAATACTTTTCCACAAGTGAAAAGTTGGCCTTTTTGCCTAGACTAGTGAAGCAATGTAGTGCTCCAAAGTTGTAGTCCACTCTCAAATATGATAAAACAATTGCTTCAAAACAAGCCATCTTATCACTTACAGATACAACCATGACATTGAATCAACTATGATCTCCCAAATCCTCCAACACATTACACCATGATATCTCCATTACTTTCAAAGGGACTCGAAAGAATTTGCAAACACACCTAGATACCTTCATTACTTTCAAAGTAGGACTTTGAGGATTTTGTAAAGAGCACAATGATATAAATTTGTTAAGACGTACATCTTGCACTGCCATCAATGGACTTCAATCACCTAGATCCTCCAACTTGGAGGAATATAATATGTTCAATACTTTCAAATAAAGATTTGAAAGATTTTGAAATCCCGTGATTTATAATTCACATGTAAGAAGTACTTCTTGCTATGCCCTCAATGAACAAAGATCACCCAAATCGTTTAACTTGCTTCAGCTTTACATGTGCAATACTCGCACTCCCACCAATGGACTTAGATCACCCAAATCCTTCAACACATCACAATGTGATATGTGCAATACTTTCAAATGACGACTTCGAAGATTTCGCAAACACAATAATGATCCACAATATTCCAAATGTAATTCTTCCAATGCAATCAATGCACCTAGATCACCTAAATCCTCCATATTGTAGCATCGAAATATGTGCACTACTTTCAAATGAGGACTCTGAAGATTTTGCAAACACAATAAATATTCGCATAATTCGAGATGTAGTTCTTCCAATACAATCAATGCACTAAGATCACCCAAATCCTTCATGTAACAATGTGATATGTGCAATACTTTCAAATTAGGACTCCGAAGATTTTGAAAACACAATAATGATTTGCAAAATATGACATACATCCCTTCCAATGCAATCAATGCACTAAGATCACCCAAATCCTCCAACACGTTACAATGTGATATTAGCAATATTTTCAAATGTGGACTCCGAAGAATTTGCAAACGTGATAATGATTCACAGTATTCAAGATGCAGTGCCTCCAATGCAATCAATGCACTAAGATCACCCAAATCCTCCATTACATTACAATGTGATATGCGCAATATTTTCAAGTGAGGATTCCAAAGAATTTGCAAACGCGATAATGATTCACAATTCTTAAGATGCAGTTCTTCCAATGCACTCAATGCACTAAGATCACCCAAATCCTTCAACACATTACAATGTGATATGCGCAATATTTTCAAGTGAGGACTCCGAAGAATTTGCAAATGCGATAATGATCCACAATTCTTAAGTAGTTCTTCCAATGCACTCGATGCACTAAGATCACCCAAATCTTCCAACACTTCACAATGTGATATGCGCAATATTTTCGAATGAGGACTCCGAAGAATTTGCAAATGTGATAATGATCCACAATTCTCAAGAAGGAGTTCTTCCAATGCACTCAATGCACCCAAATCCTCCAACTCGTTACAATGAGATATGAGCAAAACTTTCAAATGACGACTCCGAAGAATTTGCACATGCAATAATGATCCACAATTTTGAGAAAGTTCTTGAAATGCAATCCATGCACTATGACCACCAAAATACTCCAATTTGTAGCAATGTGGTATGCCCAGTACTCTCAAGCCACAACTCCACAGATTTCGCAAATGCAATAATGATCCACAATTTTGAAGAACTACTTTTTCCAATGCAATCAATGCACTAAGATCACCCAAATCCTCCAACACGTCACAATGTGATATGCACAGTACTTTCAAATGAGAGCTCTGAAGATTTTGCAAACGCAATAATGATCCACAATTCTCAAGAAGTACTTCTTCCAATGCAATCAATGCACTAAGATCACCCAAATCCTCCAACACATCACAATATGATACGCGCAATACTTTCAAATGAGAACTCTCAAGATTTTGCAAACGCAATAATGATCCACACCTTGTAATACGTACTTCTTGCAATGCCATCAAGGCACTAAGATCACCCAAATCCTCCAACTCGGAGCACCAAAATATGTCCAATGCTTCCAAATGAGGACTTCGAAGATTTTGCAAACGCATTAGTGAGCCACAAAACTGAAGATGTAGCACTTGCAATGCCATCAATGGACCAAGATCACCCACATCCTCCAAATTGTAACAATGTGACATGCGCAAAACTTTCAAATGAGGACTCTGAAGATTTCGCACACGCAATAATTCTCCACAATTTTCAAGAAGTACTTCTTGCAATGCCATCAATGCACTAAGATCACCCAAATCCTCCAACTTGTGGTACCATGACATGCGCAACACTTGAAGATTTTGGGAACGCAATGGGAAACATTCATTAAAGACCACCTTCTTCACTTTAGGAAACTTAGCTTCTGGGTACACACCCAATGTCAATTCTACCAATTCCTTGCAATCTTCCAAAGAGACAATAGAAAGAACATGTACTCCACGTAAACTGTACATCTCCACAATTTCCAATGAAGGCGGAAACTTCATTTTCTCCTCATATAAAATAAAATCATTCCATTGTAAGAACTTTAGATGCTCCAAGTCCTCCAAACCCTTCACCGTTCTAAGCTTAGTGCACCCCCTCAACTCCAAGCTTCGAAGCCTCTTCAAGCATTGCAAATCAAGTGACACCAACTCCATGCAACAGTCCAGCTTCAAAACTTCAACATGTACCATAAACTGAAGCTCTTCAGAACAAAGTTTACTGGACCGACTCTTATAGAAATGGACCCTCCTCAACCGCCAATATGCATGCCGTGGAAACAAGTGCATTATTTCCGGTACACCAAGTCCATCTTCGTCATAAAGATAAACTTGCTCCTCAAATTTCTCTTCCATACTTGCCTCTGCTTTCGCAAACTCAAAGTATAACTCATGCATCCCACAAGGTGATGCTAGGTCCTCCCACCTTTCCAGCAGCCCATCTCTCTGAAGACCCTCCATCTGCATTGAGTCCAAACGATCACTCGACATTCAATCAAACTACATCCACACTTTGTCTTCTATTCACATGTCTACACATCTGCACTTCAAGCTCATAACAAAAAATGCCAAACCATGCTTCTTATCGTGATGCTTTTCGAACTCAACTACATGCAGGCACACAACTCTAACCTGCATAATAAATTTTACATACACAACTTTAGATGGAATGTTGGGGAAAGTAACTCAAAACACTTACCAAATCAAGTACATCATCAAAGTGCACACGATGCACCATACTCAACCACTTGCACACCTCCTTCACGCTGGCCGAACTCCAGTACCGTGTCCTCGGAGCATAAAGAGCGACATCAACGAAGATGCTCCTATGCCTATCGCTAGGCAGATTGTCGTAGCTCAATCGGAGTACAGAAAATATCGGATGCTGCTTCTGATCACACCGCTTCAAGTCCAACCGCTCTACCCACTTTCTAAGCTTCATTGAACTACCAACCAGAGGAAGACGAAGCTGCCGACCTAGCACAACAAGTGCTAATGGAACATACTGCTTCTCACGACCTGTAGAAGATATGGGGCCTTTCGTCAGGAGGCAACGCTCCACAACATTATCAACAGCAACAACTTGAGTATCTGTCATGCCCTCTTTCTCCAGTCCAGGATCTGCTGCCTGGAGCAGAAGTGCCGTCGCATCGTCTTTATCCAACTCAGGCATCTCGAAGCAACACTCTTTGTGGATCCCCAACCATTCTAGAACCTCACGACTGCGAGACGTTACAACCACCAAGCTGCTCGGATGGAATCCCATTCCCAAGAGAGCTTCGGCTTGCTCCCGGCTCATGTCCTCATTCCAAACATTGTCTATGGCAAGAAACACCTTGTGCTCGATCCTCTTCCGCAACAGACTCCGCCACTGCACAAACAATCCAATCAAATCGGTCAAAATCGATTCCTTCCTCGCATCAACTCCTGCAAAGGGAAGAAAGTGCTGCAAAACAATTCATGTCCTCATCCTGTTACAAGGTCCTTCCGACTCCAACAGGGCACATTGCAAAGATGCATAACGATATCACCTGATCCTTGCTTTTTATAGTTGCATTGAGCAAAGACTCGCTTATTCCAACTAGATTCTGCAACACATCTTTCTGGATCTCCTCAGCACCAGTCTTCCCCAACTCTGCATGCCAGACTTTGCCATTAAACTCTGCAAAATAATCGTTGCACAGCGACTTGCATATGGTTGTCTTCCCCAGACCACCCATCCCATACAAGCCGATGGCACGGACGTTGTGAAATCTCGTCCTTGGGGGTGCTTTCGTGAACATGTCGGCTACAGCCTGACAAACACAACCAAGTGCCATTAGCTTCTTCAAGTTGGAAATTAAGAACATCATCTCCTCAAGATTCAGCCTCAAAGGAAGACAACAGTCTTCTTCACAATCAATCATACATGCACACAACTTGAAGATTGCACTGGTTCTGACTCACTTCTGCTCTCAAATCAATGTTATCCACCTCGAATACTACTAGCAATGTTTATAGCAACCACAAAGACCACTTCCACTCATGACTAAGACAAGCACAAGCCACTCACATCTCATTTCTCTCAGGAACTGGAAGAAAGAGAATCCAAAGAAGGTTTACAGGTTCCAACCTCGATAACAGAAACCTATAACGTTGGCCACTTACATCATACAAAGTTGTAAAAGTACCTTACAAAGCTTTAACTTCCCTTTCACGTGTGAATCTTCCCACATAACATCCGGAGGAACCAGCTTCAAAATCGCTGACACAATGTTGTTGATGTAATCTTCCTCAGTTCTGAAATCACTATACTTGGCGCCATTTATGCCACCAACCACTCCGACAGCCTCTTCCCACTTCAACACATCGATTCTGCCATCTGCGGCTGCCAACTCCTGCCACTTCTTCAACCAACCAAGTCGTCCTTCACCGTCCCGAAACTCCTCGACTGACAATCCCATAAACAGAGGGAATATGTACAACTTCCTGCACCCAAACACGCTTCTCCGCCTCTTCTGCTCCTCTACAAAGATCTCCAACTCTATCATAGGCCACTTGCTGGTGAGAAAATCATCGCTCAAAACCACAACCGCCACGTCGGCCTGCCGGGCTGCATCCTTCAGGTGCTGCACAAATGGTTCACCTCTTGGCAAACTGTCGGGGTCCTCATCAAAAAATGGAACATACGCGTTGCGTTTCAGCTCATTTCGGAGACGACGCACGAATGCTTTCTGAGCGCCACTGTGACTCAGAAATATGCTGTGCTTCTGCTCTCTGCATCCCAACCTTGTCACAGAGCACCGAACTAGTATTAGATTGCATCCATGCATCACACCAACTGTTTACTTCCTAATCCAGTTACTTACTCATGCAATGGGACGCTACCAAAAATGGTGATAGGTTATGGGTAGGATGATGCGTGCACAAGAATGGACTGGTCTACTAACAAATATAATGGTCTACAAGAATTTACTTCCACCAAAGTCCTAGGAAGATCTTAACAAGTCCTAGAGAACGCACTTTTGATTTCCATCAGTGTATTGCTTTGATTCCTAAAACCATTCCTACAAGTATGCTGCATGCCTTCAACTAACAGGAACGGTGTCGTCGACCTCGATCATCTCACTTTCCTGTTCGAGCCTGATTGTCACAAAACCAAAGCTAAAAACATGGCACTACACATACCGCACGTTGTGAGCAAGTGACTCTCCAATGCTCCTCGACGGCCCGGCTCCCAACTCCTCTCTCATGATCACACTTTCCTCCATCTCCTCGACAACGCTCTCGGCTTCCAAGGGTTCACAGCTCCCGCAAAACACGGTACCGAATCAAAACTAGACAAATGCGAAACTGATCTAACTAGTGCAAACTACTCAGACCCGGTGTGCGATAGAAAGGCACAAGAAAGAGTAAGAGAATTAGAGACTAGCGAGAGGGATCTTAGGTCTATCCTTATTGTGCGGCCGAGGTAAACGGCTGTTCACCTGACAACAAAAGAAACACGCACATCAATCAGTAACCGTAAACCTCTCGCACTGGAACTTCAAATCACGCACAGAATTCAAACAGCATCCACAGATCCACCTAAGGTAAACTCTAAAGACCAACAACAGAAAAACTAGCCGCGGAGGATCCTTTCCATCCACAAGATACCGAAACGTTCATAACCAACTCGCATGTCTCAGAAGCGAAACATGGAAGAGCTTCAAACACATACCTCGGCCGTCGCAGTCACCGACCGCCTCCCATTCCTCCAAAACCTAGCTCCCCCGACAACTCACCTCGTCAGTCGCAAATAACCCTACCAACAGGAAACCCTGCACAAAAACTAGAGAAAAGCTACATCTCCTTTTGATCAGTGCTCTCAGAAAACACAATCTCTGTGCAGATGTGCTACCAACAATACCAGCAGAGCACACACGAAAGAGTCTTGCTGCCGACTGCCGCGTTTTGGTTGAAAAAGTAGCAGGAACGTTTTCGTTGAAAAAGTAGTAGTAGCGCGGTTTGGTTTAAAAAGTAGTAAGATGAATATCATCCTAGTTAAAAAGTTAAATGTCCTTGGATTTTTTATGTTGGTGAGATTCGGTTCGGAAGAGCTCAACCACTATGGCTAATGGTTGAATCTACGACCTTCATAGATTCTGCGAAATATCATCTACTATGTTTGTAGATTTTCCACCTGCTATAGTCAGCCGGCCTTATTGGAATAATGGTTTGGATTTTAGTGATTGAATGCATGCTTTGTCGATGTATGTTGACAATCTTGTACGAGGTTTTCTTTGGGGGTTGGAAGTGCTTGAAGTTTTGGATTTTTGTGGTTGAATGTATGTCTTTGGTGAGGTTTTTATTCTTTGGGGTCTTTTAAGGGCATGTTTGCGTGGAGATCATTATGCACCTCGTTTCTTGAGTCTTTTATGTTTTTGGTATATGAAGGGTTGATTTGGGTGAAGATTTTGGTTTCTTGCATGTTTTTTGGTGGACTTCTATAGCTTTTTTGTCTTGAGTTTTAGGGTGGGTAGCTAGTGGTGAAGAGATGGCAATTTGGGGATTGAAAATATGCGGATCTCATGAAGTTGTGTTTTGCACTCTAGCATATTTGTACATTGCATATAATGTTAGTTGATAGCCACTTGTGCATGTCGGAAAAAAGCAAAAAACAAAAAAAAATAGACAAATTAGGTTTCTCCATGGTTTGAGAGTGTATGTAGAGGTTTTGGAGCTGCAAATAAGTTAACAAGAGGTTTTGTAAGATATGGCTTGTGCTATTTTGTTAGCAAGAATTGTTGTGTCCACTGGGAACAATGGTAGCTTGTCCACTGCATACAACTGTGGCCACAAGGCAAAGTGAGTGCTGCAACGGCATATTGATGACGTGCAATTCATTGCCAAGCTCTGCTACCACAGCCAACTGCTCATAACATGTGGGTCTCTATTTTTTGAAGCAAGCTACAACGACATGGAGGAAGAGGAACTCCAAGGTGTGGGCGTTCAAACCACCTCAACAATTGGAAACCAAGGAGACTTAGAAAATTGAAGAGGAGAAGGTGATCAAAGTGAAGCGAAAGGGGCTTACTTGGGCAAGTGCAGAACTTCTTTGCTGGGATCTGAGCTTGACCAGACTATTCTCAAAAGGTAACAAATTTCTCAGTTTATCCACTTTCATCAATTGAATCTATCAATCTCACCAGCTAGAGTACGTACATCTTAGTAGTGCCATCACCACAAGTGCTTAGCTGATGCAACAAGTCTAATCTTGTTGAGTGATAATCTACTGTTGCAGGCCCGACGATTATGTTGTTGCTCTCTAGTAAATGTACGGAAATATTCTCCAGGGAACGGTCTTGCAATATTCCTTCCAAATCTCCTTGTACTTGGTCGAGCATTTGGCTTCATCTCTTCGCTCTCTCCACAATAGAAGAATGAAAAGATATGTTGGATAGAAATATGGCACTGGTGAGCTAGACATAACGGTTCGTAACACAGTTAGCAAGATCAAAAACGCATCAATTTCAAGAACATCACCAAATGAATTCTATGATTTTGGTGTGCATTTTCTTTTCCCCTAACCAAAGCAACTGCTAGAGCTAGTTTTTACATGAGCCGTATTTCTCTATACGTAAAGCAGATCTCCATGAAACGATGAGTGAGTTCTTAGCAACAAAATCATGTAGAAGAATATGGAAAATAAATAAGTACCTAACGCCACACATCAAACTGAAGGAGAATGCCACCAAGATGTCTCCAAGATAGTTGCAATGCCTTGCAATGCCCCTGCAGAGATAGATTTGATTACTTTGCCTCTAGAACTTCTGTCCCTCAATGACATCCTTCAGCTTAGCTAAGATTTGAACACCCTCAAAAATACAGATCCCACCAATTAAAACGTGATGATATATACTCGGGGCCAACACAGCAAATAAACACTTACCAGAAACCAGAGACGAGTAGCCGTCCTCCGATAGCTTTCGCAGGCTCGCCCCAGATTAAGACCTTTGGGTTATGTTTAAAATCGTGCTTCTGCTTATTTGCCCCTCTGAACACCGCATACCTGACCCCAAATTTTTCCAATGAGCAGTTCACAAAGCTCAATGACAGTGACTCCGGTCCACTTGAGAATGATCCATTTGTCAGAAGCACAACAAAGAACCGACTGACAAGACTAATTTAACACAAAGAAAAGAAAAGAAGAAGAAAATAAAATGAAAGCAAATCAAAAATAATAATGATAATAAAAAATGTACTACTACTGCTTTTGCTGTTTCGAAACTGAATTAAAAAAAATTTAAGAACATTGTGCATGAAGCGGGATTCAACCAGGACGCAAGATTATCGACCATACCCACAGAGAAAGACCACGACGTTCAATGATGCCGCTGCTGGAGTTAGAGCAACCGTGTGCGATAGCAACCACCAGGCCTGAGGTTATTTGTCGTAGCAAAGAATGTAAGAACATGTAGATGACATTAAGATTCTAGAGAACAAAACTGAAAGAAATCATCAATATACACAGGAAGTTTCTGATACGTCATACTCTTCATTTGATGCTTTACCACAAAGTTTAGACATCTCCTAACAAGATTAATGAACTTAATTGTACCTGGATACTGAAGGTAAATGGAATGAAGACCAAGTCTCCAAAGATGAGCATGAACCCGAATCTTTCAGCTATAATGTCCCATCTGCAGATTATACATTCGAATCGTCAAGTGCTGTGACTGCTGGCAACAAGGCAGACTGCGTTGAACTTCATCTATTTATTCTTATCAACCGACAAATTCCAAGACTTGCAGTTACAAGGATGAAATGCTCACGTTGATGTCATGTACTCCTCGTGCCAGAAATAATCAAGCACATAAATCTGCAACACTGAGAGAAGTTACACGAAAATTTTGATAGTTTGCGAGAATAATGATTACACCAGCATCGCATGTTTGAAAGTGCAGGCACAATAGAAACATACCGCGCAAAATGTTTGAAAAAGCGTCATAGACAAAGATAATGAGCCTTGATCAATATACTGTTTGGCAGCCACAGACAAATTGATCAAAAGCCAACCCATCATGCCCGCTCGAATCCAGAAGAATCTGTAAACCAGGAAATGTAAATATAAATACATTGCGATCTCAAGTGTCTTCAGAAACACCCACAGTAAGGCATCCACATGCTCCAAGCTCGCGATTATCAACAGCGAAGCAGATTGAAAACTTACTTCAGGTCCATGCCCAGGAAGTCTGGATTCAATTGCACACCAAACCACCTGCACGAGGAAATATATAGGAATCAACAAAACGCAGAGTCAAAGCAACATGACAAGAACACAAACCAAAAGTCGCCAAAAGTCCCCTTTTCAGAAGATACGGTCACTTCAGGAGAAAGCTAATCAAGAAACAGTATCTCGAACACGTCTGCTATAACGCGTCGGGAGCAAGAATCTGGTGACAGCAACTTGAAGCACTAAAAAATTTACCAATCTTCAAGTAAGTTGCCAGTAGCGTGGGATTTCAAAGACTCGGATTTCGATTTTGACATGTATCCCCTCAACAGAAGCCACACGGACATCTGATTCATTCCAAAATATAACAGCAGTCAACAAGTCATTATTCTATGACAAGACAGAGAGCTTCTATTGCTACTCAACTTGATAAGGAGTCATCAACAATGAATGACTTCCGCAGTAAATAAACCTAAATTCATGTGACAATTTTCTACGATGCCCTGACAGCAACAAAGTTGCAGAAGGTGTGGAACAGGACATTAGTCCCTCAGCACGAGAATATACTCACCACGAGACAAATCACAAACGTGGTAGTGCACATTTGGCCCCCATGATCTGCGATGACCTGGCATCAACATTTTCAGATTAATGAAATCACTCGCAAAATCCATACGAATTCGTCATGAGAATATCCAAAGGCAGAGCAACAATAATAACGTATCACTTCCTTCGCGTGACTATTCAAACGTTGCCTTCTTAAACCCTTAATTCTGAGCCTCATCTAGAACAAAAAAGGAGTGCATATAATCTTAGAATGGGAGACACGAAGTACCGTGGGTGAAATGAAACCGGCTTTAATCCCAAAACCAAGTCCACCAATCAACACCAAGAGCGATGCCAATCCTGCACCCGTGATCATAAAAGCAGTGTCAAAACCATGTTTCCGAACCACTACAGATAATTTTCGATGAAAGCTAGAAGGTATACTCTTCTGTACTCGTCAGTATCGTATGCCTCGAAGGGGGAAAAACCTAAAGACAGAATCATTACCGTTGCATTTGTAATGAAGGCGGGTCTTGTCCGCCAGAAGCGCCCCAGCAATTGTAGGTCCAGGCAGGATAGCACCCAGGAGCGCTAGCACCGCAAGGTAGCCCAACACCACGCCTGTCAGCACGACCATCTATCACATTCCCCACCTCCATTGTTAGAACTCCAACAAACCCTGAAGAAAGCATATATTTTATAAAAGGTAGACGCCGCAGAAGAATGATACAGATACATTAACTCATGAGCGCGCACAATACAATGCCCTCTTCAAAGAGAGGACGAACATAAAAACTGCCAAGATATGCCTCATAAAAAAAATACCTGAGCAGGGTCAACTCTCAACGGTTCAGTGAGCTCCATCAACACCCGCTCTGAATCAACCCGACTTTATGAGCTCGTGAGGTCCAAAACATGTAACAAAACCAAATTCACTTCTCTGAAAATTGCAGTACCTCAACCTCAATGCTGTACAACTACAATGCGGAAAGATTGTCTGGCCGGACACTGAACCCTAACAATCAATCTTGAAGCTAAGATCTCCAACACAGAAGCCGTACTTGGATCCGACTGAACCGCACTCCAAGACATTGCGCTCTCGTTGTTCTCCCCACTCGTATGATCGCACTTCTATGAAGCCGTGACTCAAGCTCCCGTGAATGAAACACTCACAGCAAGCGAGGTGGGTAGAGTTCCAAACCTGCCAACCAAATGCAATCCCAAGTACACGACAACTCTAAGCCCCATAAGATTCTAGAACTGCGACACAACAGACCCACATCTCGTAATCCCGAGCTCGAGTGATCGGTAGCAAACGGAACCCGCTCGCATTACGCATTTGCACATCACGAGCATTCCTTCGACTGAGCCTCGGCGTCGGCTTCGGCGTCCCCTGAATTCTATTCGTGGAACGCTGCTGGGAACCCCAAAGCCCGTCCCCATCTTTGGCAATAAATTTCGCCCTTCGAAATAATGGCAAGGTGACGTGGACAAAACCTACCCCATATTTTATTTTTGTTGGTGGGGTCCCTTTTAAAGAATAAAACCCTCCTGTTTGTTGTAATAGTATACAGTAGTATACGTAGTATACCATAGCCTACCAGGAGTATACAAGGACTATACGAGTACTACAAAGTCCAGGGTCCCATCACACTAGATTAGGCATCACTACTTAGCTATGTGACATGCCATCAGACATGCTGGACCTCATAGATCTCATCACTCGTGCACCCTAGATTAGGCATCACTACTTAGCTACGTGACATGTCATGAGACATACTGGACCCCATGGGTCCCATCACGCCGACACTGGCCACATGTCACCTCCTTCTCTCTCCTGAGGATATGTACACAGTCCCCAAGAGTTAGTGGCAGAGACACATGACACACTTCTACAGTTTTCCGCCTCCATACGGTTTTCCTAATTGAATGCTTCTTCTCGCTCCTCACAACACGTTATCAGCACGATAGTTCAACTACCTCTGAGCATTAATTTTTGATTTTCTTTCTTGTTAAGAGTATCCTTGTCCTTCGAAACATTAAGTGTGAAATTTTGTTCCGTTGATAGGATCCCCTGCATTTACTCCCGATCTTTTTGTTGAAGAGTATCTTACGTGATTTTTTCGTATTTTTTTCTTTCTCTCCCTACCGCCGTTTTTTTTTCTCTCTTAACTGCGGAAGTACTCTGTCAGTACTGTTTTTGGTGCCAGACCGAATCAGCTTTCCCGCATTTTTTTTTGGTTATCACCTTCACTGTGTTTGTGAGCACAACATCTTCAATTCTTTGGTTGAGGTCTGTCTGTCTCTACAGACAGCATTTTGGTCTTGTTTTTTTTTCGCATACGTCTCCGTATGCGTGAACGTCTTTACAGGTTCCCTACGTTTTTTTTTTCTCTCTCTTTGCCTGTCTGTCTACTCAGACAGACTCTACGTCTACCTATCTGTCTGTATTCACAGATAGAAGTCCCATCGTATTCGTTTTTTTTCTCTCTTCTCTACACCTGCCTGTCCGTCCTTACAGACACGCACCTATATAATTTTTTGTACCTGTTTTATTTTTTGGCTTCTTGTGCTCGACGAGCACAAGAAGCATGACAGCCAAACCCAACGACCCTGGAGACCTCCAGCCCAGGGTCCAGTCATTGCTATTTCCGGCACTTTAAGGCGATGGCGCCAATTACTTGGAGTGGAGCGTTGACATCCGAGCTCACCTGTGCGCCGAAGAACTTCATATAGCACTCAAGAAGCGGCGCGCTGACGAACCGAACCTGCCGATCACCACCAAGTGGAAGGCGCTGCTCATTATCAGGAGGCACCTCGACTCCTCTCTACGGCGCCAATACATCCAGGTCGAGAACCCCACGGACCTGTGGAAACAACTCAAGGCGCGTTTCCAGCATGAGAAGACCATTTTCTTACCCCAGGCTCGTAGCGATTGGCTTTCATTACGTGTTTTAGACTTTACTGATTTGAACTCGTTTAACTCCGAACTTCATCGTATTGTTGCACAATTGCGTCTTTGCGGGGAGGAGGTCACGGAAGCCGAGCTCATAGACAAGACACTGTCCACCTTTCCCGCTGCGTCGTCCCTGCTGGCACAACAGTATCGAAACATGCACTATAAGACCCACTCGCAGCTGATGGCGTACCTCCTGCTGGCGGAGAAGCAGCACCAGATGCTTCTGAAGAATGCAGACTCAGCACCAGCAAAGGAGTCACATGCTGTGGAGATTTCGAAGCGCAAACCGAAGGACACGCGACCCAACAACAACAATCGACCAACGACAGCCAAATCAGATAAGCCTACTCACGACTCTAAGACGTCAAAACAACAATCTCGTGATAATCAACGTCAAGGTCGTTATGAGTCCCGTGGCAGCCCGCGCAGATATGAGTGTAAAGACAGCCCACGACGACACTCATCCCGTACCAGTCCGCGCAGGAACGACTACCAACAGAGGAGCGAGTATCGCGACAGTTCGCGACGTCTTCAATACCGAACCAGCCCACGGCGCTACGAATCACGCTACAGTCCACGCCGACATGAGTCTCGCAATGACTACCACCAGGACGAATGCAGAGGAAGTTCAAGACAGGACAACACAAGCCAAGAGACACGAATGTGTTACAAATGTGGAGAACAGGGCCATATTGCGCGACACTGCTGCGCCCCTGAGTTCGTCACCAAGATGTACAAAGACATGCGACAGCTCCAGATGACCAAGGGCACCACGCAGCGTGAGACTCACACATTTGATGCATCCTCCCTAGACGACACTAACGTTGATGTGGAAAATTTCTTAGCCAGCATATACAGGATGCCAGCAAGCGATCCAGAATTAGCGTTGATAGACAGCGCAACCACGCACACGATCTTGAGGAACCCTGAGTATTTTGAGTTCAAGAGTGGCAACACCAACTGGGAGATGGGCAACATCTTGACGATCGCAGGCAGAAAAGAGTTCCAGTTTAGAGAAGGCCGGGCGACGATAGAACTGCCCGGTGGGACCCGGATAAGTTGTGGAGCAGCGATGTGCGCACCAGGAGCACCGCGTAACCTGATCAGTTACCGCGACCTGAGGATCAATGGAGTCCACCTCAACACCGCAACGTTGAATGGTGAAGAGGTGATCGAGCTCAGGTGGGGAGAGGAGGTCCTCGCCACCGCCCAAAAAGCGGGAGCTAACGGCCTATATGGAGTAAAAATACGGTGCATCCCTCGACAGGGCTCTGTAAGACTAGGAGGGGTACCTGCTGGACCCAGGTGTGACCCACAGCATGCCGCGAAGGATGCCGCCTCTGCTGATCTCGGGGTCTCACAGGCGTTCTGTGGGGCCAGGACGCTGGTGAAAGGCACCCCGCGACGTAATGCGGGTCATGCAATTCCCGGGAGGAGCGACGCAAGATCCAGGTTACACCCATCGCATGCTGCGGCCTCTGCGAACTCCAGTCGCCCCACGCACGTTATTAGTGGGGGCCTCATTCAGCTTGAGGTTCACCGTGAACACTCGAAGACACCGGTGCGCATCCCATAACTCGGCGAGGCTCCTTCAAGAGATAGCGAAATCGGCTCTGCGTACTCGGTGGAAATCCCTAAGAAGATTTTACTTTGGCACAATCGCCTCGGTCATCTAGGAGCAACGATGTACAGGCGCATACTGCCGACAATCACGGGACACACAGTTTGCCCAAGCGACGCAGAGAAGGTGGGAGCATGGGCAGCGTGTTCACAGGGGAAGTTTGCGAAACAACCGTCCAAGTGGAAGCTACCCACGGAGATGCCGGTCACGCTGGAGCGACTTCAAGGTGATGTATGCGGACCCATTTCACCTGCTTGAGGACCATTCAGGTACTTCCTAGTTCTTGTTGATGCGTCCGGACGTCACGCTGAGGTCTCTCTGCTTAGTACACGTAACATGGTCTTCCCGAAGCTCCTTGCGATGATCATAAAATTTAAAAACCACTACCCTGATAATAATATCAAGACCCTTAGGGTAGATAACGCGCAGGAGTTCAGGTCTCATGCCTTCGAAGACTACTGTCTTGCGTCGGGAATTACCCTTACGTATTCTGTCCCTTATGAACATGCACAGAACGGATTAGCTGAAGCTCACATTAAGAAGATCCAGTTAATAAGTCGTCCTTTGTTAATCCAAGCGAACCTGTCATCTACCTTGTGGGGTAACGCGGTCTTGCACGCCGCAGCTCTCCTCAGACTCAGACCGACCCTGCTGCATATTCAGTCCCCGTTAGAACTCGTTTCGGGACACGTCCCGAATGTATCGCATCTTCGCACCTTCGGGTGCAAGGTTTGGGCCCCTGTCTCTAAACCGTAGAGGAAAACCATAGGAACTCACCGCCAGCCTGGTCTATACATCGGTTATGACTCTCCGAGCATAATCCGATACCTGTCTATACCGACAGGGACTCTCCTTAGAGCCCGACTACTGAACTGTCAATTTGAGGAACAATCCTTTCCTTCTCTCCCTGATAGTCAAAAATCCCAGCCTTTAGACTTCTATGCCCCAGAAACCTTCACTAAGAACCCAGACCCGCGAACCGCCTTAACCGAACAGGAAATAATCAAACTGTTAAGCCTCAAATCCCTAGCCGATAGATTACCCGATGGATTTAGTAACGCCCCCCGAGTAGCTCGCAACCCAGCTCCCGGCACAGGCCTTACCCCAGTTCCCACAGTTAGTACCCTCACTAGAAAACGTAAGGCCAGTACATTTCATGTCAATGCCCAGACCCTAGCAACAGAAAATCAGATAGAACCCATGACTCTAGCCGAAGCCCAGCAGAGCCCCGACTGGCCCAAGTGGTCAGCTGCCCTGGAAGCCGAGTACAACTCCTTACGCAAGCACCAAGTGTTTGGAGAGCTCGTCCCGAACCTTAGAAAGAAACCCATGGGACACAAGCTAATTTTTACAAAGAAACAGAACCCCGATGGCCAAGTAACTCGTTACAAAGCCCGTTTAGTCGCTCAAGGCTTTAGCCAACGGCCAGGTTTAGATTATGACTTCACGTGTTCCCCAGTTGTGGATTCAGGCACATTTCGGTACTTACTAGGCACACTGGTCCAGTTTTCGCTCAAGGTTCAGCTCCTTGACGTAGTAACCGCTTACCTTCACGGCCCATTAGACACAGAGTTATACATAAAACCACCTCCTGGTTTCTTGCCTGACCCTGTCCCAGAAGATAAACCTGGTTCCTTCCCTGGCCTTAGAATCCAAAAAGCCCTGTACGGTCTGAAACAGGCCGGCCGTATGTGGTACCAACGACTCCAGGAGTTTATGGTAAACCATGGCTTCATCAACGACTCAACCCTTCCCTGTATTTTCATTTATAGAAGAAATAGAGATTTCGTTATTGTTGCCGCCTACGTTGACGACCTGAACCTGATCGGGACACAACGGGCGATGGTGTACGCTGTCTCACTCCTCGAGGGTGAATTTGAAATGAAATTCCTGGGGCCCACGACATTGTGTCTCGGACTCCAGGTTGAGCACTGTGACGATGGAAGCATAGTGTTACACCAAACCGCTTACACCAGGAAAATTCTCAAGCGTTTTGATATGGATAAGTCCAGCCCTCTTTCAGCTCCCATGATTGGAAGGAGTAAAACCTTTGATGATCCCTACTCTCCAAGCCAGGAGGAGGAGGAAGAACTAGATAAACCCAGATATCTTGCCACAGTTGGCGCTCTCCTTTACCTATCCACTTACACCCGACCAGACATCTCATTCAGTGTGAGTGTCTTGGCTCGTCATAGCCAGAAGCCTGTAGCACGCCATTGGGCCGGTGTAAAACACTTGTTCAGGTACTTGAGAGGAACTGAAGACCTTGGGTTACACTACACCAAGGCAGAATTTTCAGGCTTCACAGGTTATGCCGACGCTGGATACAAATCCGATGCCAAGATAGGTAAATCTCAAGCTCGTTATATTTTTCTTAAGAATAACGCCCCACTGTCTTGGAAGTCCGTCAAGCAGACGATTACCGCAACATCAACAAACCACTCGGAGTTGCTAGCATTCCATGAAGCAACCAGGGAGTTGGTGTGGCTGCGGACGATGGACGAGCTGATCATGAAGAACACACCACTTGACCACGATCAACAGCCGACACCACTGTACGAGGACAATGCCGCCTGCGTCACTCAAATGGGAGCAGGATTCATCAAAGCAGATCGCACGAAGCATATCGATCCACAGATTTTCAGCTTTTCTCAAGACTTGGTCCGAGACAAGAAGCTCTAGATCAAGAAGGTAGAGTCCAGCAACAACATCCCAGACCTACTTACAAAAGCTCTCCCGGCCCACACACACCGAAGGCTGGTGCACATGGTCGGGATGAGACTCCTCCACGAGCTCAAGGGACGCTGATTTTACTCTTTTTCTCCCTCACAGACATGCATTTTTTCCTTGACTTGCAAAGGTTTTTAAAAGTCTTGTGAGGGCAGTTTTTTAATGAGGAATTAGCGCTCAAGGAGGAGTATAGTAGAAAACAGTTCACGGCATAAGCGATATTTTTTCAGAAGCACCATAGAGGAGTATAGTAAAAGAACACTTAACGGCACAGTGGGTTTTCACTTAACAAATATCATAAACGTAAGACCTAGCCGAAAGGAATTGTCATGCTTAGACTTTATAGCACTCGAGGAGGAGTGTTGTAACAGTATACAGTAGTATACGTAGTATACCATAGCCTACCAGGAGTATACAAGGACTATACGAGTACTACAAAGTCCAGGGTCCCATCACACTAGATTAGGCATCACTACTTAGCTATGTGACATGCCATCAGACATGCTGGACCTCATAGATCTCATCACTCGTGCACCCTAGATTAGGCATCACTACTTAGCTACGTGACATGTCATGAGACATACTGGACCCCATGGGTCCCATCACGCCGACACTGGCCACATGTCACCTCCTTCTCTCTCCTGAGGATATGTACACAGTCCCCAAGAGTTAGTGGCAGAGACACATGACACACTTCTACAGTTTTCCGCCTCCATACGGTTTTCCTAATTGAATGCTTCTTCTCGCTCCTCACAACACTGTTGTTTAGATGAGTATCTGGACCCCTTGAACCCTAATTAAATGCATTTAATTTAATTTGCATGAGACCCCCTTGGACCCTCATTAAATTCCATTTAATTCTAGCGTCCATTTCATGTTATAAACGACAGTAGCACTAAAAAAATATTTTCTATTTCATGAAAAACTTCCTACTTTTAAGGCTTTACAGTTGAACCATAAGCTTCAGTGGACTCTACTTCACCTTAAAGTTTGTGATTTAAAACAATTGAGCCCACAATGGCAAGTTGAGGTTTAACAGAATCAACAAATGAAATGTCTTCACTGAAAAGTAGTGCTGGAAGTTTTTCAGGAACCATGCGCCAAAGAAACCCCAAATCTCACGAGTATACACAAGACGAAAAATAAATAAATGGCGGCTGATAATTACAGCTTGCAATACAGATTATGGTGATATATTACACCGCCAACCCTAACCCTACCGTGTCCACAGTTTCTTGTATGTGAATCTTCTGGGGAACCAAAAAAGCAACACATTCAACTGCGATGAATCACATTCAAGCTCCTCTACTAACTTGCCAAAATAAACCTGTAATGGACCACAAAAACTCCACCTTGTACAGTTTGCTAGTCCTGATATATCAATGGCCAATCTACACCTACTCGCAATCGACCAGGTTTTCTAGTCCTGACATATCAATGGCCAATCTACACCTATTTGCAATCGACCAGGTTTTCATCTGTGTGAGAAACCACGCACCTTTATAGAAAAGATTTGTTGATGTCACTAAACAGCATACACTCTAATGACTTGCTCAATGGAAGCCCGGCAAACAGGGCAGCCCCAGTTCTTGGCCTTGATCTCCGACAAGCAGTCCATGCACCCTGCCAAATGGCCACAAGGAATGCACACACCTTCCGCCGGCGCGTCCCAGCACACCACGCACTGGCTGCCCTTCTCCTCCGCCTTCTCAGCTCCTGACGCCGACGCCGACGCCGACGCCTCATCCACAGACGGATAATGAACGGGAAGTGGAGGAGCAGAGGGAGGAGGAACAGGGTCTTCACTTGGAGCTTCAGGCGCTTGGCTTGGACCTGCCTCGTTGCGGCCAGTCCAGAGGGCGTCGATGAGGTCGTCCGGGTCGGTGAGAGGGACTCCTTCGGCGGATGCTGTGCGGAGAGACGCTTCGATGGCCATCTTGAGAGCGGCTTCCTCTGATAATAGCTCTGCCTGGCTTCTGGGCGCTGGGGGGGCTTCGGGTTGCGGTCCGGGACGAGTGAGGGCGGACAGTCCTTGTACCACGGCTTGTGGGGCGGTGGGGTACCCGCTTGGTGTCGGGGCAACCTGGACAAAGAGAACGTTCAAATGAGAATGGAAAGGAGGAAGAAAAACGACCGGAAAACTACGATTAAAGACAGGAACCAACGATGCTGGTTCTGCGTCACAGCAGGAACCATGGAACGTTACTTCGTCCAAAGTGAGATGCTATTTTCTCACTTCATGAATAAATCACTCTACTCCAACCTCGATACATTCTGGGAGAGTTGGAATGTCAATTCTCCTAAGGTTGGAGGATAAAGTGAAGTGGGAGAACGATAACTTGCATCCCCTGATAAAGAAGCAACGCATTCCCTGATAAGATATGCTATGAATATTGTTCACTGTTGTAACCCCCACTACTATGCGAGCCTGTACCTGAGGAATGCCCTTGCAGGCCTTGTAAAATCCTTCCAGCTGCGCCTTGTCGCCCTCTGACTCTGCCAAGAACTTGTACTTCGTTTCTGGGGAGAAACGCACAATGTGAAAAACCATAAATGAGTACCGTTACAATGCTTGGTTTTTCAAACAGCAGGGTTTGATGTTCAACCTCAGAAACAGATGGGAATCTTTCAAGGGTGACCAGGAACACCATCGATTGATGCTTGACGCCCAAACTATTTCAACGTGGGGCAATCTTATAAAAAGACTATTCTTGAACCAATATTCAAAGTAGAAAACTCACTCGTGTTTCTATCCAAGATGACCACAACGGGATCTGCTGAGCTGAAGTTTGGCTCATCGACTTCAGCTTTCGATAGAGAGATGATCGTGCGTGGCACAGGAACCTGCGCAAAGACAACCGAATCAAACTCTTTACTACTGCTTTTTATCGTATTGACTTTACAGGACCTAACATCTTCAACCATTCCCTAGAAGGATAACACATGATCATGCCCTAAACAGCTTACGAACATTGATGAATCTCGCAGCATGACCCGAAGGTGACGTGACCCCTCCATTCCAAAGACTCACCTGTCACGAAACATCAATACCAAGGTATTCATTCCTCGATCACACTTTTGAGTCTTGAATGGAGGAATCACCGTTTTTATTCAATTAGCATTACCATGCTCAATCTCGTACCAAAAAACAAACTCATACTTATTGAGAAGAAACGTGCAGCCTCACCTTTGGCGCCTGGTAAATGACAAGATCGAATCTTGGGGTTCGTCTGGGATCGATCTCGGTTGGTAAAACTACTGCCCATCTGGCAAACCGTTAAGCATAACGTCAGTCCAATAATACTTTTTCCTCACTCTAGTTATCAGATCAATAGAAGAGCTTGGTGGTCTCTATACTCAAGTCCAAACTAGTTTTAGCCGCCTATAAGAGTGAAGAAAGAGTTTACATGAGATCAACCCTGATGAACCTTTCTCTCTCCTTTTGGACTGATTGAGAACTTGATCAGGAGAAAAGAGGGGGAAACTTCAGGTGACTTTACAACTCTCATGTGGACTATACTTCTTACACTTTTTTTGTCAACCACTGAGGCGCGATCGCTTCCAAAAATCCAGGTCCAGATAACTCCCGCAACATTCCGCTGAACACAGAAATTCGATCCTGCAACGCCCACCGTTAGATCCTGGACTGAAGACACACTAAACACACAATCATATGTAATTAGTTTTCTCGCCACGACGAGGAAGAGTTACATACCTCGATCATGCGGACCACTGCTACATGACCTCGATTGCGAGCCATCTCCAAAGGCGTGAGAGAGTCGTCATTCACAGCTAACGGATCCGCTGCACCATCACAAAAGCTCACCTCACGTAAGACTTGAATCAACCCCCAAGTAGACAAAAGCTCAAATAAATCACTAAAACCTTCTAGGAACTGATGGCGAGGAGAAAGTACGCCATGTAATTCATTGACAGGATTTTCGATCCCATCCGTAGAGGTTTGAAGTCTCATTTCCATTTCTACGTTCAAAAAGGAGGCCTGGTGATAAGAGAACGTACCACCACGTGATAGAAGGAGCAGTACTGTCTTATCAAGACCACGCTTCGCCGCGTGGTGAAGAGGGTAGCCTCCATAACTTCCTGCATTTAAAAGATACAATTAAAATCAGGTCTAGATAGTTCTCAGTTAATCTAAGGAGAGACATGGGGCTACTATTCATGGAAACTCTTTCTTCACTCTTCAAGAGAGCGAAAAATTACTTTGGCTGGAGTTTAGAGAGCACCAAGCTCTTCCATTGACAAAATTGAAGGATAAGCCCACCAAGCTCTTCTACTGATCTATTTAGAGTGGGGGAAGAGCAATCTAAAGCGATGACTTTACAAAGAACTCTACCGGGTCGATAAGCTTTGATGTTGGCTCCCAAGTTGAGCAACGTCAACACCATCTCGAACAAGTCGCCGCGCGTGCACGCTAGAATCAACGGTGTACGTCCCTCTTTGTCCACAAACTGCACACCGCAAAAAAATCACTCAAATCGATCCATCTTCGAACAAACCCTAGAGAAAATCAGCTTCCCCCCCAACAAAAAAAAACTAACCTCCAACGACGCCCCATCACGACGCAACGCCTTCACCGCGTTGTGGTTCGAGTTCGCGACGGCCTGATACAACTGCTCCTCTTTGCTAGCTCCGGCGCCCATCACGTGAAATTCTCACCCCAAACCCTCACAGTGCTTCCGAACGAAAACCCTACCTCAAAAGAGACGATGAATCCAAGTTTCTTCTTGCCTCCCTCAATAATTCTCCCACAAAACAAGCAACGTCACCTCACCAACCCCAAAAAACCACCTTAATTGCAGCTCAAGGCACGTAAGAACCACATCACTGGCGGATCTGCATCACCATCATGATGAAATGCTCATCACTGAAGCTGTGGAGGTAGCCAGATTCTCGCACGCGGCTGTCGGTGACCGTGTGACTGACACTTCCTCATCCTCTCATCATTTGGTTCTCGGTAATTACATCAACTGATTGGTGAAGAATCAACCGTTGCATCAGATGTGGAGGACATGATTTGGATTCGGAGGGTCGAATGTTCCGGGTGCGTGAGGGTATCAGTTCGGAGAACTGGTGAGCGTAGTTTCTGACCGAGTGTTTGCGCGTTGTTTTTGCTCTCCTGGTCAAACGCAGGACATCTTCTTGGAAAGGATGTTGTGAATTCATTTTTCGAACGAAGAATTGGGGGAGATGCGACGAGGCGACGAGCGTTGGTAGATTGAGGCGTTTTTATCAGGATGGCCTGCGAATCTTTCGACATAGCGACTGGTTATTGTGAGACTTCACGCGCGAGAGTAAATGAGTTTGGATCGTGCGTAACAACTTCTGGTGCAACGTACATTTAATGGTCCTGCCCAGTTGGAGGACTTGCACATAAAATGACGCCATAGCCACACACGCGCATGATTTGCAGGGGAACGGCTCGACATGATGAGAGAATGCGTGGTCTCACGTCGCGAGTAACTGCTCACGTCGCGCACGTTTCGTGCCATTTTCGTGTCCCACGTTGCCACAGATCGCTGCTGAAGTATGCGAAGCTCGGTCCACAGTTCTTTGCATGCTGTTTTGTTCATGTGGTCGTTTCGGAAACTTAGCATTCTCTGTAATGGTAACGGACGACACTATACATGCACAAACTGATAGATTCCATTGCATTATTTGCAAGGATACACTCGATTCAGGAACTGCAAAAACCTTAACTTGACAGAAACCTTCGTTTTGAAGCTGTTGATATGATAATGAACTGTACACAGCTGGAGAGCAGTAACTTTACTGCGATTCAAGGCAACGTAAATTACTCGGAGAAGGAAAATGTCCCATCTCAAAGAATCAAGACAAAGAATGATCAAAATTGATGTTCTGCGGAGCCGCGAACAATCCTACAAAACTAATTTACGAACCTGGAGCGCCAAACCCTAGACTCGTCTGCACGTCTTGGCGATCACGGTCCGCGGCGGCTGCACCACCACGTCGCATGCCATCCGCACCCGCACCGCGAAGCTGGTGATGGCGCCGACCTTGACGCGCACGCGGCTGCTCCCTCGCACTTGGAGCGCGACTGCTCCCTTCTGGAAATCCGCAGCCAACGCTCCGCTCGTGGAAACAAACCTGTCCACCACCATCCGCGACGCGACCGTGGTGACATTTCGGTGCCCCTGCGCGAAGGCCGCCACGCCGCTCCTGCCGAAGACTTGCCCAGCGTACGATGCCTCCAGGTTGATCCCGCCGTACTTCACCCCCATCTTCCGGTTCGGATTCTCCGCGCGAATCTGGAACAAGAAGTCCGCGTTGAGGACGTCTCCGGAGACGTTGAAAGAGCGGATCTCCACAGTTTCGAGGGAGTAGTTCGGGGTGTGGATTGGTCGCAGCACGAGCCAGGTGATGAGAGCCGCGATGCCGATGAGGAATAGGAGCGTGACGGCGAGGGAGCAGAGCGTGGCGATAAGGGAGCAGCAGCAGCAGCCGAGAGAGGAGCGGGACTTGCTGTGGCGAGGTTTGTAGGTTGTTGGAGGCGGGAGCATCGACGGCTCTGGGAAATGCAGCTGCGTGAAGTGCATCGGCGTTGGCTCCGTCGGGTAGATCCTCGAGCCCATGCGGCCGCTGCCGGAGAGCGTCTTCGACATCTTCGTCGCCATTGAGCTCCAAACCCTAAACCTTCCGCAAACCTTCAAACCTTCCGCAACCCTCAGAAAACCTTCAAACCTTCGACAGAACCTTCAGAAAGCCTTCAAACCTTGGGTAGCTTCTTCAGAAAACCTTCACCAACATTCGAGTACACGGTTCTGGAACTTCAAGGCGATCGATTGCTGGTTTCAATGGCACATCATGCGGTGCTTATCTCGTACTTGAATGTGTACCCATGAAGGGAATCCAGACCAAACCGCGTTTAGTGTGAATCCGAAGCTAAATCGTCCAAGTTTAAGCTGTATCAGCCCTTTTTAAACACAGTTTTACCCGTTTAGGAGGTTGTTTCGTTGATCATGGAGAGATGGGTTTACTTGTCACGTCTTGTGAAGTGATTGTTTCTTGGCTGTCACATGGAAATGTTTTGCTGTTGGGGGCTTAATTTGGGTGAGATGTACAACTGGGGAATTATTGTACAATTGAGGTGATTATTAATAATAGCTAGTGCGCCGCAAGTGTTGAGAAGTCTGGACTTGATCAGCTGCGTGTGAGTTGTACGCGGCTGTTTTTTAATGACACTGACTGTCAACTCATTAATGTAGTGATTCTCTGGGTTCTGACTCGGATTTAAGAACCTATTTGACACACCATAAACACGTTGCAAATCTTTGGTTACAAGCCTAGAATCACTTGTTGTTTGACATTCTGAAGACGTTGCATCCTCTGCAGATGTTGCCGACAAGCAGGCCAAGAACCTGCGTGATTATGATATCGAGACGCTGAAAAGAGAGCTTGCACATATCAGAGCCTAGAATAATGCTCACATGAAGGAGATGTAATTCGATACTTCGCCAAAATGAGAGTATGAAGTACAAAAACGGTTCAAAATACATTACATTTTCAAGTTCAGAAAGGTCAAACTCCATTCACGAATTTATAACAAAAGGGATCACTAACATGTACAATTAGGACTTGGTCCAGGGTACTTTGCAAGTGTATCTACATAAGCTAATCTATGTATCCGGCCAGTTTCTGTACCAACCAGACCACGCGGAAGCGAGTCCACTGATTCCCAAAGTGATAGGATGACACACAAAAGGGTTGGGATCGACATCAGCAAGTGCAATAATGAGGTCGGAGACATTGGCGATGATCGACATGACCGACATGATGCGTTGCACGCGAATCGAAGCGAGTTTCGTCTTGAGAAACACAACCTGTTTGATCACGGGTTCGCCTTTGAGCTGGACTCCGAGCCGGTGCAGCTCCTCGAGCTCCACGATCTGGCGCCGGCAGTGCGCCTCGACCTGCAGCCCGCGCCGGATGACGATGAGCTCCGCCGCGATGAAGAAGATGTACCCGAATCCTTCCCCAAACGCAGAGATGTAGCTCATCCTGCGCGCCAGCGGCGCGTCCAGCGCACCCACGCGCGCGAGCCACAGGAAGTGGTCGAAGAACCAGTACACCATCTCGCCGCCGTAGCCGAGCACGGTGAGCGCCTGCAGCGTGTGGTCCGGGAACGTGGTGGTGCGGAGCGCGTTGAAGCCCGTGAGAAAGCGGCCCGTGCGGAACGCCTTGCGGCTCAGCCCGGCGGCCACCTCGAGATTCTTCAAACGCGCCGCGAGAGCGGGGTCGCGGGTTTGGAAGCGGAAGTGGCCCAGCTTTCCCACATACTGAAACGTCTTCACCAGCTTGTCGATCCCGTCGCGCTTCGCGAGGAACACCACCAGCTTGTCGAGCGTGTCCTTCCGCTTCTCCATCTCGACAGAAACTGGGCGCTGCTATCAATCCCACCAGAACTCCAAACTAGTAGCTAGCTGCCTAACCAACCCGCTCTCGAAAATCCTCCCAGATCGCTGTCACGGCCATGGCAACCTGCAAGTCCTGTAACAATAAATAGTGAGCTCCGCGCGCGAATTCCTAAGATGAAGAAGCTGGAAAAACAACGACGAATCGCAGTAACTCGGCATCTCAGAATGTAGAGACAGATTCTATTGGTAGCAAAAACTCACATCAGATTAAGCCAAACCCTCGCTTGAAGTCACGGCCTTGGCAACCTGCAAGTTCTACGTAACAATGAACACGATTCAGATGTCAATCTGGGCATGGCCACAAGATAATCAATTCGGTTTGAATATCGAGGATCGATTGAGCTTCAGATCGACATCCGGGTCGTTAGATGACCAAGAATTCTGGCCATGGGAGGAGCTCATCAATATCCTCTGGTACAGCATTCGGAATGGCGAGGTATCGTTTAAGAGGAGAATTCCTGTCCAAAGGATGCGAGATGATGACTTTTGTCCAGAGGATCACGTCAGTACGCTGCGCCATGGGAACATAATCCGGAAAGTGGCAACTTCGTCTGTGTGCATGCACCTCGGCCCCACCTCTGCAGCCGCTTTTCTGACAAATCGTCCGACGTCCAAAAACATCAGATCCCATTCGTCTCCGCATTCCTGCAACCTCGACCACAATCCTGATGCTTCCTGTAGCTCGCCTAGAACCTGTTTTTCTACCTTACGTCTCACTCTCTGTATCTCCACTACAGTCGTCATGTCTACAGCAGTTTTCTCTAGATTCAAGCCCCGGACATGTCTGTTACATTGTTCTCAGACTTTCTTCTCCTGTGCAATCATCACTCAGCTCAATGAAGGCACACCAACAATCACAACTCCCTCTCCATTGCTGGCCATGCTTGAATAGCTCTGAAACCCTAAACCCCTCTCCTTAAAACTAGACCTGTCCACTAACTTGGCAAACGATGACAGCGTACAGCGAGATGAGGACTAACTTGGTAAGTGAGGAACCTTGCGGCATTTGGGATGGATCAGTGCCTCACTCTTGCATTTGGAGGAATTCTTTTTGAAAGAAGGTCCATTATTGTACTATGATGTGATGTGTGGCAGCAAGAGAGTGAGCTAAGTTGGATATCTATGTGAGCATGTGGATGAGGTTGAAAATTACCACACTTTGTAGGAGTGAGTATGGAGATTCAATCACATTTCTGAGGATTGGTGAAAACAGATATGGGTCAGAGAATTTGATAATTAACATGGAGAACTTTAGCTCATTGACGTGAGGGTTCAATGAACAAGAGATTTGACCTTTCCAGAAAGCCACACGCTTGGATATGAAGTTATATATTAGTATAAAAAACAGAAGATGATGCAGAACCAGAGAGATTAATCCTTTTCCAGAAAGCAACCTTGTGTGCTAAGTGTGAAAACGAAAGTACAGAACAGTCTGATAAACATGATAACATGATAAACATATGCCAGGCTTCATAGTACGTTATAAAAAACATACGGCCAGGATTGTTTTGTGAAGCGGATGAGATGTGGTAATTTTACTACAACCATGGTCAGGTAGATATGATACATGACCTCCACATTTAGCAGAGAGTCAGCAATTGCTATCATGAATCAGTAGAATACAATGGAATTAAAGGATGCTATCTCAAATCGAAGAATGTTTAGTCAATGAACCTTCTCAAAGAGCTCAACGTGATCACTTTCAAGCTTCGTAATGACAAGCGTGGTGACCGATTTCGCGAGCGACCGGATTTCGAGAACGGGCGTCTCAAAGTTGAGCGCGGGAAGCTCCGCATGGTTCTCAACCCGCGACGTCCGAAACGGCGTGACGCGGATCCGGGCGCCGCGCAACCGCGGCGCCACAAGCGAGAGGTCGTACTCGACGTCCTTGTTCCGGTTCGTTGTGTTTGTAAGCACCACCACCACCGTGGCGCCCAGCGGGTCCACGGCCGTCACGAGGAAGTCGCGCAGCCCGTCGTTGCTGTACACCTTGTACCCCTGGCGGATCCACTTGGAGAAGTGCATCACCACATAGTACTGCTTCTTCAGGTCGACCGCGATGGGGGACGCCCCGTACACAAGGGGCGTGTGGAGCAGGCCCCAGAGCGATCCCGGGGCCTCCAGCGCTTGCCAGTAGCACCACGCGGACGGGTGCAGATCGTTGACATCGAGCGTGATGTGCCGCGCCACTCCAAGCGCGCAATCAATGTCGTCGCCGTTCCAATTCAACGGGCCGTACTCCGACATCCACAGCTTCTTGCCCTTGGTCGCAACGTTCCGATTCACCTGAAAATTATGAACATGTGTACTGTCACAGACCATGTCTCAAGACACTTCAATGTCTTAAATTTAGCAGCAACAAACCCGTCGCTTCTAACTCAAAAAGTGTCGCTTCTCACTCGCTGGAAAAAAAATTGAAAAACACCAATGTAATCTACCTCACTTTTTAGTACAACTTACTTCTTTCCGTTTGGCGTCGTCTTCTCGGTTGACGAGGAAGATGTACGTGTGGGCATTAAACTGGTCAATAGCTTGAATGGATTCCTCACTCATGCCCCGCAAGGCTCGGATCGTATTGAACGTCCACGCATCGAACGCGCTAAGAGCAGTGTTGAGCTTCTTCTTCACCAAAGACTTCTTCACGATTGGAATCAGCTGCAATGCAACCAAAGTGTATGTTACGGAAACTAATCCAAGCATTAGTTCAGGAAGTGCAATCGTGTGTGTAAGGACGAGATCTTTACCTTATCCATGGATCTGGTGGAGAAGTTGCAGCCTTCTTGTGCAGCTTTGTTCCTGTCAATGTACCACCACCCTTCACACGGCTCGTTGAACGGCGCGAGTGTGTCAAATTGCAGCCCCCACTCCTTGTATTTTAGCACCACCTCCGTGAGGTAGTCGGCGAACGCCTCGTAGTACTCTGGGTTGAGGTTATCTTGCCCCTTCTTCCAGTTCCCTATTACCGCAAAGTCGTTCCAGAAGTTGAAAAAGAGGATACAAACAACTCAATTCTTTATAAATAACTCCATTTTTTCCTACTCTTTCTCTTACCTGTGACAGAGCCACTGAGAGTCATCCAATACGGCGGAGAATTGTTGAACGCCTCAAACACGTTTGCGCCCCTGTCCCTTGCAGCAAACAGCACCGCTCTCTGCCTCTCGTCCGCTGTCCAATCATACGGCTCATTCGGACCCCTCTTGAAGCCTGGCACGTCGCCAAAAGGCCTCAGATTCGTGTCAAACGTGAGGTCCGCACCTCCGCCGATGTTGTAACGCACTATGTTCATTCCAAGCCCTTTGTTAGGGTCAAATAGCAAATCTACCACATGGTCAAAGTCTTGCTTTGGTAGCCCTCCAACGAAGTTAGCCCACCTGCACAGATACATTTGTTTCGCCTCAAAATCCTACGTACATCTCATGCAGAGAGCATTTAGAGTGGGAAAAATGGAGTTTGAAGAGGGGGTGAAGCTTTGGGTGACTTCAAAAAGATACAGGAAGTTATGGAAATAATGCATTTTGCCCTTCATATTTATGTGTGTGTATATTTGGAAACGCTTACCAGCACAGAGAAGTACCCCAACCATCCCATATCACGTAAATGTCTTGAGGATCTCTCGGCACTCGAATAAACTCCTCCTGTTCAAATCCAGACATGCATAAAAACATGTCAATTCCACCACAAGTATAACGCTAAGATCAAAGCCCCATCTGTACACATCTATAACCACCTAAATTTTTGTCAAATCCACCACAAAAGATAATGCTAAGTTCACAGTCCCATTTATCTTTGGCACCCAAGCTCAAAATTCTTGACACCAGAAGATAGGATAGAGTGAGAAATTTGTTACCTTTTGAGGAATGTCTGGCCAGGCTCCGATCCAAGCAAAGAAGTTCTGCACTTGCCCAGACAAGCCCTTCCGCTCCACTTTGATCACCTTCTCCTCCTCTACCTGCTTCTTCACACTTTTCTCTTCCTCAACCTTATCAGTCTCCTCGGTTTCCGGTTCCTGAGGCGGTTTTAGGGCACACACCTTGGAGCTCCTCCTCGTAGACGCCATTGCAGCTTGCTTCACAAAATGGGGACCCACACGGTATGAGCAGCTAGCGGTGGTAACAGAGCTCGGCAACGATCTGCACATCATCATCATGCCGTTGCAGTACTCACTCTGCCTTGTGGCCGCAGCTGTATGGAGCGGACAAGCTGCCATTGTCCTCAGTGTCCAAAAGAATTCCTGCAAACGAGAACACAAGAAATATCAGACAAAGCCTCTTGTTACTTGGAGCTCCAAAACCTCTACAGACACTCTCAAACCAAAAGAAAACCTAGTATGTCCTTCCTTTTTGTTTTCCGTTTTTTCCTACATGCACAAGTGGCTCTCGACCAACATTTCACGCAATGTAGTAATATGCTAGCATTCAAAACGTCACGTCATGAGGCCCTCAAAACTTCCAATCTCCCAATTCACTACTCGCTAGCCTTCCTGTAGCTCAAAACAAAAAAGATACAAAAGTCCACCAAAACACATGCCAGAAACCAAAAGCTTCTCCCGAATCAGTGAACCCTCCTTTCATACACAAAAACCAAAAAAAGACTCCAAAAACAAGGTGCATTCTCATCTCCACGTAAACATACCAGAAAAGGACATCAACAAGACATACAAAAATCCAAACCTCCAAGCGCTTCCAACGATGCCACTCCAACCCACAAACGAAACCTGTTACAGGATTGTTAACATACATTGACAAAGCATACATTCAATCAATAAAACCCGACCTTTTAAGCTCTTCAACAAAATAAACCATGGACAACTTTCTTGACACAGCTTACCCAAATGTGTGAAGCTGCAAAGATGACAACTTGAGCTTAGCTCCGTCTGTACAATAGAAATGGTGATGGTACCATGAGCAACCAAATTTGAGCTCCCTTCGAAGTTTGTGTTGACATTGTGTTCACACTTAAGCGTGCCACGTGGCGGATTATTGGCACAACTTTTTCGCCACGTGGACGGTTTGTTGGAGTTTCCTCTGCAAGTGTGAACGAGGTCGTTTTGACACGGATGATATTCATCTGACGATGCTACGTTTCATCCAGGTACTTAGTCGGGCGGTAGCGAGATAAGAAACTTGCGTGTGTGTTTCGGTGGTGTTTTTGTTTGGATTTCTGTGCGAGGTGGTGTTTTCTGAGAGCACTGATCGTGAGGAGAAGTCGCTTTTTTTCTAGTTTTTGTTCAGTGTTTCCCTATCGGTGAGCTTTTCTGAGACTGATTAGGCGAGTTGCCGGGGGAGATTGGTTTTGGAGGAATGGGAGACGGTCGGTGACTGCGACGGCCGAGGTATTTTTTTTTAAGCTCTTCCAATTTTTGCTTCTGAAACATGCAGCTTAGTTATAACTCCGTAGCGACACCTCTTTCTGAATCTTCCAAGTATCATGTGGATGTTAAGGCCTTCCGCGATAATTTCTCTTTTCTTATTTTTCAGAGTTTACCTTAAGTGGATCTATGGATGTTGTTTAAAGTGTGCGCGTGGTTTTAAGCTCCAGTGCGAGAGGTTTACGGTTACTGATTGATGTGCGTGTTTCTTTTGTTGTCAGGTGAACAGCTGTTTACCTCGGCCGCACAATAAGGATATACCTGAGATCTCTCTCGCTAATCTTTAATTCTCCTACTCTCTTTGATAGGTCTTTTCTATTGCACACCAGCTCTGAGTAGTTTGCACTGGTTAGCTTAGTTGCGCATTTGCAGTGGTGATTCGGTACCGTGTTTTGCGGGAGCTGTTAACTTTTGGAAGTCGAGAGTATTGTGGAGGAGATGGAGGACAGTGTCGCCATCAGAGAGGAGTCGGAAGCGGGGCCGTCGAGGAGCATTGAAGAGTCACTTGCTCACAACTTGCGGTACGTGTAGAGCCATGTTATTAGCTTCGGTTTTGTGGAAATCAGGTTTGAACAAGAATGTGAGAAGAATGGGGTTCAGGACACCATTCCTGTTAGTTGAAGACATGCAGTGCATACTTGTGAGATGGTAGTTTACAAAACAAAATTTTCCTCATGTAGAAATCGAAGGTCTGATTTCCAAGACTTGTAATGATTTTCCTTGGACTTTGGCGGGGGTAAATTCTTGTACAATGTTCTACTTTTTAGCGGAGTACTCCATTCTTGTGCACGCATCATCCTAGCAATCACCTATCACCATTTTGGTAGGTTTTCATCCCATGGTTAACTAACTGGATTAGGATCTAAAGAGTTGGACCGTTATAGGCTTTTGACGGGAATAGTGGTGCAGGAATCTCGTGCTAAATTGTTCTGATTCATGGATGCAATCTTATACTAGTTGGTGCTTTGTGACAAGGTTGGGATGCAATGAACAGAGGCACAGTATATTCCTGAGTCACAGTGGCACTCAGAAAGCATTCGTGCGTCGTCTCCGAAATGAGCTGAAACGCAATGCGTATAATCCATTTTTCGATGAGGATCCCGACAGTTTGCCAAGAGGTGAATCATTTGTGCAACACCTGAAGGATGCAGCTCGAAAGGCCGATGTGGCGGTTGTGGTTCTGAGCGATGAGTTCCTCACCAGCAAGTGGCCTATGATAGAATTGGAGATCTTCATAGAGGAGCAGAAGAGGCGGAGAAGCGTGTTCGGGTGCAAAGAGTTGAACATATTGCCTCTGTTTTTGGGATTCTCGGTCGAGGAGTTTCGAAATGGACAACGACGACTTGGTTGGTTGAAGAAGTGGGAGGAGTTGGCAGCCGCTGATGGCAGGATCGATGTGTTGAAGTGGGGAGAGGCTATTGGAGTGGTTGGTGGCATAAATGGCGTCAAGTATAGTGATTTCAGAACTGAGGAAGATTACATCAACAACATTGTGTCAGCGATTTTGAAGCTGGTTCTTCCGGATGTTATGTGGGAAGATACACACGTGAGGGGGAAGTTGAAGCTCTGTGAGGTAATTTTATGACTTTGTGTGATGTGAGTGCACAACTTTACTGCTTTATGTTATCGAGCTTGGAACCTGTAATCCTGCTGTGGATTATCATTCTTCCAGTTCCTGAGAGAAATGAGATGTGAAAGTCTTGTGTTTGTCTTGGTCATGAGTGGAACAGGTCTTTGTGGTAGCTGTGATCATCGGTAGTAGTATTAGAGGGAGATATTAATGATTTGATAGCAGAAGTGAGTCAGAACCAGTGCAATTTTCAAGTTGTGTGCATGCATGATCGGTATTGAGCAAGATTATTGCCTTCCTTTTGAGGCAGAAAGTTTACGCAATGTTGTTCTTAATTTCCATGTTCATGAACGTAATGGCAGTTGGTTGTGTTTGCCAGGCTGTGGCCGACATGTTCACGAAAGCCCCCCCAAGGACGAGACATCTTAACGTCCGTGCCATCGGCTTGCATGGGATGGGTGGTCTTGGGAAGACAACCATATGCAAGTCGTTGTGCAACGATTATTTTGCCGATTTTAATGGCAAAGTCTGGCATGCAGAGTTGGGGAAGAAAGGTGCTGAGGAGATCCAGAAAGATGTGCTACGGAATCTAGTTGGAATAAGCGAGTCTTTGCTTAATCAAAATGTAAAAAGCAAGGATCAGGTGAAATGATCTTTGCATCTTTGCATTGTGCCCTGTTGGAGTTGGAAGGACCTTGTAACAGGATGGAGACATTAATCCTTTTACAACGCTTCCTTTTTTGTTGAAGGAGTTGATGCTAGGAAGGAATTGAATCTTACCGATTTAATTGAGTTGTTTGTGTAGTGGCGGAGTCTGTTGCGGAAGAGGATCGAGCACAAGGTGTTTCTGGCTATAGACAATGTTTGGAATGAGGACATCAGCCAGGAGCAAGCCGAAGCTCTTTTGGGAATGGGATTTCATCCGAGCAGCCTGGTGGTTGTAACGTCTCGCAGTCGTGAGATTCTAGAATGGTTGGGGATCGACAAAGAGTGTTGCTTCGAGATGCCTGAGTTGGATAAAGATGATGCGACGGCACTTCTGCTCCAGGCAGCAGCTCCTGGACTTGAGAAAGAGAGCATGACAGATACTCAACTTGTTGCTGTTGAGAAGGTTGTGGAGCGTTGCTTCCTGACAAAAGGCCCCATATCTTCTGCAGGTTGTGAAAAGCAGTATGTTCCATTAGCACTTGAGGTGCTGGGCCGGCAGCTTCGTCTTCCTCTGGTTAGTGATTCAATGAAGCTTACAGAGTGGGTAGACAGGTTGGACTTGAAGCGGTCTAATCAGAAGCAGCATCCGATATTTTCAGTTCTCCGTTTGAGCTACGACAATCTACCTACCGATAGGCACAAGACCATCTTCGTGGATATCGCTCTTTCTGCCCCGAGGAGACGGGACAACACTACGGCCAGCATCATGGATGTCTGCAAGTGGTTGTGTATGGTGTATTGTATGCGCTCCGACGTTTTACTTCAGTCTGTAAGTTTTCTGAGTTATTTTTCTTGGCGACAAGGGTTGTGTATGCGAAATGTACTGTGGAGGTCAGAGTTTTCTTCTTGCATGTAGTTGAGTTCCGAAAGTATCACGATAAGACAAGCATTGTTTGGCATTTACTGTTGTGAGCTTGAAGTGTAGAAGTGTAGATATTTGGATAGAAGACAAAGCGAGGATGTATTTCGTTTGAATGTCAGGTGATTATTCTTAAAACAATGCAGATGGTGGATCTTGTGAGAGATGGGCTGCTCGAGAGGTGGGAGGACCTGGCAACCCCTTGTGGCATGCATGAGTTGTACGTTGAGTTTGCGAAAGCAGAGGCAAGTAAGGTAGCAAGCTTTGACGAGCAAGTTTATCTTTATGACGAAGATGGACTTGGTGTACCGGAAATAATGCGCACGTTTCCACCCCATGCATATTGGCGGTTGAGGAGGGTCCATCTGCATAACTATGGGTTCAGTAAGCTTTGTATTGAAGAGCTGCGGTACATGGTACATGTTGAAGTTTTGAAGCTGGACTTCTGCTTTGAGTTGGTGTCACTTGATTTGCAATGCTTGAAGAGCCTTCGAAGCTTGGAGTTGAGGGGATGCTTTCAGCTTGCAACGGTGAAGGGTCTGAAGGACTTGAAGCATCTAAAGTTCTTTCGATGGAATACTTGTAGTTTCAATTTCTATGGGGAGGAGATTAAGTTTCCGCCTTCATTGGAAATCGTGGAGATTTATGGCTCGATGGAATCACGAGTACGTTCTATTGGCTCTTTTGAAGATTGCGATGAGCTTGTGGAATTGACATTGTGTGGGCATCCAAATTTGCGTGCCGTTGGGAGCCTACATATGTTTCGTAAATTGAAGGTGGCCTCTAGTGGTTGTCGCACATTGTTGTGCTCCCGAAATCTTCAAATGTTGGACATATCAGGTTGCCACAAGTTGGAGGATTTGGGTGATCTAAGGCTATTGGTTGCATTGCAAGAAGTACATCTCCGAGATTGTGGATTATTATGGCGCTTACACAATCTTTGTAGTTCTCGTTTGAAAGTATTGCACATATCAAGTTGTGACAAGTTGAAGGATATGGGTGACCTTAGTCCATTGATAGCATTGCAAGAAGTCCTTCTTGAGGATTGTGGATCATTATTGCGTTTCCAGAACCTTCGAAGTCCTCATTTAAAGATATTGGATATTTCAAGATGCAACAAGTTGGAGGCTTTGGGTGATCTTAGTCCATTGATGGCCTTGCAAGAAGTACGTCTTCTAGATTGTGGATCATTATTGCATTTCCAGAACCTTCGAAGTCCTCATTTAAAGATATTGGATATATCAAGATGCAACAAGTTGGAGGCTTTGGGTGATCTTAGTCCATTGATGGCCTTGCAAGAAGTACGTCTTCTAGATTGTGGATCATTATTGCATTTCCAGAATCTTCAAAGTCCTCATTTAAAGATATTGGACATATCAAGATGCCACAAGTTGGAGGACTTTGGTGATCTTAGTCCATTGATGGCCTTGCAAGAAGTACAACTTCTAGATTGTGGATCATTATTGCATTTGCGAAATCTTTGGAGTCCTCATTTGAAAGTACTGAACTTATCAAGGTGTGAAGAGTTGGAGGATTTGGGTGATCTTAGTCCTTTGATGGCATTGCAAGAAGTACATCTTGAGGGTTGTAGTTCACTATCGCATTTGCAAAATCTTCAAAGTCCTCATTTGAAAGTATTGCGCATATCAAATTGTTTCAATTTGGAGGATTTGGGTGATCTTAGTGCATTGATTGCATTGCAAGAAGTACATCTTCAATTTTGTAGCTCATTACTATGTTTGCGAAATCTTCAAAGCCCTCATTTGAAGACATTGGACATATCAAGATGCTTCAAGTTGGCAGATTTGGGTGATCTTAGTGCATTGATTGCATTGCAAGAAGTACGTCTTCAAATTTGTAGCTCATTACTGTGTTTGCGAAACCTTCAAAGCCCTCATTTGAAGACATTGGACATATCAAGATGCTTCAAGTTGGCAGATTTGGGTGATCTTAGTGCATTGATTGCATTGCAAGAAGTACATCTTAAGGATTGTAGATCATTGTTGAGTCTGCGAAATCTTGAGGGTCATCATTTGAAGACATTGGACATATCAAGATGCTCCCAGTTGGAAGATTTGGGTGATCTTAGTCCATTGATGGCATTGCAAGAAGTACGTATCAAGGAATGTGGATCACTATTGCATTTGCAAAACCTTCGAAGTCCTCATTTGAATGTGTTGGACTTATCAAGATGCTCGAAGATGGAAGATTTGGGTGATTTTAGTCCATGGATGGCATTGCAAGAAGTACATCTTAAGGATTGTAGATCATTGTTGCGTCTGCGAAATTTTGAGGGTCATCATTTGAAAGCGTTGCACATATCCGGATGTGACAAGTTGGAGGATTTGGATCATCTTAGTTTATCGACTTCATTGCAAGTGCATCTTGACCACCATGAATTGTTACCATATGCTGACTTTCAGGTCGGAACCAATTGAAGAAGAGAACTTGGATATCCTTGAAGTATTTGTGGCAATGTATCCTGTGGAGAAACTGTTTCAATAATTTGGAGAAAAGATTACTACAATTATCAACTCTTATGATACTTCACTGAGCCCTTCTAGCATAACCAGTTCATATTTTGGTAAGGAATCCGAGGGTGCAAGATGCAAGAAAGAAAATAAACAAACTTGCTTCTGTGAAAAATTGCCAACCGCCAATCCAAATCATTAATTTCATGAATCTTCTTGTGCATACCAAGCTTAAATCAGGACCATCTCAAGAACTTAATCAACACAGTGGGCTTATTATAATTTTGATATGTAGCAACTTTGCTAATTTAATTGCAATTACGATTCCTGTAAAGAAGACACCTGAGCAACAAATCAAATTTAACTTCGAAAGCTCTTCCTACCAGTCTTCAAACCCTTCTTCGTCTATCTCCTCCCGGTCGGTAATCATCCTCTTCAAATCATTAACCTGCAACCATAAAGATAACTCACCTCAGCTACAATTCACAACTTGGCCTCTCCCACGTCATTTTCCTCACAAGGTAAGCACTTGCAACTCTTGACTTAATCTAAAAGACATTCACAATAGGACTGAAGAAACAAGAAATTATGATCCATTGAATGCAACTAGCTGTTACTGGTGAACTCAAACTCTTCTGAAATTAGAGTTATCTAAATCCTAAACCTACCACCCCACTCTTTTCATGATTAGAATCATCTCTAAATATTTCTCGATTAATCTAGAATCAGCTTTAAAGAGAGAAAGGCAGCTCATACTCATTAAGGTTGGAACTCTATCTTCAATCTCAAAGTGAGCAAAAACTTGAGTTCAGAGGCCACCAAGCTCTTTCATTGCCTGAACTGAAGGACTGATCTGTTAATTATTTAAAGTGAGAAAAGAGCCGTCTAAACAAAGGGCATCTTATTTCAAATTTACACATAACAGAAAATTATGCCACTCATCAAGAGCTTGCCTGGTGATCAGAGAGCCTGAGCTGCTTCGCAACAAACAGCAACTCCGCTCCAAAGTCTTGTCCATTCATCTCAGTCAGAGGCCTGGTTGTGGAAACCTCCTTGTGCGGCACCAAGCTCACGTGAAATCCATGACTTGCAAACACCCTAGAGAGCTCGACACTAACATGCTCCTGAGCCAGAGTCACAAACGCTAGGGTTTCAGTACTCGACCCACGCACAAGATGCAACATCTTCCACATGAGTATTGAAGCTTGGCATGTACCTGAGAGATGTCACCCAGGGCACTGCACGACAGCTCTCCAAGGAAGATGGAGTCCTTCGCAGCCAAGCTGCTTATACATCTAAGGATGACTTCCAAGCCCTCGGGTGTTAGGGTTTGCAGTCCCTGCATGCACAGTATCGTCTTAAAATCATGCTATCACAAGGTTGATGAAGTGTTAACGACTGCAAAAACTAACAACCCTTAACACTTCATCACGAAACTGTTAAGAATAAATTCCGAGCCCTCATTTGCAGCCACGGCATGAAATTACAAGGCACACCATCTCTGCAAATGAAGAGAAGCTCCGAACCCTAACCTGCATTGCCCATGTGCTGGGACGAGTGCCTTGATAGCCCACGCTCAGGAGGTATCTCTCCCATGACGCGTCTCTCCAATCTCCGTCCTCCGAAAGCTCCACAGATATGTGCCTCAAGATGCACCCTCTCCGTATCCTCGCCCCCACCGCTGCCAAGCCATACCGAGTCAGTCCCCATCCCATTTCAGGGTTTAGGGTTTTGAGCTGCTATCCCATACCCTATCAGTTCCCTCTCCTTTAGGCTTAAGGTGTAGGGTTATAGCTGCCATCCGATACCCGGTTTAGGGTTTAAGGTTCTAGGGTTTCCGAACCATCTAGCACCCACGACCATCATAACCACCTCGATCCACTGCTTCCAAATTTACCTTTCTTACAAGGCAAAGTCTCTGGAGACGTCTACCTTCCAATCTCTCCGCCGCGACACTGTGCGTAACCCCCGGCGAGACGTCGAATACCATGGTCGCAGGAGGCCAAGGCAACCGATACGCCCGTGTGTCCATCCCATCCCCCAACAACACCACCTGAACCCCAACACAGCCCAAACGAACCCTAACCCTCAGCAAACACACCACGAAAGCCGGCCAAACCCGCCAGAATTGATAGAAACCCACCTGCCGAATCGGATTCTCGCCCCCGCGCTTCACAGAATCCAAAACCTCCCCATCAATGAACCTCGTCGCCAACTCATAAGGCCCAGATTGCTCCAACACCTGATCATCCACCGCTGCAAGACACGCCGCATAGGGGTCGTGGAAGAGCGGCTCTGGAAAAAAGTGCAACGAACACACATCAAGTCGTGATCTACAGCAAGAGTCAACAGAAATTGACTGCAACTGGAACAGGATTTGACTGCAACTGGAGTGGGGACAACCAGGAATTCACGTAGGTGAGGATGAGAATCTCACCATTTCGCGAGGTTTCGGCTGCGCGTCGAGCTGCGCGGCGTTGCGCGGATTGCAGGAGGAGGTCGTGGGCGTGGCATCGCGGCGAGAAGAAGGTGGTGCGGCGGCGAGAGGTTGTGGGTGGCGCGAATTGCAGGCGCGTGATGTGGAGAGAGCGGATGCCGGAGAGCGCTGCGCTCGCCATCGCTCGTCCTCTCTCCCGCCTTCACATTTCTGATGCCTAAACATCCCAAGCCTTCCGAGGCGAGGCGGCGATCCCATTCCCGTCACGGAAGTCTATGCCCGCTACAATACCCTATTCCCGTTCAAGGACCTTATCCCCGTTAGTTTAACCCTCAAACCCGTATAAGGTAAGCCCCCCGAAAACCGACAAGTTTAGGAATGTGCTTATATGGAGAGAGGAGATAATTATACTATTATTTTTCAGTGATAGCCAATAGAATTACAATTCCAACCCAAGTGATTTCATATTTTTTTGATGAAAATTGAATTAGTTATGAATTTTCAAATTGTGCAGCCATGTTTAGTGGGTGGCCAGCAGTAGGTACCCCCCATAACCAACGACAAAAAGTAAGGGTCTTGACTAATAGCAAACCTCCATTTGGAGCTGAGTTGGTGGTAATGGGATGGAAGAACGTTGGATATACCCCAATTTTATAAGCGTTGGCTAAGGATTTTTGCTGGTTATGGGGGGCGTACCTAAATTGATTTTGTATGTGTGTCTACAATACTCTGTGCAGTGGTCGCTTTTGAACATGGTTCATTTCCAATGGAGAATGTCCAATTTTTTTTTATGAATTCAAGAGATTTGTCTAGGTGATATCCATGTAATGCCGACATAATACCCGTGCAACGTCAAACTTGTTTATCAAACTTGCAACTCTAGGATTGAATATTAAATAAATGATAATTTTGGAACCGTGGGTTGCAATGCATGTGGTGGCTTTCCCTTTGTTTGTGTTCTTTACTCTTTCTTCCTTCTTCCTTTTCTAGACACCTTTCTTTTTTTATTACCGTGCAGACTCTTTATGTATGTTAGTGGGAGTTTGTATAAAAAATTATAACAATTAATAAATGAAGATTAAATTTGGAATTGTGAGTAATGCAATGCATGTGTTGACATTCCATTACTTCGTTTACACTTCCCTGATCCTTTCACGGACACCTTTACTAAGATATGCCTTGTGTTTGAGACTCGGTCCCCTTCCTACGACCACCGAACTTTCCACATTCTTTTGCTTCTATTTCCGTCATTCATTGCAAGCGATGGTCAATACGCCGGGTGGAGGACTCTTGTATGAGCCTTGACGTTGATGTTGAGGAGTTGACCCTTCAACTGTTGCACAACAACAAATGCATGATCAACCAACACCAGGTTCTTTGTGGCCAACTTTTGCATGTAAGCAAATTAGTCATCTGAATCAGCTAGTCGTCTTGTCGGGTTGTCATGCACAACTCTTCTTGGAGGGACTTCACACGTGACTGCACCATCAATAGCATGCGTGTTGGGAACAAGGTCCATTGACATTGGACGTGCGCCGATCGCGATTGTACCCCTGCGTGACCCAACGTAGTCTATAGTGGATGTCTTGGTGAATTAGCTATTGGTGAATTAGCTTGTACACTTTCACCTTGTGCTTGCAAATATTCCCTTGCAACCCCAAGGGTCACGAGCAGGTTGCTCAATCAATGAAAGGACTTGTGACCACCCAGATATTGGGGATATTTGTCTACCTTGCAAAGTATGCCATGTCACATGAGTTGTCCATGCAGACATGCTCGTCAAGAATTTCTTGGGCGCTAATTGCCGCACTTGCTACCATATCCTCTCCCTTCCCGTTCTTGATGAAGTCGTACTATTTGCGCTGTACAACATACCAATAGTAAGTTAGTACATCCTTCGCAATGTGATAAACAAGCTAGTTCAAACAACGCCCATCAAACCTCTCCCTAGTGCACACCAAGATAGATTTGAGGTTAATGCGGTAATTCTCAATAGCGGCGTTTGTGTCTTGATTTGCATGGGGGATGTTCCGGCAACATGTGACCTAAATCTTGAACTTTGATATCCAGGTCTTTACAAAACTGTAGATGAAAAACAACTTTGCAGCAGGATACTTTGTTCTAAGGTGTGCCAACTTGTCCAGCGATAGCCGCACAACATCATCGTTCTGTTCGATTCCAAAATTGTACATCAAATCTCCATACTTTGGTAAAATCAAGGTCCAAATGTATTTAGGTTTGTTTTTTTGGGTCGCATTCTCAAACCATCCTTTTTGGACATGCCAAATGCAAAAGAATACTTTGACGATATCTTCATCTGACCACACCTTCCTGTATAGCAAAGAATCTCGATGTAAGTGGATCACTTTGTATCATTACCGTAAACCGTACCTAGGTGAATAAAAGTTGGATCCCAATTTTGTAATGCAATCTGTGGAGAGGAACTAACCTGATTGCATTGATTTCGGCAATGCGGTTATCAATTACAATTGCGTTCTGGAAAAATCCCACCATTACCAATTCACAAATTACATGCCTTATTAAATTCCGCACTGGTCAATATATGGGAAATGCCCGTAAACAACTCTTCTTCGGAATAGAATGCTTACTATCCATAACATGCCCCATATGTACCTCTACAGACCCCGACACATGGCTACACGTTTTATTCAAATGCCAAAACCACCACGTACACTCCCTCATCGTTAAAAGACACAACAAAGCAGTATGGGAAATCCAAAAACTAATTACCTCACATAACAAATCCCGATGTTTCATACTCATGAATGCCGGCACTTTCAATAACAACCCACAAGAGAATACGGTCCCACCTTGGCTACTCCCATGTACATGTGCAACCCAACGATGTCACTGTAATGCCAGATTCAAACCCGACATACTCTGCGTAAAAGGCCTACCATACAACGACCCGCCACCCATCCACATTGATTCAAACTATACCATTCAATTTATTGAATTCACGTATTGTAACGACAGATTCTCACCAGAAACAATTGAAAACAAAATAAACAAATATCAACCCCTCATCGACGACATAAGAAACCTTGAATGGAAAATTGACCCCCTCATAGTCATCACGGCTGGTGCCCGCGCCACAACCTATATCCCACCCATGAACACCCTTGAAGAAACCTTCAAAATACCCATGAACACAATTAAACATACCTTCGATAATGTAAACAGCATCGCAATCGAACATGCTATGTCCATATTATTACATAAACAAAAAATTGAGAATAACCAAACCCTCCCCGATCCACATGACACACCATAAAACACCCTAACTCTCCCACCGCCCGCTCATTCCCCCTCCTCCACCCCCTCATCCTTCCCCCCCCCCTTCATTATCTTTTCTTTTTCCTTCCTTTTTCTTTTCTCCCCACTCCCTTGCTATGATTGTGGCTTTCCTTTGTTTTGGTTTTCATCGCTATGGTTACTTGTTACATAGTGTCTACCCTTGAGAGGGGGAAGTAGCCCCATACTACTAATTCCTTGCCCGGTGGGCATGGTCTTAGTGGTGGTGCGAACAGACACTTTATTCACGTCGATCCCTCCGGGACCGGCGTTCTTCTTCTTCTACAATTGCGTTTGGCCGTCAGTCCGGTTGGGCCTTGATACAACAATCTCTCAACTTCTCGAGCCACACCACAATGTCTTCCTCTCTCAACTTGCCTTGGATGGAGAACGCCATGAGATTCCTTGTTCCCACTCGTCGAAGATCATAATGGTATAGAGCGGGTACTACAAGACATGTACATTTCAAATTGACAACCATGACTCGCGATGTTGGGAGCGAAGTATGTGGTAATTTAGGCTGATGTACCTTGTTCTAGTTGGCCCCTAAAATCATTGAGCATACAATACTGCTCGGAGAGGCCCCATTTGTTGCGTAGGGGGTATTTCTTGGACAGGTGCCAATTGTCATGAGGGGGCATTGCCTACAATTTGGGTGTTTGCGGATTATAAGTTTTGGCCAGGGCAGTCATTGCACCTGTGGCACAAATTATCTTAACATGTGTCGCTTCCAAGGTCCGCCTTATGTTCATTAGGGTTGTTATTGACGTATGGCCAAAGGTGCATTTTGCCACCAGCACCAACATCTACAGTATTATCAGACTGTCCATGATTACCTCTACGCTTAAAATTTTTAAACCCTGTCCAAAACCGGCTCATCAACGCACAGTGCCTTGTCTGGACCCTAAATTCCTAAAGCAACTCTGATTGAAGTAAAAGAAAATCTTTTGAGGCGGACATATATGACTGAGGATGACAAACGGAGGCGGATGAGAAGTGAGAATGAAATGAAGGTGGGTAGGGGTCTTGAGCGGGTTGTTATTAGTGGGCGGGGGCTGACGTGGGGATTTAGGTCAGCATTTCGAGGTGGCAACGTGGCGGGCCTAACGTGGCGAGGGGGACACGTTGGCACAACGGGGACGATTTGCGGGCGTGGTGCGTAGGGTTGGAGCCGACACAACCGTTGCTCCAAGCCTCGCCTTCCAACCCACCATGGATAGGGGTCAGTTACGGGATCCGGAATTTTGTTCTTCTCTCAAGTGCCTGTTGTTATCCAGGCCACCATATTCCGTAATTGAAATGTGCATATCAGAACAATTTCTTTGCTTAACCCTCAAACGCCGGAGCAGCCAAATAGTGGTTGCTCGGATGACATTAGAAGATGATTATCACTGTAAACGGTCGTTTTCCATCCAATTCTTTTTGCGGAGAGATCATTGAATGTGTGAATATTAGATGATAATGGACCTTGCCTCATTGAGGTAATCATGTTATATCTAAAGAAGAAAAGTTTGTGACATGGATCTCAATGTAGTGTAATTTAGAAACTTCTCGTTCTAGCTCTAAATTTTAATTTGAGTCATTAAAATGATTTTTTTGATTTTGAGTCCAACTAATGAAATGCATTTTATGAAGTTAGTTTCTGTTCCAATTTGAAAATTTGAAAAATACTCAATATTGGAGAAATTATTGCTATTCAAACTTTGGGCCTATATCCAATTTTCTAATTTAGTTGAACATCAAAATTTCATTTACACCATGAGTTTTGTCCCTACAATGTACACCTTTGGTGATTTTCAAACAAAAAAATTAGCATACTTTTAATTTGGTGTGATTTTTCTTCTTTTTTTCTTAAAAAAATCACAATAATCTCAAATTTTCCCAAAAATATTTGTGTTTTTTTTGGTCACATGAACAAATCATACGATCTCATCCTTGAAAAATGGAAAAAAAAATTCCCTTACATTTGATGAAAAATCAAAACACCCAGTTGAATGGAATTGGGGTTAATTCCACGGTCATAGGCTTCGTCCTTTAAGGGTTAACTTAATTGGGGACCCTCCCGCCTTCTTTTGCATTCTTTCCCTTCCTTTGGGCCTCATCCCCTCCTCCTTCATGATGTGTAGACCCTAGCTTGGTTCTGTCTTTGACATGGCTGTGACTCTACAAGCAAGGCGCCAAAGTTATAAGCTTCTCTTGTGCTTAGGGTTTTGGTTTCTTTGCTCTTTGCGTCAAATCAAGTGTACTTTTGAAGGAAAATATTAAGTCATTAGAGACAAAATGCTGAAAATCCAGGGTTAATGAAAATGTATCCGAGCAGGGATTAGATTTAGTACCGAAGTAGCTATAGTCTTTTCTATTAAAATATAAAATATCATAAACAAAAATAATAGAAAGTAATCAATACTGAATTAGATACAATGTACAGGGACCGAGCCTAGTAAGATCATTAGCAAGTAAGTATGTGTTACAATATAGATACAACAATAGACCAAAAGGTGACTAAAATTATGAGCATATAAAAAATTGGTTTAGTTGAAAAGTAGGCTCATGCAAAGAAGGAATTGCAGAACTATAAACAGGAAGACTACAGTTAAGAACTCCATAACTTAATACTAACAGAAACAAATAGAGTTGTATGTTATCAAGGTCAACAACTTTGATACTCACTTGTGACAGCAATGGTTTTAGTCAATCCACACACAATATGCGTCAATATATAGCAACACACTGTAAGCATTGTTTCCTATCTTATAAACCTCTCTCTCATCTAGTTCGCATATTCCACAACCACTCCAAACATGAAGATAAAAAAAGACAAGAAATAAGAACCGCAGTCTCACAAGGATTAGGTCTACCTTGGAAATTAATCTTCAATGATCACTGCTAATACAAAGTGTGGATTTACAGGACGGTGATACTAAATTTGAGGCGGTAGATAAAATGAACATGCTTTTGGAATTATGGTCACATGGAGTATTACCAAGAAGTAGTGTAGTATCAAAACCTCAAGTAGTGGAATGAACAGACACTTTATTCACGCCGGCCTCCTTCGGAGACCGGCGTTCTTCTTCTTCTTCTTCTTCTTCTTCAAAACCTCAAGTCTTAATGGTTTGTGTACCCTCCACTTCCGTGTTGATGTTTGTTTTAGCTCTTCTAATGGCTATTGTTTGTGTTTCGTGGAGAGCAAATGGAACTTGCAAAGATGTTAAAATCATTCTCTCCTACTAAAGCTTCATCAATTGTGATGTAAGAACTTAAATTGCACTCTTAATCTTGCAGATTTACATGTGATGTATAGCAAATTGGTGGAATAGGCATTGCGTGTTAGTAAACATTAACTATTTATGTAATGTGAATAAAATATTTGGAGGACCTTGTGGATAAGGGTGGCCGCTTCACTTGGTTAACATCATCCAGGAGTTTGACGGTCTCCAGCAGCAATATTTTGTGGATGGTTTTGTGGGCGTTTTCTTTCTTCGTGTTTCTGAAGTTGTAAGCTCCGAAAGCTTTGAGGGCTTGTATTTTATCAGATTTTCATGTAGTCTTGAGATGTAGCCTACGGACACAAGTATAGAAAAGCATTGAAGCCAATCTTGCAAAAGAGCCAAACATTGTAACGAGAACACCAACGGAAGATCCTGGGGTTTTGAAAATACATTTTTGGAGTTGTTACATGCCAATACAATAGATTTAGTAGTTTTATACCACGACATTGTGTTAGTAGTAACAACAAACCAAGCATTGAGAATTCTCACAAACATATTTGGAGTGTAATTGTGGACTAAAACTTGCTGAGAGATTTTAAAATATACAAGGAAAAAATCACTCTAGAAAATTGTAAATTTGAACAATTAATATAACCAAGCTTACAAAATTACAAAATTCATACTTTTACTAGTAAACATGTTACTTTAGAAGAGTTGGATCAATAACAAGTGATATGTATATCAAGCGTGGTTCATGGAGGTGAGTTGGCTCAAGATTCTATGTAGTGGTCCCCGCACAATTTGAGCAATTAGTCTAGTACAAGGTTACCAATGCCCGTTGAAATTAACACGATGGGCCTCATACACTCCCACCGACGTTTTGGCCCAAGGCTTAAGCAACGTTTGCAAGGTCAAAACATAATGCAAATTCCCAATATAGATGTTATTAGAAGTCTTGGGATGACAAGTGAGAGTTGCAAGCAAATTGCTAAAATTTTGATTTAGTGACCTTCTAAATTGTAAATCCTCAACAAATTTTGCAAAGATTATCATAGATATCCATTTGTCTTATTGAAACAATGTGTTTTTATAGAAATTGATCATTGATTTGCAAGCATGTTTGTATTCTTTGCGTGCATGGTGGTAGTTATTGTTTTTTGTTGACTAGTACTTTCTTTTAAAATATTAGTATTCACAATTTCTTGCCCAAATTATAACAGGCCCTTCATTTGTCTTTGAGAGACAACGTGTTTTTTAGAGATCGTTCATATTTGCAAGCATGTTAACTTTGTATTCTTCTATTCAAATTATTTGTGCATGTTAATATTTTGTTTTCCATTTCTTACCTCTTCAAGGTAGAGATTTATTTTTGAGTGTAAGTTGGTTGTGGTGCTTTAAGGTAAATTAATAGTCCTACTACATCTATCTCTTCAAGACTAAACTCAATCAATATGAATTAGTAATTTTTGTGTTTTTTGATGTTGCATGGCTTGTCCATCATTATTTTGGAATTGAAAGCTATTAAGCATGATGAAGAATCAAGTTAAAGGGGCCTTTTTAAAAAAATCCTTCAACATTAGATGGCCCATCCATCACCATATTGAAATGAAAATTAATCCATTATAATAAAGAAGTAAGATTCTTGCAGACTAAAAATGCTCATTGGCCTTAAAGGGTTTAAGAAAATCATTGAATTTACATCGTACAAAATAGACAAACTCCAATACTTGCAATTCTAGGTGCATTCTCAAACTCTCCCCATAGCAAGCTGCAATCACGTAAAAATCCACCTTATCGCACACCAAAAGAGCACACACAAACACTCACTCTAAAGATCCTGACCACATTAAGCAAAATTCTCACGAAACATGTGAACTCCAATAATTGCAACTCCAAACTCTCCCACCAAAGTCCGATCTCGCTAACATCCAAGTCCTTGCCTCCTTTTCACCAAAACCTCATCAAAACCTTGTGCCTTCCACGCCCGAGACCTCATCTCACTACACTGATTTTGGAATTTAGTGTAATACATAGTAAATGACTTGTAAAAGCTATAAATTTTTATGAAGATTTTTACTATAAACACAACAATCTATACTACTCAAAGAATAGGATCATTGTGGACATAGTTGGTAAAAATAGTCATCGAGGATAAAAACTTGTAGCATTTACAAGTCATTTACTAAGCATAACACTAAATACCAAAAATCAATGTAACACGTTATGGTGCCTAAGGATAGAAGACCAATTTTATTTATATAGAAAACAAATATAAGATATTCAAATGATCTTGATTCATTAGAGCAAAATCATATCTTATTCTATTTCATCATACCAAACAATGTCAAGTAACAAAACTAACAATCAGTATACTCAATATCAAAATTATAATAGATACTTCAAAGTTCAATCAAGAATTGACCTTGGGTTTCCAATTCTAAGAAAGAAGGCTGCTAAAAATACAAAAAAAAATCTAAGGATGTACTTGAAAAGAGATAAAAGGATAAACATTACAACTACAAGAATCCTCTACATTAAGCAGTGATACATTTTACCAGAGAGGTTTTGGCCATAATGAGCTGAAAATGATCAAACCACTTCACCTAAGCTGCCCACATTATAATTTGTAAATGCAGGATCTGCAATGAAATGTCACAAACAAGTGTTAATCTCTTGTTAGAGTTAACCTATAAGACCCCAAGATAAAATATAGAAACAACAACTCAAATATCTCAAGCTAAAAATAGAAAGTAATCCAAACTATCACATGTTGTAAGATGAACTTTCTTATTTCATGATTTGGCCTCTTCCTAGAGATTTCTAGTGATTCATTCAAGGGTAAATAAGCTATAACATTAGGAACGTTTGTCCTCATGGGCACTTGGGAATTAATAATATACTTACCCCAGGTGCAATAATGGAACACTATTCATACACTTGCTGATGGGAAAATATACTTTGTTTCATACGCTTGAAGTCACCTGCAGCAGAGTAAGGTAGAAGACGCTGTTCCCGTTACTTTAAGCCATACTCGCAAGAATGATCTCCCTAAAACAAGAACATCGACCAATAGAACTTAAATCCGTTTTTTTAACTTACAAAAAGACTTATTACAATTTTCCTATGAATTCAACTGAAGTAAAGCATAGCGAAGGAAAGCTATTATCTTGAAAGGGGGTGTCTAATTACCTGAGGACACTGAGGCTCAGAGGGAACGCCTCTGATGCTGCCCCTTGAGCCGGCAGTAGGGCACACAGCCAAGCAAGGCGTTTTCAGAGCAGGGTCCTCAGCCACTGGAGGTGGATCGACACCAAAATTAAACTGCAGGAAAAACGAGCCAAATCGGTTCATGTCAAGCCTCAAAAAACATAAAAGCACAGATGTTTGTTAAAAAAATGTACAAAAGGCAATAGAGTTATTTGAAAACTCACCCAAAGTTTGAATTAGATTATCCCTGATTTTTTAATTGAATTAAAAATCAGCTCCCACCTGATCTAAAGGAGAGAAAGAAAAGGTAACTACTATTCATCAGGGTTGATCTCCTGCAAGCTCTTTCTTCAAGATAGCTAAAACTAGTTCAACCTGAGTTCAGAGACCACCGAGCTCTTCCATTGACCGAGTTGAAGGATCTAATAACTTTGTAGAGTGAGAAAAAAGTAGTCGGTAGAATGAGGAACTTATTGAAACTTTGAATAACTTTACAAATTAAGGTCTAGTTGTCACCTGGCAGCTGAAATCCTCATAATTGGGTTCCATAAGCAACCGCACGCCCATGTCGCCATACATGAATGCCTGCAGCAGGTTTAAAATTTACAGCTCAGGTTTAAGGTTTAGGGTTCTTGAGACCGTGTCAGAGCTTACTCAAAGAAAATGAGTACCTGAGTAGGAAGCTTGCACGTGTGAATGCAGATGCCTGCACATTTCGTTTCGTCAAGGTACTTGCATTTCTGCACCTTCACCTACACAAGCATAATCCTCAAGAAATAACAGGTGTTTTCGCTATTAGATCAATCATAATCGAAACATGCTGATCATTTACTTTTGCTTTAGTTTACAGAAAGCATTCTTTGTAAAGAGCTTACTCACCCCGCTGGGAATTTTGGAGCCGTCTGCCAGTTGCACTTCATTGATAGTGCACTTGCCCATCAACCACTGGCATGTGGCAAGAGTCACCTGCGCTGCATTCATGTTTACTTCAGATCAATCACACAAGCCTCCCAAACTCCAATTTTAATAGAAAAAAAGTGAATTGTATCCACATTACTGAAGCTGCAACTATTACAGTGTTGCAAATAGCACAGATAGTGGTCCTTCTGAAGTAGCTGCTAAATGAAACATTACCACACAGCATGGCAGCATATTTGCCATCACCAAGTGGAGCCACAATCTGCTTGAACAGCGGCAACAACCACGCCGGAAACAACGACCTCAAAACGCGAACCTGCCAGAGAAAGGTCAAAATCACCACATGAATCTCCAAATGCTCTCATCACCAAAAGCAGAATAGAAAACTTGACATGCTCGTCCCAAGGAAGATTCTCTGAAACCCGAAGTACGAGCTATGGCGAGAAACATACCGTGGCGCGCTCCGTTTCTTCACCGGTGCGGTACTGCAAGAGAAGGCGCTTTGCAATGTCCACCAGACCGTCGTATCCGGGCTTGGGAGAATCCCACCCTACCTCCTGAATGATCATCAACCGTGACATCACAATCCACTTCCATGACGCATAAAAGGATATCATCTGTGACGACTTTCTTCTTGCACGTGTTAGGTTTCGGATTCCACTCACCTCCGACATCTTTCCCCTAAAAATCTTCAAGAAAACGTCGTCCAGAGTTCCAGGCGCGTGCAGAGCGAGCTCCCCAGACTGAGCTGCGACCGTCTGAGCAACAAAATTCCAAAAACTCAGAAAAACTCAGAAAAATTCCACTGCATGGAAATCACAAAACACATCCCATCTTCAATCACACAGCGCATACAGAGTTCTCGCTGCGCACCGACGACGTTTGCTCCACCGCAGACCGCACCAGACGCGCTCCTTTGCGAGTTCGCGACTTCCTGCACAAGATGTGAGGGATTCCGAAGTTGCGAGACGGTCGGACGGTGACGCGCACCAGGTGCAATTGCGTGATGGCCGTCATCGCCATAGCTCCAAAGTCTGCTGCAACGAGAACGATGCTTGTTTCTCTGTGTCTGCACCTTTCTGGAAAAAGTAAAAGTAAAAGTAAAAGTAATGACGGGACCAGATTCATAATGCTGGTGACCCACTTTAATGTCACACTTACGAGGAAACACTTTGAATCTAGGATTTCATGCCATTACACAAGTGACACAAAAGAGGTAAGACTGTGGGCTAAAACCCTCGTCCAATTCTAAACCACTCTCTTATCCATACCGAGATGTTACTTTTTACTTTTTGCATGTGTCGATGACTATAAAGAAATGGTTATGATGTCATGTTCTAAATATCAATCTTTTGGTAATCATAAATGTTGAATTAGGAAAGCTAAATTTTCTGAAACCAAATTCCACATATTGTCCATTATTCAGTAAAAATTATCCTTTCCTTAGCCTTATTTAATTAGAGAATTTGCACCCAAAAAAGGGTCTCATATGAGGCCAAACCCCACAAGGTCTTAATTCCTGCCCATCTTTTTGACAACCTTCCAAACGCACAACGTTTGCTGCAAATGTTGTTACTCTTGGCAAAGGGAACATTAGCATCCAACGCTGTACCAACACTTATTTTTGTTGAAACAAAGAATAAGATTTTTCATTATCAAGTAATTCCGTCCTCAATAGAGAAACAGCAAAAATGAGAACAATAATGTCATGAGCTCCAAAGAAAATGGTTCGAATGACCCACGGTTAGCCCTCTGTTATAATGTACACTAGCCTGCTTTCCTAGCATCCTCCAAGTGTCAAAAATATGATAATCATGCTCCTCGTTCAGGATATCCTGAGCGAGGAATAACTCCCTAAACAAGAATTTCCAATGCCTGCTTCAGCTCCATTTCACTTCCTGTCAGGTAATTGTGGAGGGGTCAAAAATGAAACCTAGAGAGTATGTACTTGCGAATGCGTTGAAGGTAAAACCTCTGTGAGGAAGTTGATGAGTTGCTCGCTGTAGAGCTGCGGGTGGCTCCGGAAGTGGTCGACATGAGGAGACGACTGCAGATTGCACGCCCTCACCACGCGGCCGGACTTCCGCTGCTCCTCAATGAACGCCTCCACGGCCTTCACTGGGATCACCTTGTCAGCCGTGCTGTAAATGTAAAGCTGCGGACACGGAGGTTGCTTCTTCTGAAGAACCGTCACAACCTCGGATAAACGCCTGCAAATCAGGGCAAAGAACAGGGATAAGTGTAAGCTCAAACGTATAATAGCAAGTTCACCGTTTCTAAAGGAGGATTGTCTTTAAAACTGCTTTTGTACTCAGAAGAGTTCGCTCTCTCAACATCATGACAGGAAATATACATGACATTAGTTACCTAGTTCCAAAACGCAATAGTGGGGAGTTGAGTTAAAAAGGGAGAAGACAGGTGGTGATTTGATGGAGTCTCTACAATAAACTGTGGACTCCATCAAATCACCTTCACTTCTTGCACTCAACTTTGGCTGAAGATGATCTATAGTAGGTATAGAGTCATGAGAACAAGTGAATTATGATCCAGATTCGCCACCATCACAGAGGAGAAGGTTTGTCCAGCTACTTAATGTTATGAACACTCACCGATTGATTGCTGGCAGCTTCAAGAAAAGGGAGAAGAATCCTTCCAGAACAGAGAGAACCGCAGCTTCAAGGCCGTTGGCTCCGGTCACTTCCAAATTGGCAACGGAGCCCAGAGACGATGCTGACACTGTAACACCTTCCTTCACTTCATCTTCGGACAAGGCTGGCTTTGTGGCGCTGCTTCGTTTCTTCAGGAGAGCTGCTGAGAAACCCGACGCCCACACCTGGGGGTCTGGATCAGGCACTGGCGCAGAGTCTACAACACAACCTTTGATTCGTTCCACGAAGTTACCACCTTGATTCTGCATCTTTTCCAGAATCGCTCCATATCTGCGTGTCAAAACAAAACAAAAAAGAACGGTCAACAGTTGTGGTTCACTGTAACCTCCTTACACTAGCTGATTTGAGTAGGCTTAACTCCAATAGGAAGCCCAGAATTTCAAGCTGGAACCCGAAATTCTGACAACAGCAATCATCTCATAGAACAGCACAATATTTCTGTTCCTCGGTAAGCATGCGTGTAAGTCGTCCCAGGCAACTCTAATGCCGGTGCAGCCACGAATTTAGCCTTCAAAAGCAAAACCTCGATTCACACAAGCTTCATAATCACAATCTATGATAGCTTCGTGTTCGTAATCTATGCGATCCGTTCCGTCACTGCTTGACAACTGGAAGACCGAATTCAAGACGCTCTGACGGAAATTTGCACTTACTTCAAAGTAACGTAGCAAGACAATCAAAGGAAGCATCACTTACGTAAGCCAGCCGGTGTTGCTAAAAGTATGGAAAATGAGCTGCTTCTCGCCCTCCAAATCCGCATGCTCCCCTTGTCTACTCAACCACTCCACAAGGTGGCGAGCCAGCGAGTCCACATGCTCCTCTGCGTTGCCCTGCCCTTTGAAACTCAAGATATCCGTCATCGGAATCACGAAAGTCACCGCGTGAATCCCTCTCGCATTGTACCACTCCGCATACTTCCTGAGATGCTTCTGCTGCGCCCCCAGCCACCCGAGCAGCACCACCGTGAGCACCGGCTTCTTCTCGTCCCCGAGCGCGCCCTCGTCGCCTCTTCCCTTCCTCACATGCCACGCATGAAGCGACTCCGAGTCCGTCACCCAATCCGGCACCGAACTCGATTGAAAAGACAGAAGCGCCGAAAGTAACGACTCCACGTACGCAGAAGGATGCGCAACCACAGCGCCACCGGTCAGGGACGCAGAAACACCTCGGAGAACAGAGGAACAATGGAAAGAAGCGTCAATCCTCACACCACGAAACCCCAGCTTCGCCGCCACGGGCGCAGAGTACAGCCCGGACGTCGCGAAGCAGAACGGCGCCAGCGCCGGCGCCTTCATCCCGGGGCAATGCGCCTTGGACGCCATCCGCGTCGCGACCAGGTGACCTAACCGCGAGGACACAACGGCGGGCGCGCCTTGCGCGAGGATAAACTCCGACGCGGCGTACATTTCACGCGCGCACGGGGATGCCAGGGAGGAGGACGAGGACGAGGCGAGAGGCGGAGTAGCGCAGTCCTTGGAGGAGAGGCGCGGGAAGAAGAGGGAGGAGTCGTGGAGCGAGGAGAGCGGAGGGAGTGGCAGCGAGATCGGCACCGCGTGGAACAAAATCGGCGTCGCCTTCAGATGCAGTTTCTCCGGAATGTCCACCGTAGCGGCCGCGCTCGCCAAAGCCGCCGCGGCTGCCGCCGCAAAGGTCCCATGCGCTGCACGCACCCCTCCCATTCACAACATAAAACAAATCCCCCCCTACCTCCACCTCCACCAACTCTCCACCTCCGCACCTCCGCCTTCACAAATTCTCCACCTCCAGAGCTTAATCTCTACGACCTCCTCGAGCTTGAGGACAACCGCTCTCACAAGCAATACCTGACGCCTCGCAAACAAGATTTCGCTGCTGAAACCACGATTTACATCGACCAGCGAGTGACGGCGGTGAGTGAGATTACTCAGCAATGAAGAAGCGCGAGAACAGTTCCGCTGCTGCTGCTGCGACGCACTCGCTCGCTCGCTTGAAGACTGATCGAGTCTCTTCTTCTCTGTTGCGTCGAAGTGAGCCTGTTTGAACGAGGGCGGAACCCGCTTCGTAGTTTACGCCGCGACGCTGTTTATTGAACGGCACACGATGCAAGCGTAGGCTCACCAGTAACTTGACTTGGGAAGTGTAGCTATTACCTTTTACTCTGGGGTTTTGAGAGTATTGTGTAGTCTTCTGGTATTGACTTTTTTTCACAAAAATCGTTGTAGTTTGTTAATGCCTCAACCGATTGGAGATTGGGAAGGAAAGCTTGGAAATCAATCCAACGGTTTCAATCAGTGGTGGCTCTCCAACAACCGATCTCATCAACCACTTTTTTGGTCCCTTCGTTGTTAAATGGGTTAAGGCTTTTAGTATCACTAACGGGCTCACATTTTCATTTGGGAGTAAGTTATTGCAAGATCCCATACTTTGGCCATGAGGGGACATGATTGTTTTGTGCCACACATGATTGTACTGTAAGTTGGTCTTTAGTGTTAAGCACGATGTAAATGCTATAAGTTTTTACTCTTGATGAATGTTTTTGCTAAGATCGGACCATTTAGAGAGGAGAATTGTTGAAAATATAGGTGGGAAAAATATTAGCCAAGAGGTAAAACTTATAGCATTTACAAGTCATTTACTGTGCTTAACACGAAATACCAACTTTAGTGTAGGGAAGACTCAGTGAGGTATGATTCTTTCTCTCCTGCATGCTATGCCACAATCAACGCAAGTCCTTTTCCAGGGGTTGTGAAATTGGAACAATTGGAACAATTCTCGGCTGACTTCAAGGTTGTTATCTTTCACCAGGCGGCTGATTTCAAGGTACTCCTTGTGCTGAGAAGTGAAGTACGGTATCTCGGTATGTTTCTTCGGAATGCATCGCGTGACAAATCCATGATTTTCTCATCCATTTACTCATCCTTTTACCCATCCATTTTCAGAGGACATCCTCTTACCCATCCATTTTCAGAATTTGAGTATAGCGGAGTTTTCCTAAAATGAAAGGGGTTACCCCATATGTCACGACCAGGGCAAATTGACCTCCTCGTTGAGAGTTACCCAAGGGGGCCACGAGGTGGTGGAGCCAACTTTGTTTTTGGATGGGGCCCTAATTATAACAAGGGAGTGGGAAACGATGACTGTTGACCCCAAATTTGTTCGAAGAAATCCAAAAAAGCCTCCAAACCCCCAAAATAAGAGGGCTAGAAAAATGACCCCAAACAAATAAGCCGGGGGCCACCTCGGGTAACTCCCAACGAGGGGGTCAATTTGCCCTCGGCAAGAAATTCCTCACGCTCTCTTTCTTCCCATATTAGGAATAAGAAGACTTCCACAAACTCAGTCAAGTCACAGTGTCTCCGTATTGCAGACACAACCCCCATTGGACCCTGGACACGGACCCCCATCCAACCAAAAACCAAGGCCCAAGGCTCTCAGGTGACGTAGGCCCCACCCCCAAAAAGGCATCACTCCACAACCACCACACTTACCCTTCTTTATATCATTGCAAGCTAAGTTAAGTCAGTACTCCACCAATGGCTCATCCCCCAATCACAAGCGCTTCTCCACCGCTCCCTACATTTTGCTCACCTCATCACAACAGCCTCGCCACGTGGCATCTCCTGGCTCTGCCACGCGGGCCTGGGAATCCGACGTGGTGGAGTGGGGTCCGCCCACGTGGATTTTCTGGTGGAGAGGGGTTTTCTCCTGGACCATTGGAATATGTGTGCTCCTTGTTGGAGCGGGAATATGCTGGGAATTATGCAAGCCTATCGTTTAGGGGACGGAATAGAAAAGTTGTCAAATATCTTGGACGTTTTCAAGTCTTTCTTGAAGATGATAGAGAAGTGAAAAAGAGGCCATGGGAGTTTTCTTTTCCACAATGGCAATCAATGTTCTTTCGCCCCCACCCAATACAAGCTAAAGCTTCCTAAAACCAACAAGTTAAGGAATGTGCATATATGGAGAGAGGAGATAATTATACTATTATTTTCAGTGATAGCCAATGAATTACAATTTCAGCCCAACTGATTTCATATTTTTCTGACAAAAACTGAATCAGTTATGAATTTTCAAGCTGATGGAAAAAATGGACACAGAAAAAGGAAATATTGACTACTGTTGAGATTAAATTAAGAGATTCAACACTGCCTTGGTTATGTGAAACAAGGTAAAATAAGGATCGCTTGTATCCAAGATTGTTAAATTTTTAAGTGATCCGAGTGTTAATTTTGAGGTGAAAATAGCAAATCTTCACTATTCATGAGTTCCTTGATGTTCTCCCATTCCTAGATGTGTATTTCCTAAACCCAAGCCAAAGAATCAAATATGCTATGCATGCATATGACGCATTGCGATTTTACACCAAAAAGAGCGACTAGAAAATTATAGATTGCAACTTCCAACTCTCGGTTCATAACTAAGAATTATGACATTCTAAAACTAGTGCTAGGAGAGGCCTCTTGATCATAGGAATCATTGTTTGGTTTCCAACAAAGATTCATTACCTTTCAAATAGACCGTGTTCATTCCTTGGCTGACACACATCTCTGATGGTCACTTACTTCATTTTTGTTAGCTTCTTCTAGTTTGGTTGAAAGCTCATTAAAAAATCCTAAACGAATAGTAGGATGTACATTGACTAAAGGGAAGAGAATATACCAGGGCAACCTTCACACATCTGAAGATCGCTTCGTCCCATGTATCCATAAATTCCTGAAGTCCAAAAGACAAGGCTCCAACCGAGATGCTTTCTTCACTGCTTTAATCCTCCCTGAACTTTTTTTTTAAAATTGCAAATTCATTTCCCAGTCTCCTCCTGCAGCCTAGCAGCAGCAAGAGACGAGCCCACTCTGAAAAATGCGGTGCAAAAGGTATATAACGAGCCTCTGGTTGCTACTGAACCTACAGAAACACGGCTAAAAAGTGGTTTTGGGGAAGATTACCTCGAAGGAGAGAACAAAAGATCAGAGCCTGCACTAGCACCAATGTAAAAGGATGTCAATCAAGAACCAAGTGGGACCTCGGGGCTGAGGACAAAATTATTCTCAAAATTAAAACCTCAAAGTTATCAGCAACAAACCACATTCGGTCGTCGCCAGAAGCCAGGCTGATCCGCTTTATATCCCCTCGAAAGACTAGGGAGAAAGAATACTCAGCACATGGTATCCTCTCTTCTGCAGCATAATCATATCTGCGCAATTCCAAATGCTGTAGGTGGTGTCTTATACTGCAACTTAAACTGAGATCCCATAACCTGAGATTTTCGAAACCCGTTTATCCAAAGCGCCTCGCTGTTGCTTGGCTTCAGAAGTCATGGCCGCGACCTGGTGGGCATATGTTTCAGTTAGAAAAGAGTGAAAGCATACAACTCAGTTTATTGTGAAGCCACCCAAAGTTTCAATAAGATACCGGTCTTATGATCCATACTACTACGGTTTCCTCACTCTTTTCAATGTCAATGGAAAAGCTAAGTGGTGTCTCAACTAGAATCCAAGAGCTTGGTGGGATTTGAACTCAAGTTAGAACTAGTTTGAGCCGCCTCTAAGAATAAAGGGGAGGTCATGTTGTGTCATGAATCTTAGCTGCCTTTTCCTTCTTTGAGCTAATATTTAGAACTGTTCAGGGCCGATTTCAGTGGCTTGAAATCAGAAAAGAGGCCAAACCTCATGGTATCTTTTGCCTCACTTTACGAATGACTTCAATATTTTCCTTTAAATAATAAGGCAAGTCTACTTGGTGAATATAATTGTAGTAATTGCAGATGCATTTTGTCGTACCTCGGCTCGCAAACGCAATGCTTCCCTACCCGGCAGGTCACGCAAGTTCTCCATAAGCACTACAAGGAATCCATGTTACATTCCGTCAGAACTTACATATGACTAGTCGGTAACATGACCTGCTTTTCACAGGGCAGTATGGCCAAGACCTAAGGATAGAGTAATTTGTCATGAGCAGAGCACAATCTCTGAGAGAAGGACGCATATTCATTTTTGAAAGGATGACCAAGGGAAAGGAGGATAGCTTGAAAAATTGTACCTCTGGCAGATGATTCAGTTTTGTAGACGCTCCTAGAGAGAATGCTTAGCTGACTTCCACTATTTCTGCAAAATATCGTCGAGTATCAGATAACCTCGTCTGTTGACTATGTATTCGTGACAGCTAAAACTCAGAGAGCCCTCCAACATGTTCCGTATTCTTACTTTAGTTTGGTCCTTCCCCGAACCATCTCCTCCTCTGCAAGTCTTGCTCTCTCCTGTAGCAAACTCAACTATTAGCATTCTTGAACACATTCAAATAATATCTCGTCACAAATCCTCTTCGCAGCAATTATTTTCTGAAATGATCTCTGTATTTAGAAGAATTTGTAAATGCACTTAATTGAAGGAATTTTACCTCGAGCTTCTTAGTTTCATTTCTCAAACTATCTACTGTTTGTCGCATCTCCTTCACCTTCGTCTCTGCGCGAGAAATCATCGCCTGTGATACACACCAGAAACTTAGTACATAATGAAATGCTAAATTCCAACTTCTCGTTCCATGCGCAAAACACTGGAGTAAGATCTAGGAAAGCAACATCTTGCTTCGAAGTGATAATCTAGGGGTGCAGAACTAAAGTAAACCAGTGAAAACCATGGTGTGAATTACCTCTTCACTCTGAAACCTCCCAATAGTCTGACGATATAGAAACCGCCTTGGTGCTGCAAAGGACGTAAATTCAGCAACAACAAAAACCAGAAATGATCCCTATAAAATATACATTTCGCGGAAGGCTACACATTTGTAAATTTATTAGTACACAAGAATCAAAGTGCATGCTAGTGGATGGTGTCATAAAATGTCAAGTGTAACCACGCCATTGTGATCGATAACCCCCTTAAAGGCACGTTGAGAACACTCACATGGGCCAAACCCTTTTTCGGGACATTTAATAGTAGAAAATTCATAAGAACAGGAAAGATGCATTGTGTAGGATAAAAAAAGACATACTTCTCAAAGCAAGTATTGCCGTCACCCCAAGAACTCCATAAGTAATGTTTGGATTCTGAGCAGCTACATGTACAACCTCTGCACAGATATTCACCGGAAATATGTCTCGATCAATCACTTGCCCATCCCTCAGACAATGATCGTATGAACAATGAGAAAAAAAATTTAGGTTGAATCGCAAGTACATCCATCGAACACCATCCCGCGTTACTTCACAAAACAGAGAAATTGTGACCATTTCTAACAAACAACCGCGTATGCAATTAAATATCAGACTGCAATTGGTTCATAGAAGAAGGTTCAATATGGTGAAGAATGAATGTCTGTTGAAATTAATAACTCCTGAAATTGCAGAATATGTTTGTTTGATCATTCAATTAAAAAGCGGTAGAATACAGTACCTTTCAGTTTCTTAAAGAAAAGACCTTCGTAGTGGAAGTATTCTTGCTTCGCCATATGTGCATATTTCTGCAGATACACAAAATATCTTATTAGTGAAATTTGAATCCACTATTACTACCTTCACAAACATACATACGCACAAGATCATATTGCGAACAAGTGATGCAAACCATTTCAATCACACGGTCGATACCAGGCGATGAAATTTATGCGACGGCAATCTAGACAGCGTCTCATATAAGCAGTGAAGGATCCTAGGGCTTCAGCCACAATACTAGGCTAATCAACATAATCGTCTTCACAGAACCTAAACCCTAAATATTGGCTATAATAAAAATGTCTGTGGCAACAGAGAAATTCCGAGTTCTCCTTCCACTAAAAACCCCCCGAAAACGAAACCAAACACTCCACTTGATTAAACCCCCACACCAAAAATACAGCGAAACAAGGAAATCTAAGCTTAAAAATTAGCTCCGCGCTCAAGAGTTCCACACGCACGACCAGATTCCACCTGCGGCATTCCTCAAAGCTAAACTCAGCACTAAATTCACATGAAATTCCGCAACGATCGAAAGCGCGATCGCCGAACGATCCGAAATTGCACGGAACAGGTCCTCGATCGAGAGCTAGGATTCTAAGTTTCCAAACGGAATTCCACATTCCAGCTGCGCGACTCAAAAACGCAACCTCCAAGCACTCCACTCCAGCATTAAATTCACATCACAATCCGCGATCGCCAAAATCGCACGAAACAAGTCCCCGATGGAGAGATAGGGTCTTATGCTCCCAAACAGATTTCCACAACCACAACCACAACCGGAGATTCCAGCTGCGGCATTCCGAAAAAGAACCTCGCAGCACTCCACTCCCGCACTAAATTCTAAGATCGCGTCATACACCCACGCGATCGAAATTGCAAGAAACAAGTCTCCGATCGAGAGCTAGGGTTTTATGCTCCCAAACAGATTTCCACAACCACAACCACAACCACAACCAGAGATTCCAGCTGCGGCATTCCGAAAAAGAACCTCGCAGCACTCCACTCCCGCACTAAATTCTAAGATCGCGTCATACGCCCACGCGATCGAAATTGCAAGAAACAAGTCTCCGATCGAGAGCTAGGGTTTTATGCTCCCAAACAGAATTCCACAACCACAACCAGAGATTCCAGCTGCGGCATTCCGAAACACAACCTCGCAGCACTCCACTCCCGCACTAAATTCACACCACAGGATCGCATCAAACGCCGACGCGGTCGAAATTGCACGAAACAAGCCTCCGATCGAGAGCTAGGGTTTTAAGCTCAACGCGACAGAAAGAGAATGCAATGGCGACCTGAGCTTCGGCGAAGTGCTGGCCGGACGCGTCCTGCAGGTGGTTCATCTGGACGCGCGCGGTCCGGATGGCGTCGTCGGTGGAGGAGAGCGCCTGCTTGCCCATGCTCTGCGCCTGCGCCGTGTAGTAGCTCCAGGAGTCGTCTTCGCTGCCGCCGCGGCCGGGGGGCTTGGAGGCGTCGCCGGGGTGCCCCATGGCCGAACGCGGGCAGGCGAGGGTTTGATGGAGTTGTGGCGATGGTGGATGCACTTGGCCTGCGAAACGCGCCCCCTGCTTTGTTGTTTTGGTCGTCTCTCTCGCCCCGTCTGTTTTTCCAGCCCCTGCTCTCCTTCATCCTCCTCTGGGCCGTGTGAACGCGGCCTCCCCACCCTACTTCGGGGTTTTCCAAGCCCCTCTTCACTCCTGGGCGGTGTGAACACGAGGTACTTCCAACCGTACTTCGGGCTTTTTACAAGCCCCTCTTTTCTTCCTTCATGTTTGCGCAGTGTGAACACGTCCGTATTGCATTTCTTATTCTCCCTTCGTTAGAGTTATTTGGAACTACACTGATTTTGATGTTTAGTGTCATTGGCAGTAAATAAACTTGTAAATGCTATAAGTTTTCACTTTTGGTGAATATTTTTACCGACCATGTCCACTTTGAGTAGTATAGATTGTTGTGCTCTTAGTAAAAATTTATATCAAAAGTAAAATCTTACAGGATTTTCAAGTTATTTCCTGCCCATAGCACTAAACATCAAAATCAGTGTAGTGTTTTGACCCATTGTCTCCAACGGAGCAACGTAGCATGTTTTCGACAGATCTTGAAAATATTATGTACTATACATGGAACATCTTGTTCCTTCGTAAAGAAGGGGACGCAATGTTGACGTAAACCATTGGAACTACAGAAAAGGGCATTCCAAGTGAAAGAAGGATCTGAAATTGTTGTGCACTGTAAAATGGAGAGTATTGGTGAGTGAAATTGGATTAAAAAATGTGATTATAGAAGTGCTTCATTGTAAATAGCATTGCGCGTTATTAACTCCCCTTCATCTATTTGTCTTTTGAAGAGCACTGAAATGTTTTTGGAAGCTGTCGCATGCAAAATTGTAACATATAATTTTTACAAGAAAAAAAATCCTTGGTCAGGTTGATGGGCCAACCTTGGGAAGCGTTTGTCCTAGTGACTTGTTGATAGTGAGGATTGCTATCTTGTGAGCAGAAAATGGTGAGCGGCGAGCATTGAGCAATCAAATTTAGGGTATAATATTTGAATTTAGGGTTTAGTGTCTATAATTTAGGCTTTTATTGTGTAGTAAAGGTAATACTTTCATTTTTTTTTGAAGAAAAGTACAAAATAATTATTTTTCTTCTATTTATTTTTTACTCACCGCTCGCCGCTCATTGTTCACCGCTCACAAGATAGCATCGCTCGTTGATAGTCATGGCATACGGGATGCGGATTAGAAAATGAGCCTTGCAGAGTATTGAATAAAGAAGTTCGGAGCTCTCGTATCAAAAGGAATCCGTTGTATAAATGCCACATGGCCTGCACGATCACCTCTGAGGACTTTTGCCTTAATCACTCGGGTTGTAGTGGCAGACGATGAATCTACTACCATTGCATAGTCTGTTTGATGAATCTAAATTTTATAAAAGCATCACTAGTGTATCAACTTCAAACATAAGCTTGTGCGTTGGCCATCCATTGACTTCAAGGATATTCAAAAACCTCGGGTAAGATTACATTGGCGCCCTCTACATCTCAACGTTTTATGGCACTCAAAATTTTCACTTTCCCCAGACACCATGTCAAGCACAACAACGTTGATTCTTGTCATGTCTACGTTGAGTGCCATAAGAATAGTGCAACTCTTGCAAAAGTTGCTTCCGTTGTCGCCATTGCTATTCCGTGGTAAATAACATCAATTAGGCCTTTCATCATTTCTTGAGGCAATATCATATTGGGTGGACAACGAATATAATCTCGTTGAACAATGTTGAGCTTGTCTTCACCAAACGCCAGAAGTCAATCCACAAACATCCGATTCCCCAAGTTTGCAAGTATTGTAGAGGTTGCCGCAACACACATATTTTGAGGCAAGGTACAAACTTCGACGTGGCCCACAGTTGAGACTCCTTGATTGATGTTGCGGCTATGTCTGGCCACAAGCCCTTTGGAACAACAGACAACACTTTAGTCACACATAAAATTAGCCACACAAAACAAGAGTGATTCCTCCAAAAGGCACATCCCCACCCTGTTACGTTGCAGAGCGTACAATCAAAAGCTTTAAAATTGAGTTTGTTGACCATGGGCACCTCATCTAACACAATAAATTTTGTATACCATAATGTTCAGTTTTGCCAAGTGACTTTGTTTGCTAATGTTGCACACAAAAGTTGTGTTTAACCAAATTGGAATTTTGAACTTTATATGAGCAAACCTCCTTTTATGTAGCAACAACGCAAAAATTCTTGACGAGAGCAATAACCAACACAATTGCATTTCACACTCACAATATTCTTGATAAGGTTCTCCAAGTAAGTCTTCCCTATTCATCATGGTCCATCAACAAGATAAATCTTATTGGAGATCTCAAGCGTATTAAGGGCGATGACTCTTTCGTAAATGTTTTGCTCCTCATTATTCAAGGTTTTAAATTGTTGTTCGACATCTCCCTCGATTGCACGACATAGTTGTTGAGCTGCTACAAAATAAATCAACTTGCATGCAATCCTTAGATGGGAAATGGAGGTTGTGGCAAACCTATTGCAAATCCCCCCTTATGGATTTTCCATCGTTTTGGCGGCTACCATGTGAATCAGGAAGAGAAGTTCACATATGGCATCTCCCTAGCAAGCGAAAATGCCCAATTTGCTTCAAATCATTCGTTTAGAGTTGTCTTCTTTATTTGAGTTGTATTAAAAATGTCTGCCAGATCTTGGTCCGCATTAAACGTTACAGGCTGTTGATATGGTAGATGAACTTGTAAACGTTGAATTATTGAAGATCCTTTGTGCAATGAAAATCCAAATAGCTTCCATGCTACCTGAGGCGCAGAGATGTAGCCAGCATTGATGTACTGTTTATTCTAGTCGTTGTTTTCTAGGACCACAATTGCACAATCGTGACCTTTGTCCACGTGTTTGAAAATGTACTTTACAATAGTGATTGAGAGACATGTTGACAAAAATGATCAATGGAAGGGTGGTACATAAGTTCACATACAACGTCTCCCATGCGCACATCGTGTTGATTCTAAACGACAATGTAAAGGTGGTGTAGAAAAATTTCCTCAATGTTAATATGCGCGTTGTACTTTGACACTACATATAGGTTGAACAATACGATCCAACAATTGTCAATCTAATGTTCTTTGTTGTCAACAAAGAAGTCCCAGTCATCTCTCCACTTGTATACATGTATAGAGCTTGGATTTTGCATCCCGCAAGGCCCAAGCACCACACAATGTTTTACCGTCACGTACACTTGGGATGAGTGACCAAATTTGGAAGTTTAGCACTAACTCCGAGGTGGTCTTGTCTATAGACCTCAGCTTTGATTGTTTGTCTAGAATCAATACGATCTGCACATGTGATAGGCCCCTCTTCTGAAATTCAATTATCTAACTGTATCACCAAATCTTGCCAAACACTTTGCGATCCTTGAAATCAACCTCAGACTCTTAGAATTTTAAGCTCAAAACAAGTGCAACTAAATTTGGCCATGTCTTGAAATATCTGCCTTAGTTTGAGTTCTATTGTGATTTTAGGCCATTTTTAATCACACGTCAATGCCACAAAAAGATCTCGCTATTTGAACATGCGCACAATAGCCATGATGTCCTAATTAAATTCATTCATTTGACACGAGCCTCTCAAAAAAGATGACGTCAAGATCAATCTTCAACAGACTTGTGTCGCATTATGGTTGCCTGGATTAAGAACGTCCATCATTTCGTTGTAAAGTTTTCTTTGTAATGCCCTTTTATTAGCAATGAAGAACTTTTAGCAATTTTGTTCAACGTATGCCCATGCTTCTACCATAACTTGTTGTAGCATACGACCAATATGCAATATGTGGTCGTCACAATTAGGTTGGTGAAACTTGTACGCGTAGAGATGTATCTACATCACTCTCCTCGATCCACCCTTGCCCCTGTTTTTGGCAGCATTTGGATCTACTTTTTCAAATTAGTAGCCTCTAGCTTCAAATCCTGTCAATGGGATGTTTGGAGACCATCTTTGACGCATGTCTGAAAGGAGAAGCACGTAATGCAGTGGCAAGTATGTAGAATGCAAAGTTGGTATCCTTTGAAGTGGTCCACCCACCCTTTCGACAACACTATCTTTATATGACATGCTCCTATTATGGCCATTGCCGACCTTTAAAGCGCCGACTACTTTTGTTGTGGGCATGTTCTACCTTCATCAATCATGCAATTGCAAGTTTAACAAACGAAGTTCTTATTCCAGTGCTGGTTGCTTAGTCAACAATTGACAAACACTTTTGTAAACTCAAGCATAAGGATTGTGCTCCTGGACTACAATATATCAAGGATTAAAGAAGTTTGGCGGCAAGTTGGAGCTCCAACTCCCAGGGCTTGCTCTTGAAATCCCTTTCATCAGAGCTTATTAGCACTTTCCTTTCACCTTTTATGTTTTTCATGTGTAACTTTTAACGTAGCTTTTTATGTGATCCGATTGGTTGATAGTACGTCATGTGCCAACATGTTGTTCTGCCATAACTTGAAACAATGGTTTTAAAAAAATAAAATTATTATAGACTATTTTTTGGATGTACGCGGATTTTTTGAATCACGTTGCGATGTGTTGCTTCCAAAAATTGCACCCCAACCTGGTCACTTGCTTGAATTCCAAAAGACAACAATGCAAAAACACTCAAAGGCAATGCGACAAAAATGGTCGACAAAACCTCAGCGTCCTTGACAAAAACCTTTGCAGGTATCCCTTCTTGAGGCAGACCTTCAGTTGTAGAATTATTGTTTCCCTGCTCTACATTAATGGCAGCAGAAGCATTGAAACAAAAAAATGTGGTGGGGAAGAAGGAAAATCACAGCTCCTCATCAATGGCAGTAGGAACATTAAGATAATTAAATAATGCGGTGTTGAAGAAGATGAATCACTGGTGTTTCTTCTGAAATTTTGCCTTGATCCACCGAAAACCTGTAGTGGCGCCTACTTTCACCTTTCCGGCCACCACTTTGGTCTTCTGCAAATTTCTGATGGTTGCATTTACCTTAGTCTTCTCCGTGCCCACGTTTGTGGCCGCCTTCGCCTTCGCCATCTTCACCTTGGCACTTGCTTTTTGAGGGCTGCTATTGGCATCATCGATGTCTAGAATCCGTTGATCGGCCTAGTCCAATTGTGGTTTCAACGTCTTGCCTCTCCAAAAGCAAATATCTGATGAGATTGCAAACAATGTGAGACCAACACAAAACGTTGCATTTACACAAAACTAGTTTCTGCGCCTATAAGAGATAGTAAGATGTTGAGAATGTCGCTCATGTGAAAAATCCAAAAATTACACAAATATTATGGGCACACGAACATGGACTTGAAAAGCCCATTAAGAACCCCTTCAACTTTAACTCGAAAAAGAGCTCTCCTCTACAAACTAGCCACAATGGAGAGAAAATGACAACAAGATCTTTTGAAAACGATATGGGGATACTACTCACCATTAGGGAGAACGCCTTTAGTGAAAACACCAAGGAAATAACACATGAGGCTGCGACCATGACATGCTTGCTTGCATGCGCTTCTACCAACAAACAAACAAGATGAACTACGGCACAAGGATAGTTGGAACTAAAGTCTTCCAAATTGCTGTGAAGAGGCGGAACGGACAACTGCGAGGACGTTGAAAGGCGAAGGATGTCCTGTTTTGGAGTTACAAGGGATGAGGGGCAAGAACCAATTGCGATCAAGCCGGCATCGAGGAGGGAAAATCAATCGATTGGACCTCCAGACAACCTTGGAGTTCAACGGGAGCGGGGATTACTGCAAAATAGGGCCAATCAGGAAGATGGTTGGGCAGCAAGTCGGATGGATAGAGAGTCGTTGCCAGCAATGCGCCAACTACTTCCGTGCAGATGCTTTGAGCACGTCCTCTCATAATCACTATATATAGTAAGAAATCTTTTTTTAAATTTACAATAAATAAAAAACGACAAGAATTTTGGGCTTCCTTGATAAGGGCCGAAACAAGATATCTCAAGCACTGGACACGTAGCGAAGAAGTACAAAATGAACTCTCAACTAGTTCACAGTTTTTACCCCTTTTACTTTAAAAAAAACAAATTGATTTCCACAAAATTGAGATTGGGGAGTTGTGCATCTTGAGGGTTTCACTCTAGGGAGACACCATTTCTTGCTTCCAAATCCCTAATTTGTTGTAATGTTGTAACGTGTTTGAAATGACTCTTTTGTATTGCAGTCCAATCTCTCAAAAGTTCTCATTTCATCATAACTGCGCAAACTTGTGATTCTCCCTATTTGGAGGCAAAAGGCTGCCCATTCTATGATTCAACACACCTTGAAGTCGGAAGGTGTAGTTTTCATTTTTAGCATAGTGTTCATGAATGTTAGCTTCGTGAGATGTGAATGCCGAAGTGTTGTTACACATTCAAACTGGTTCATTGAAGCTCCTTGCTTCTCATGTGCTTCTAATAGCAAATGCTATAATGGTTGAGGAGGCGATGTCAGTGGCAGAAGCTCAATTTTTTCATGATCACAAGACATAGTGAAAATTGGATTGGCTTGTGAAATTCTCAAGGTGATGCATTCTTTCAATCAATGTGATGCCCGATAGACCCCACAACGGAAGATCATTTGTTGTAGTTCATGTCAAACCACCTCATCAACCACACGACGTACCAGTGGAAAATTAGGGACTTGACGATTATTGTCATGATAGAGGAGAATGTCATTTAGACGTTGTGCTCGCCTCCTTTGATACTCCACATATACTGCCTCACGTTCAACATTGGTGCGTACGGCACGTTCTCATTGAAGCCGATTTATGGGACCCTTAGGCGTTTCGTCTTGAACTACAAATATGATAGCATTCAATACGCCTGTCAGTAGAGAAATGATATTCTTTGCATAATAAAAGGGCTGAATATATTTGTAGTCGTATATTACTATTTTAAATTTTTTCACTCTTATGGAGAAAAATCATGTAAACATCTAATTACAAAAATAAAATACACAAACATGATACTACACATAATATTACGTTCACATTCATGTGTACTATTTCAACAAGATCTTCAACTATACTATTGCGCTTGTGAAACACATTCACATTGACGTTGCTTATGTTCACAATCTTGCGCCACATCACTTCTGCAAGCTCAAAGAAAATCTATGCATCTAGTATGTTGTTCTCAAGTCCAATGCCTCTTACCAGTTTGAAGAATGGCCATGATATCACTTCAAGCCCTTGAATTAATACCTTTGTAAGATTGTCACTGAAATAATAAATCGTTTATATAAAGTGCAATGTGAAAGTGCATGAGTTTGAAAAAGAATTGCATGGGTTTTTCCCAAAATTTGCAACTCCTAGCTCCTAAACTCTCAAAATTCGTGCGATATTGCTCATACAACAAAGATTCAGATCCTATTGAGGCAAAGAGTGGAGGAAAAAAATGACTTTGGTAATGCGGAGCATGCCTTTGCATAGGTTGCCACCCGATTTGAAGATGTAAAAGGTAACTTTAGTTGAATAAAAGTTAACATGATCCCTAAGAACTTACACAATGAGCCCTATTGTCTCAGTGCCTCTTGGTGAGGTCATTCAGCTCTCCAATTTATATAAAGATCTATAAGTATTTTAATCAAAAGAAGAAACAAATCTTCCTTTATGCTTGTTTTTCTTTGTTCTCAGGACTGCCGTGATTCATGATGAATATGACTTTATTCATCTATATTAATCCAGAATGTGCACTTGAGGCACCCGCGCTTAAGGGGCCTGCCGACGATTGAAGGTCCCACTGTCAACAATAGACAACAATTGTCAGGCCGTGAACACTTGTCACCTTTGCAGTTGTCACGTTGAGGGGGAATATCACCGGGTATACCCTCACGGTGCCTATTTTATTGACAGAATTCACTAAAAGTTTCTACAAGATCCTATCATATTTTTCAACTTATTACAACATTATTTTTTTATTCATAATATCTACTAGATGTTATAGAGATTAGTTGTATCACATTTATTTCCTACTTATAATTCCCACTTTTGGTACTTAGGCAATAGATATCAAATCTTTCCTCAAACAAATTGTTAAAGGTTGGTTTTAATTAACCTCCAGATGTTAAAAAAATCGACCTTGTCAAAATTGATGTCCTACGTATATCAAGGTCAGGTCTAGTACGTGGACCAATCCTTCTATCGTCTAGAATTTTGTTCTTAGAGTTTACTATGACTCTTTCAATTAAACCCGGTGGTTTTAACTCGATCTTTGAAATTTTACAATTCAGTGCACACCGTTTTCAACTCTAAAAATCCTAAATATGCTCAAAAAGGGTTAGGATTGTGTAGATCGAGTAGATCTCAATAAGATCTAGAAGTATTTGGTCTCGATCTACAATACCTACAATATCCATAATACAAAACTTCCAATAAACACACAAAACAGTCAAGTATTCACTTGTGAAGGTGGATCTTATTCAATATCCACATTAGGGTTGCACTTAAAAGGTTTACTTCAATCTAAACATGTACAATCTAGCCCTAACCTCGCCTAACTTTACCTCAAAACACCCTCCATACATAAAGCCGCTCCTACACATCTTCTACTCCTCTTCATACACACACTCCATACAAACACAAGAGAAAATGAGAGGAGGAAGGGTGTTTGCCTTCATCCCTCCCAAACCCTAGTCGCCATAACCCTAACTTGGATTTTGTCCACAACCTAGTTTTCATCTAGCTCTAGTCATCATACGTAGTCCAATTTTCATTTCCAGCTGCATTTCATCTAGTGGAAGATTCATCCAATGGCAATTTCATCCAGCCACAACCAAATAAAAGGAACTATCCTACCCTCTACAATCATCGTGGCCCAAATTCTTTGGTTAACTCAAATCTAGTAGGTATTAGAACCAAAGGCCAACTATATGTGACAAACATCCAAATCTATGATAATAAATTCATGACTTTGTGAAATATCTCTAATATATATACTACTTATTTACCTCAAAGCCAAATCCAAATCAACCACCATATTTCTTAAAGGTTGGACATTCATTTGTAGCTATTGGTTAGTAGTTATTGGTTATAGAAGTATTTATCTCCAAAAAGGGACAATATTTTTATCCTAGTACAGTCAGACCTCAATAAGTGTTAGGGGTTGGGAGCATACTCTTAGTTAACACTTAGACACAAGTAACACATAGCACTTACAGAGGGTGATGCCGATGATTTGTAACACTTATAAAAAAATAACACTTAGAAGAATTAAAAAGGTAAATACATAGCATTTACAAAAAAAATGGATGAAATTACAAAATATTGATTCATTATTCATCTAAGTCCTTCAAAAGAATGAATCAATAGTACTTTGGCAAGTTTCTGCTACACGCCAAGATTCTACTTCTTTTTCTAATGCTGCAATATTCCTAATAGATAACATGGTGTCAATAGGTCTTTGCTCCAAAAACTTCTTCAAAGTTTGAAAAACACTACCTACATCTTTAAAGCCTACAACTTCTTCTACTGTATCGAGAGGATTAGCTTCATCAGGATCACTATCTTTGTGTTCACTACCTTGTTGTTGAGATGGAAGCATTTCAATAATTTCTTCATCAATGGGCTGATAAGGGTTATTCAAATCAAACTCGAGCTCATTATTTAAATACTCTTGGACATTCATGTTAGAGGTCTCAGTCTCAGAGGATATCAAACTTAGTTGTTCCAATACAACAACAACATCCTCTACCTCTTTCCTTTGTTGTTCTTGAAGGACTTCATTTTCTACAAGAACTGAAAGAATTTCTGTGTGTCTCCAACAATTTTGAATTGTTGTTGGAGTCACTCCGTTATGCCAAGCCTTCTCAAGCATGGTCACAGCTTGGTACACATCAATCGCAAAACTCTTGCCAGTTGAAATACAATCTATTTGATGTTGAATTAATAACTTCCAGTATTGAGCTTTGAATGATGCAATGATCCCTGCATCCATAGGCTGGAAACGACTAGTTGTATTTGGAGACAAAAACTCTAATCGTGTCACCCTCAATCTTGAACCTACATTAGGCTTCAAAGAGAAGTGTACTTTTAAGTTTATAAACCCTAAAACTGTATTAGTTTATGAACTTAAAATACATCTACCTGTAAGTTTGTTTCTAGAATAAAACATCTAGAGTCACTTTGCAACTAGAAACTATTACTTTACCTCAAAATTATCCCCCAAGCGATGGTTCTTACGAAAAGCCTTTTTTTGGAAACTTATCACTTACCAAGGCAAAATTAATAAAGTTGGGAGCGCAACATTGCGTAACACTTAACACATAACACTTACTAGTCTTAATTTTAAGGGAGCAGAAGTCTCCATAACACATATAGAGTTTAAACAGTTATCGAGGTAACACTTATCGAGGTCTGACTGTAATTGATTTCTTGTGCACTTAGTCTAAATGAAAGGAACAACACATACATTTTGTTTATTGTTAGTTGCTTTTGGAGATTTCAATTCATAATTCATATTTCGTCAATTTCTTCTCTCCAAATGACTTTTGTTTTGATTCAACATCATAAGATATTACCTATTTTATATGTAAATGATCCAAATATATGAGTATTTTTTTATATTGGAAGTAATAATCACAAGTAAACAAACAATTTTGTAGAAGATGCAATGAACTCTCAACAAAGGCAAAGAGAATAAAACAAGTTGCCAAAAGAAGAGGGACAAATGATATATTTGCACATGGGATGTGTAAACCTCAAATTAATGGTAACACCCCATAGCCATGGAAAATGAATCACATTGGAAAACATTAGTTAATTCTTTTTATTTACAAGCAATTAAGATCTACAACGGTGGAAATCTTTATATACACACTAAACTTCATTTACAAAAATCTAAAGTGCCACTTCCAATCAGCTTTCCATACAACTATCTTCATTGCAGTGACTCGTAGATATCAAGGGCATAAAAGTTCATTCTCAAAAGAGATATGAAGAAATGAAGAATACAATAGGGACTACATGTCTTTCCACATGTTTCTCTACAGTTATTTAACACATTTGACATGAATGACACTTAGATCATTTCATTGAGCATTCCCTGAAGAACCAAAGATCTTCATCTTCTCCGCAACAACAACTTGCATTGCTGCCACTGAGGTGCCCATAACATCCACAAGATCTTTCTTTGGTGTTCCTAGTGCTTCCATGTACGCACCGCGGACCTCCGTGTTGACATTAAACTTCCGAACTCCTCGGTCTATACAAGCCTGCAAGCACAAAACCGACCCATTTACCCATGTTATTTCACACTCATGCAACTTAATGTTAGGTAATAGAGGTGAATGAAAAGCTTTAAGAAATGAATCCAACCTAAGAGTAGGTTAACTATGCACAATCTAGAGCCAACTCACAAGATAATTCATAGTGGGTTGAATTATCTTTTAAAAGACAGATAACCTCCATCAACTAAGAGCCTCTAGGCTAATTTTGGGGATTGGACCTTAATTACATACATGAATTAAAGAGTTCCAAATTGACCTGGAATTCTCATGTAAAGCACATATAAACGAGCTGCTGAGAATGTTCACACAAATCCTCCTCAAATTAATAAAATAGAAACAATTGCACCTAAAATTTTAAACCAAATTCAGGAAAAGAAATTATACCTTCACAAGATCCGTAGCAATTCCTGAAGCACCGTGTAAAACAAGCACAGCTTTATGTGCACTTGCAACTCCATGCAACTCCTGCATTTCATAACAGAAAGGGCTTAAGCTAAAAAAAAAGAAAATACAATTCAAACATGTAAAAGAATGTGGAAAAAAATCCCTCTAAATATCCAAAGTATCCCATGTTTTTTCTTCCTTCTGTTAATTTGAGGATTCATTTTTAGTAACTTATCTAGAGTTTAATGATCTATGAAAATGAATCCTATTGTCCTCATGGGCACTAACGGGTTAACTGCATCTTTAAATTCAACAAGAAGCCAAGGAAAAAAAAGAAAATATCACTATTCATTCCTGAAGCTCAAGAATACACATGCAAAAAGATGTTCTAAAACAACCAACAAATATGCCACCTACACCAAACACTGAATATAGTGTGGATTCATAATTGATGTGGATCAGCTGCACTAATTTTTATCAAGCACATACATGTCAAAATTTGATTGGCTATTCGTTTTCAAGTAAGTGTGTGTCAGTTGCCGATTGGATGTAAATTTCGAATTAGTGTAGAAACTCGAATTACTCTAGTCCATACTATATTTAATGGTGTGGTGATAGTTTACACCAAACGTGAGGTGCAAGAAAGTTTAGTACCTCCAGAAGTTTGAGATCTAACTTAGGACCACTAGGTGGGTACTTCCCATGCACATTCCCAATGCACACTGCCAGTGCATCCACTTGGGTACTCTTCAAAAACTCCGAAGCCTGCACCAAAAAAACCAAAAAAAATAAATTTCAACATGCAAATCATGAGTGTAACCCATATACATTGGGTACTTTCATACCCTTAAAGGTGGTAACTAGGTTTTGGTGGCGTAGGTAGTAGCGCTACCCTTATTTTTCCCTCGTCAAGAAGGCTGACGTCATTAAAAGAGGAAAAAGGTTGCTAAGATTCATGGCATAACATGATCTCTCCTTCCATCTCAAAGGCAGCAAAAACTACTTCTGAGTTAAGTTGAGACACCACCAAGCTCTTCCATTGATCTAATAGATATTAAGGGTGAGGAACGAGAAGAAAAAGGTTGCTAAGAGTCATGGTTTAACACGACCTCTCCTTCCTTCTCAAAGGCAACAAAAACTACTCGAGACATCACTAACCTCTTCCATTGATTCAATAGCTATTAAGGGTGAGGAAAGAGAGGAAAAAGGTTGCTAAGAGTCATGGTTTAACATGACCTCTCCTTCTTCCTTCTCAAAGGCAGCGAAAACTACTTGAGACACCACCAAGCTCTTCCATTGATCTAATAGCTATTAAGGGTGAGAAACAACAGGAAAAAGGTTGCTAAGAGTCATGGTGTGACATGACCTCTCCTTCTTCCTTCTCAAAGTCAGCGAAAACTACTTGAGACACCACCAAGCTCTTCCATAGATCTAATAGCTATTAAGGGTGAGGAAAGAGAGGAAAAGGGTTGCTAAGAGCCATGGTTTAACATGACCTCTCCTTCTTCCTTCTCAAAGGCAGCAAAAACTACTTGAGACACCACTAAGCTCTTCCATAGATCTAGTAGCTATTAGAGGTGAGGGAGTAGTATTACGAACCAAGAGAGAGTCTCTTCTTGAAACTTTGGGTGACTTTAGAAAGAACTCTACTACATTTGATAGGTTTAAAGGGATTTTTCACAAAAGATGAGTGGATTGAAATGAACCTGGTCCACAGATGTGAGCTTGGCCTCATACTCGGCAACTGTGAGGCCGTCTTCGGTGCCAGAGAGACGCCCAATCTCCGCTTCCACAGCCAACCCCTTCCCTTGCGCTTCGTTCACCACTCGGCTTGTGAGTGACATGTTCTCCTCAAAGGAGAGATGGGACCCATCCACCATCACCGAGTCAACACCCTGCAAAACCATGGCTCACAAATGTAAATAAAAGAAGAAGAAAAAAAAGTAACTTAAACATTTGAAATCGAAAAAAAACAAATAACAAGCTCTTAGGAATGTTGGTGGCTTCACAAACTTTGGCATCTAGAAAATTTATGAACGTTGGAAAATAATCATGGATCATTAAAAAAAAAAAGATTTTATCAATGTTACTAGACGTACCAGTTCAAGAGCTTCCATGATGGCATGTTCGTCAATTGCATGGTCCAGGTGCACGGTTATAGGAACCTGTGGCCCAGAGAAGATGCAAGGTCGGTCATAGGTCCAAAAGGGTGTACATAAACAACATAAACTAATAAATGATTTATAAACTAATAAATTGCGATGAGTCTTGTCATTTCTTTTCCTTACTTGAGCGGTTCTGGCAGCAGCAACACAGCAAGCCACCAGAGGTTTGCCTCCATGACTGAGTGATCCAGGATGAATCTGCACAGAAAAAAAAAGCCCCATTTAATTCTTAGATGCCAAATCTTTATAAAGAATCTTTGAGTTTTAACCTCTGAAACTATAACTTGAAAAAAAAAACTCTTAAAAGTGTATTTTCATTCAAAAAAATGATGGCCAAAGCGAGTTGAAAAGTGAAAAAACCCTCACCCTCAGATGTTTAAGGGTTGATTAAGAAGGTACAAGTTGGAGTTAAGTTACTATATGCAAATCAAGTGCCTTCAACAAACCTTTCATTAACACCCTTAAACCCATGTAATCCTAAACTCTAAACCCTAAACAAAGACAGCAGTCTAGCAAAGGCGTTTAAGGGTCAATCAGTAAGGCACAAGTTGGAGTTAAGTTATAATAACTTAAGGTTTGCTTCAGCAAACCATTTTGTAACACCCTCAGAACCAAGTAAACTCAACCCTAAACCCTAACCTGGAGGATTGCAGGGCTTCTCTCTGCTTCAGCTGCAGCTACCACAGCCATGACTCCCTCCAAGTTGTACACATTGAATGCTCCCACTGCATATCCTCCCTCTTCAGCTGCCTGTATTCAAGAAGAACAAAGGTTTATGTAATTCAATAAAATTCTTGCAAAACTACTCATCGAGAGGAGGCAGTAGCATGAACTTAACTAACAATATTTAGCCAATATACTTGAGGTTTATCTTGAGATTCCTGATGGTATTATGTAGAAAAGGGACTAAATTCACATGATAATTCATACCATAAGTATGTCTTTTGTAGAAGACTTTTCGGGCCGTGACCACATCTTCACAACCTGGGCAAGAGCATCTGGGCCTCCAACATTCCCTGCAAATAAAAGAGCTGATCAGGCCTAGTCCACAAAACGGCCCATAATTCTATCATAAAAATGAGGGTGTATTTCTAGCACTAATTTTTATAAAAAAAAACTAAACTAAATAAAAGTGTCTAGCACAAGAGCATTTCTTGTGAGACAAACAACCCTTCTTGAATTTGATCTATTTTCCATATAATATAAAGGTTTTGATAGATTTTCCAGGTTGATAAGGAGAGGTATATATACCAGGGAAAACAATGTAGGGCATGTTTGGGTGCCGGCTTCCTGGCCCCAATTTCCACAAGGGCACTCCGGGAAGTGCTTGCCCTGCGACATGTGCTCGCCGTGCGCCCATAGCTTTTGTTGCCAAATCTGATGATGTTATTCCTCCCTGCTCCACATTAAAATGATAATTAGTCTCATAAAGTATTCAGCGCTACTAAAAATATTACTATTCATCTACAGTGGCGACACTATTCTCATAAAGCACCTTGTTGGATCAACAAGGTCATAAGAATTTAGTGTAGTACCTTGGCTAAAAGGTAACGTGGTCTTGTCTTGATGCGCGATACAATCTCAACTAGAGCAGAGCTCACTTTGCTTCCAATATCTAGATTCTCCTTGTCACCTGCCAGGTAAAAAAAAAAAAACCATTTAAATACACAACTAACGCGTTTCAAAATAAATTTCCTCACTAGTCAACAAATCCCTCGACTCCAAAATCTCATCATATATTTACTTATTCCATGTATAAAAATGTCACGATTAAAAGCCACCTCCTTCATCATATGGTACGTCTTTTATTATACTCATCCAAGGGTTTAGGGTTTAAGGGTTGACTCACTGGACCCTGTTACGAGCTCACGGCTGGTCATGATGAGCGTGTCTCTTCCCACGGACAGCAAACGGTCAGCAATTCTGGCAGTTTGGGTGACTTCCAGTTCCCTCTCCTTCACTGTCCCTTTTGCCAATGTAGTCACATTTACCTGCACTTACACGCATTTGTTAGCCTTCCAAAAACTCTATGTACTTAAGAGGTTAAGGCGAAAACAAAACTTTATACAATGTTGATTGCAAAAAGGAAAGTTTGATCTAAAGGAGTTTCCAACCATCTAGGGAACTAGGAGCGCTACCCTTTTAAGGTCTACTTTGAGAATGGAGTTGAGGAAACTCACTGTGATGGTTTCAAGGAAGTCGCCACACTGTGCTCTCAGCTCCTCAACCTGGACAAAACAGGAACCCCATGGATTAGAGATATTCCGGCCTCGTATCATCCAAATTTTGGAATAGTGAAGATGTTTGTAAAATCACCCAAAGTCTTCAATGTTACTAAACTCTTTCCTCACTCTAAACTCCAAATTTATAAGGTTTCCTCACTCTGAATACCAATGAATCCCTCAATGGACGAGGGTAGTAGCCACTGGACTTAAGCCAAAGTAGTTTCAAACATGAATATTTACCACCTTCATCTCTATTGAGCTGACCTGAGAATTATTTGGAGTTGATTTTAACGGAAACGAGGAGGTATCATTTTGGATCTTTAGCATCATGTGACAACTTATGGTAAGGAAATGGTATCTGACCTGTTTGGTGGTTTTAGGAACATAGGATCCAACAACCACAAGGCCTCCATTGTGTGAGTTAACCACACCCAGGTCATGTGGGTTAACAAGTAATGGCTGGTGTCCAATCCGGGCTGACACAAAAGCAGCCGCAGTGCGGCAAAGAAACCTCTTCCCTCTCGCTTCTGCCTGCAAAATAGCAAAGTCCAAGCTCAAAAAACCTGAAAAAAATGAAGAAGGATACGTTCAATGAGCTGATGGTGTCAAAAGGACACAAGTTCTAACATAATCCAATTTAAAACAGCATCGTGAAGATTGATTACACATTCTTAGACCTGCCTCTTATAAATGCATGTTTCTGACCTGGATCATGCCGGCAGCGAAAACCTCAATGTCACGGTGACTAGCTGAATTGACCACACAAACTGAGCCCTGAAACCCATGATTTCCATACAAAGATTAATATTCACAGATACAACTTTGAGTGAGAAGCTCAAACGCGTTTTCACTTCCACTTTTAAAAATCACTCGAATTATGAATCTCCTATGATCATTGAAGTAACTCCCTATGTTACTCCCATTTTCTGTACACACAGTATTTGCCAATCAGCTACCACCATTTTAGTAATGTTCCATAGCACAATCAAGTCCCATATAACTGAGTTTACGAACCAAGGAGTTGGATACAAGTGCATTTATAGGAGATGGCAACAGGAATAGTAGCTCTACACAGCAAAGACAAGGGTGAATAAAGTGTCTGTTCATTCCGCCACTGATTGTAGGTGGCTTCTAGAACATATGGAGTTGCATTACCTGAGGTAAATTACAAAGATGGTCACAGACGGCTGATGGACCGCCTTTGCGAAGAAGATCAATGGACACAGATGCAACGTCCTTGGCTGCCCACCGACCGCCGGTCTTTTCCTCCACCCACTGAGCACCCAAAACACTGAGTTTTACATAAGGAAAAAAAAGGCACCAGAAAGCACTACTTAAAAAACCATCCTAGTTAGTAAATCTATCACCTCGCGAAGATTTGAGGCTTTGTAGCCAAACACAGCATCCTTGGCAAACTCCGTATCCCCAGCTGGAACAAGCCTGAACAAAGAAAAAAGCCAAAATTAATGAAGTGAGGCTGAAACCAATGTGACATAAATTCATGGTGCAACATGATCTCGCCTTCTTCCTTCTCAAAGGTGGCTAAAACTACTTCTAACGTGAGTTGCGAGACCACCAAGAATAAGGCCACCAAGCTCTTCTATTGATCTATTTAGAGTATCATTAAGAGCTTGGAGGTCGGAAGAGTAATCTAAAGAGGGAGTATCTTAATGAAACTTTGGGTGACTTTCCAAATCATTCTGTTGGAGGGATGGAAAACTATCTCTCTCACCCTCTCTTAGAAAAAGGAGGCAAAGATTCATGGTACAACATGATTTCTTTTTCAAAGGTGGCTGAAGCTAGTTCTAACCTGAGCTTAGAGACCACCAGCTTTTCCATACTGATGATACTAAAACAGAGCACACACTAGACAAATAAACTTACGTGTTTCCATCTGCAACGTAGTGAATGTCGTTGATGGTGTAGCGACCGCCTTGCAAGAAGAATGGACAGAGAAGCCATGCGTCCACTTCTCCAATCACAGACGCCGCTGCATCTGCTTCCTGTGGAAAACAATTGAGGATGGTGAGCGAGAAAGAGAAAGATACCACCTGTCTCTCCAACATCTCCTTTTCTTAGGCTTGTTTGGAAAGTCACCCAAAGTTTTAATGAGATAACCCATCTTTACACTACTCTTTTCTCTCAATCAAAATACATTAGTCGAAGAGCTTGGTGGTGTTATTCTTCAATGAAGTCAATGGAAGAGCTTGTTGGACTCAAATCAAAGTAGTTTTAGCCATCAGGAAAGAGAGAGTTTCTAGTGTGTGAATATTAGTTGTGTTACTGATTTTAGATTCATAGGAGGTAAATTTTTATTGTGAGAGAAAAGAAGGTACCTTATTCAAACATGGGGTAACTTTATAAATATATGTAGATACTCAACATATAGATTCTATGCAATGTGTGTTATATGAGACACAAATGCAAAGTATAGAATGAGATCATTCAAAGTAAAATAAGGAGTTTTGAAGGAAGAGTTTTTGGAAGGTATTTTGAAGGAACTGAAAGCGCTACGCTTTCTAGACTTGCCTCTCTTTTCATACCTGAGGAAAGTGGCCACGGAGGGTGGAATCGCCTCGAAGCACAATCGTATACCCGGTGTTCCCGGCAGCCTCGTCCACATTCTTGCAGATCTCTTTTGTAAGTGCTATTGCCTGCACGCCAAAACCAAAACCATTTGTCAGTATCTCTCTTCTCTGTATATAATCATACTAATAAAATCATAATCTGCACAGTAAACCACGCAGCAATCAATCGTGCAGGCAACCATGTAGTGAACTACAGAAACGCTGCAGTCAACATGATATTAGATGTTTCAATAAACGGGGGGTCCACTGGTATCCTAATAAATTAATCGTTAAAAAGAGGTGTTGTACAACATGATATTAGATGTTTCAATAATGGTCTGGACTGGAACCTCATCCGTAGGGAGAGCACGTGAATTTGTGAGGATGAAGAAACAGTCCGGGGCGCTTTCAAACTCCTTTCTCAACGTGTCGATAGACCTGCATCGGAAAATAACAATTTTCAGATACCTGTTATTGTAAGAAACCTAGACAACTAAACAAAGCGAGATTGATTTATAAAGACATTAAAAAAGTGTCTTGACACAATACAAACACTTTCTGAAAGACTACGGTAGGTATGATTTCAGAAAGGAAGTGGTTGTTTGTTGAGGTGTTAGACTTACCATTCGGTGAGGACTGTTACGCCATTTACTGTTTGTGTACCGGTGGGGTCGTCATCCAACACCACCAACACTTTTGCACGCCCCTCCTTCTCCACTTGCAAGACTTCCTCCTTCGCATCCTCAGGCCATTCCTTGGGAAGTGCCTCCAAGGTGCTCTCTTTCTCAAGCTTTTCGCATGGAGTAAACTTCAAGGATGGCGTGGCACTGGAAGTGCTTGCTTGAGGGACTTTGGGAGACGCCACCGTCACTCCCGTTAACTTCTCAAACACCTGAACAAAAGGGCAAAAAAATTAACCCCAAGTGCCTAAACTAAAAATAAAAATAACACCAAACACGTCACTCAACTAAAGGAAAAAACAATATGACCCCTGCATGCATAAGAAAAATATACAAACGCTTATAGATAAGACAAAAAAATCTTATTTATAACCAAATCATCCAACATTATAGAGTAAACTTTCCTCTTCTTATTGGTGTGGAATTTGATCCCATCCTAGAAGTTTCTAGTGATTCCTTTGTGGGCACTTTTGTCCTCCTAAGAGAATGGTTAGTTGGGCACTCTTATCCTTAGAAAGGTAAGATTCTAGTATGTTATTCAGTACACAAATAGTAGCAGATTTGTAAGTACAAGTAGAGTCAAAATATAACTAGAAGAAGACTTGGCTTAAACGCACCTTGACAACAGCAGCATCGTCAATCCTACCAAAACCAGCCGCCGATGCTGCACATGATGCATTGTGTTAAAGTAGCTATTAAACGCATCCATAAGGTCCAAGTGCCCTAAGATTCTATTGATTCTTAAATTATGTGAAAAATAAATCAAAACTTGGAGTAAGAATGAGAGTGGTTGGTCCCACAAGATATGCTCCATTGTAGAGTAGTTGTATGAAGCAAACACACTTTGCATTAGTATAATAGATCATATTTTAACAATAATGGAAGATTAAACACACTATAATAGATAGGCTTCGAAGAATAATGCATATTTTTGAGTTGGTACCGGAGAGAAATTGTTGCAAAGCTGTAGAAGCCATTGGTGCAGGCAAGTTCAAGCGCTTGGCCTCGCTTGCAACTATCCCCTGAATAAAAAATATATATATCAAAAAAATTAGCAATATATATAGTAGTATATGTAATATTTTAGCAAGAGATTCTTTTATTATAAAACCAATAGCTATACTAGATACGGCATTTAGCGTTGCATACATTAACTTAGGAAGACATTTTAAGAGTAGCCTCTAGTAACATTATATTTTAAAACACGACATTGATCTCCCAAACTTGATTTCACATATAATAGTGTAACTAACAATAGTTCCTCTAAGCGACACTTATTTGTGTTGATAACAAGCACAATTTAGTATACTAATTCTCCGGATATCACATAGCATGAGGCACTTACCAGATCTTTAATGAAGATGTCAAGTGCTGAATATGGTGTATAATCGTCATCCAGCATGTGAGGCACCCGGTTTATAAACATCCTGTGTTTCCAGGAAAATTTTAATTAATTAATTAAAAAATAATAAATAAATACAACATCCTTTTCAACACACGAATTCATTTTGTGTCATTAATGATTTTACCCCCCAAAAGATTTAAACACTAAAATGGACCCAAAAATGGAGGTCTTTTCACGGACCCTCAATTGTAGAGGTGAAGTTTTATTACCAGGAAGATCCAGAAGAATTGGAGACAATATCATAAGCGAGGCGAGTGTTTAATCCAAGCTTGGCTGCAAAAGCAATTCCTTCAGCTGAAGATGTAACGTGCACACCAGCCAAAAGCTGGTTCACCATTTTTACTGTGCTGCAAAATAACAAAAAAGAAGAAAAAAAGAAATGACTCTTTCCATTACACCTGTAAAATATTTTAGTTTTCCTCTTAAACACTACACTAAAAGTGATAACCTCCCTTGCTGCTTTGTACTTGATAGAATTTTTGAAATATCAGTAGTAGCAAAATCTTTTTAGTTGGTAAGAACAATAATATCAAGTAAAAAAGCTATAGCCTTGTGTGGATGACATTAGTTATCATGTTTTTTTCATTTTGTGTGGTCAAAACTAAATGTCAATAATGAAAATAAATTTATAATATTAAGTGCATAGTGTCATGTTTTCATACCATTTTTGCATTCATCCACACTCACAAAGATTATCACATTGTTTGAGAGTTTGATTTAAATTTTGCCAACATTGAGGGTTGCAACAAGGATGCCGTTATATTAGAAAATAGAGTGGGTGCAATATACCTGCCACCGCCAATTCCACCCGGAATAATATACAAATTCTGGCTCATTGCTGTGCACACCCACTCAATAAATTTAGTCTCTTCACTTTCACATTAAAAATTTAGAAAGAAACAGGTCAATAAGAAAAGAAAATACTGCACCTTTCAGTACTGCACCAGCTCGGTGAAAAGCGGTTTCTGAGCCAGCTGCCATAATCTGTTAAAAAATCAATATAATTCAAATAGTATCACCTCAAACAAAAGCACATCAGGTGAAAATTTCTTATTATCAAAAACTATTTAAAAAGACACTTAAAGTTTCAATATGTTACTCCTTTTTTTAAAACTACACTTTCCTCACTCTGAGTAGTCATTAGATCAATCAAGAGAAGTGTTTGGTGGTGTTATCCTTCAATTCAATTAATAGAAGAGCTTGGTGGTCTCTAAACTCATCTAAACTATGAATTGGTATTGCTTGGTGGTCATCTAAACTCAAAGAGTAGATATTGCCATCTTTAAGGTGAAGAAAGAGTATTAGCCACCTTTCTCTCCTTTTAAGTCAAAATAAGAGTTATTTAGAGGTAATATTAATTATGAGAGGTATCGTATGTGACTTTACATATAAGAGTACAATCTGAGTATCATGTTCTTACAGTGAGAGTTCCGTTGGCAGCTCTTGCGGTGCCACCTGAAACTGGAGCATCCACTAGCACCAAATCTCTTCCCTCCCCTGGAAAAAAAAACTTTTAAAAGTTAATAACTTTTCTTAAAAGAAACAAAATCATCATGTGAAGTACCTGTCAAATGCGCTTCAAGCTGGCGCACATAGTCTGGCGATACAGTTGAGCAGAGCACAACAACTGCCCCATTTGCTAAAGCTGCAACAAAAACCACAGCCATTACTTGTCTGCAGATCTAGATAATTCTAACCTTTTTTTTTTTCATAACTGTAAAGAAGAACATGACATGCCTGGAACAGCGCCTTGGGGGCCATAAAGGACACTTTGAGCTTGGTCTTGATTTGTTACCATAAGAACAACCACTTGGGCACCTGCAGGGAATTGGAAAATTTAATAACAAAAAAAAAGTAAGAAAAACTTCTTCTTTTTCTAAAATAGAAGGAATTACCTTTTACTGCTTCCTCTGGACTGGAGCTAGAAATTCCTCCCACTTTCACAAACCGCTCCAAGCTTGGCGCCCACACCTGCAAATACTCAACACTAAGTTGCCAACACTAGCACGACCATCTATTACAACAAATGAGGAGGGTGTTTGTGTGATGTGACAATTCTACAACGGAACAAGTCCTGAAAAACAAATAACTTTCGACTCCAAGGTTTGATTTATTTCCAATGTGATAAAAAAAATTGTTCATGAGAAATTGTTGATAGGATCGCTTACGTCGTAGCCGCATACGGTGAAATTCTCACGCACAAGCCAGGAAGCCATGCCAAATCCCATGGCTCCCAATCCAATGAATGCTACACGGTCAGGAACAAGTGCATTTTCTACAGAAGGTATGGCCTCTCCCTTTCCGGACTCGCCTTTTGGAGTTGCAACACTTAATCCCATGGTTTTCTCCCAAATCTGTTCATTAACACATTTAAATTCTTAATAGCATTACTCACAAAGAAACATCAAGGAAAGAAAAAAGCACTTCACCCCACTGCTTTCTCCCAAATCTCCTCAGACATAATATTCTTACAATTACCAAAAATCAGAACCAAAAAAAGGCAGAAGAAACAAATTCAATAATGAAATAAAATTGTACATATATATATATATATATATAATTAAGAAGATGAAGGATGGAGAGGGGTACCTTGACAATTGCTGCGTCGTCGTCCCGGCCAAACCCACATGCAGTACCTGGCAACATACAAAAGCATATTTTTACTGCGAGATGAGACATGTTGAAGTTATTTGTGAAGTGAAGGAAAGATACCATGATGCTCTCATTTTAAATTACTAAAAGCAGCCCAGAGTAAACTAAATTGGGCTGGCACAACATGACCTCTCCTTCTGCCCTCTGAAAGGCAGCTAAAACTACTTCTGACTTGAATTTAGAGACCACCACGCTCTTCCACTAGCTATTGAGAGTGAGGAAAGAAGAGCTAATAAAATTGAAAGAGGGACTATCTTACAGAAAGGAATCCTGAGAATTGATGCAAAAGCTTACCAAGAAGGACCTGCTGATTAGCTGCAGTGCCCAAAGGCAAGGGAAACTTCAGCCCTTTGGCTTCGTCTAAAATGATCCCCTGTCAAGTGTCAAATATTTTTTTAAATATTATATTAACATTAAATGTATGCAGAAATCAAATTCTCAAGTGGAGGGTTCTTACAAAGTCTTTGGCGAGTAAATCAAGGGCTGACTTGGGTGAATAATCGTTATCAAGCATGTGAGGAACCCGGTTAGAAAATGCCCTGCCAACAACACACAAAAAGGTTTTATCTGCCAAAATGAGTACCATAACAGTAAGTGTCACAGAGGATTCAGTGATACCATTTATCATGTAAGCACTTCTCATAAAGTACCTAAACAGTTAGTCTTGGTGACATTAGTGCGGCAGTTTAGATACTCAGAATTTGTGTCACTACTATCATTGCAGTGACGAGCAAAGAGAGAAGTAATAGCTAAGAGTTATGTGGTTACCATGAGTTTCCTGCAGCAGTTGAGATAATATCAAACAAGTTGCGTACGTTGAGGCCTGCTTGAGCGCCCAATGCCATCGCCTCTGCTGCCGTGGCAAGATGGATTCCAAACAACAGATTGTTCACCAACTTCATTTTACTGAACAAAAAATAAAAACAAAACGTGTTCAGGTGTTAAAAGAGAGAGGTTTCAAAGCAGGAACGATGAAGCCAAAGAGGATATCACAGACCAATGTATAACGTTTTCCGCTACTCATGTGAGAAATCTAACATGTCCTAGTGCATGATTAAAATGATAGCAAAATACTCAAATTATAGTAAATACCTGCCAGATCCAATGCCACCATCAACAGTGTAGAGCTTTTCACTCATGCCTGCAATTCACGAGACTTTTATGAAGGCTCTGATTTTCATCCGTAATTCTTATATGAAGGTTTCATTTGTAAGCAAACTATAATGATAGAGCTAATTGAACGAGAGGCGGGTCTTTGTACCAGAAAGTACTGGCTTGGCTCGTTCTAATGCTTCGGCAGACCCAGCAGCCATGATCTGCACACACCCAAACATTGTGTGCTTATATCAGTCTCTTCATGAGAATATCCACAAAGTAATATTCATCATGTGTGCAAAAGCTTAAGTACCGTCAAAGTTCCAGCCTCTGCTTTCAAAGCTCCCCCGGATATAGGTGCATCCAACAATAAAAGGCCTGACCCTGCCAAACCAAAAGAATTGAAGTTATAAAAATTCTTTAACATCAGCATGACAGCAAACTTCTAAAAGGCACTTACCTGCCAAGCGTTTTTCCAAGTCTTGTATGTAAGCTGGTGCCACTGTAGAGCACACTATGATTAATGTCCCCTTCGCCGCGGCTGCATCATCACAGAACAGATGCTATTCCGTTAAGTGGACCTGGTCGTGAGCAAGCAGATTACATGATGTAATTATTATATGTCACCTGAGACGACTCCTTTCGGTCCGAGGAGAGCTTCGTCCACTTGCGCAGAGTTCACCACCGCCAACACCACAATGCTCGCACCTGTACAAAGTATATGCAGAATAGATGGCGTCAAATGACCGAAGACGCACCTTCATGAGGAAATATAACATCAAATGGCCAAAGATGCTATAAACATAGGGATATGTAAACATGGATGGTAACCTTGTGTTGATTCAACAGACAAGTTTTCACATGAGGATATGTAACATCGAATCACTAGATTCTGCTTCTTAGAGAACTCTTTCACATTAGAATGAACATGAGTGGTATCCTTGAATGACCATGTATGAGATAGATACCTTGTGTTGACTCAGCCGGGCTACTGCTTGCAACTCCGCCGGCCTTCTGAAACTTTGATAACTGGATCTCAGAGATCTACAAAACATAATTTAACTCCCATGTTAGCATGATCCCATTCTTTGTCTCGTCAACAAACATGTGTTTATGACGTTGTGGTGCTTACATCATAGCCTTGAACGGTGAAGCCCGCTCGAAGGAGACTGGTGGCCATGCCCATGCCCATGACGCCCAGGCCCAGAAATGCAACCTTCTCGGTGCCTCCCATGGTGTCTGCTCCCACTTCTTCCGCTACAGACACTGAATCACAACAGAGTGCAAAAGAGAGAAGGGGTAGACCACCCAATGATGTGGAATCCACCTCTGTCTCTCTCTTCTCGTAGGTCTGCAATGCACACAACAGATGCACCTATCAGACAAAAAGCTCCAAACAAAAAAAAAACCTCTCCGGAGAGGCAATCTAGACCAAATTGAAGACTACACAGGCTGATCCTCGAGCCCCAAATGCTATCATGTCACTACAATCTCCAACAAAACAACTTGAGCATCTCCAATAGAAAGTGACCCACTAATCCATTACAACCTCTGAGATAAAAAAAATGAACTCCAAATGACCCTTCTAGACCGAATCCAACGCCAGATTACACGTGATCTCCCTCAAATGACTATCATTTCCAACAGAGCAAGATGGCCTTCAACGCTCCCACCTCTAGAGCAGAAGAGAGTGACAATCATTCTCGCACCTTGGAGTGGGATCTAGACGATGAGGATGAGGATGATGAGCTTGGGGAAGTGGGAAATGTTCGACGACATCATCAGATGGTCACTGTCATAGAGCTGTGAGCAGGATTGGGATGAGCGCAAGACGGGGAGCATCTTGTGGGAGGATGTGGCATGCAAAGGACAGGCACCAAATGGCAGGAAGGAGTGGGGAGGAAAGGCCACTTGGGAGAGGGCCATTCCGGAAAGACTAACTTACAGAAAGCTCAAGGCACATGAGTGCGGATGAGCCTCTGTTGGGGCCCCAACGATTTGTGGTGGGGCCCACTATAGAGAAGGTAAATATGGATGTAATTCTAAAAGTATAAATTGGTTCTAAGTGTAAACACGTTGGGAATTCTTTGGGAATGGGGAAACGTTAGGGAACATGATGGGGAACTTTGGGGAACGACATGGGAACTCATTGGGAACTTGTGCAGACATGTGTTAGCTGCAGTTATTTGATAGTGGAAATTTGAAAAATCCTTGTAGAGACCGCGACAAAAAGATACACTCTCGACACAATACGGTACCCTACATTCCCGACTAGATTTTATTCCTATTTTCCACCAGAAATGGCAAGCTTGGCATATGGGAAAGCGGTAGACTATCTCAATCTCCAAGAGAATTGGATGGGTGTGTGAGGGGCGCTCTATACTATGGACCATGAGGATTGACCAAGAGAAATCATTTATTTCATGGTCACGGCTCTTGGTCTAGAGCCGTGACCATGAAAAATGAAAAATCATTTTTTGAGTGTCTTGGTCACTTCTCATAGTGTAAAGTGGATTTGGACCGGGACAAGTATGGGTTGATTTTTTAATGTATATTTACAAATCCGGGAAAAAACTTAATTAAAAAAAAATTAAAAAAAATTCAACCAATCATTGATTTTTAGCTCAACAGTCCCCTTGGTTTCCGTCGAGTCGGCCTAATTGCCTCGACCCAACTAAAAACACATTATCCACTCGGCAAAAAATAGCATACTTAGGTATCCTCGAACTTCGTGGTCAATCTCATTTTTCCAAGGTAGTGTAAAGCGAACTTGGACCGGGACGACTTCCTTGGCCAATCACAGATTTTAGAGGGCCGTGGTCAATCTCCATGGTCCATAGTGTAAAGCGCCCTTGAGGAGTTCCACAATGGCCAGAAAATGTCAATTTTTTCCCTAGTTGCTCTCATCCCTGCTCTCACCATCATCGATGTTGCTCTACCCACCGCCGCTTCCCACGCCGCCCGCCTCATCGCCATTCTCCTCAATGCCCTCCTCCAACTCTTCCAAGATGATTTTCCAGGAGTCTTGGCAGTTCTTCACAGATTGCTTCCAAACTGCATTGAGTTGCCGTGGCTAAATTCAAGCAAAGAGGTCTGTTGGACTGGAGCTTGCAATGGTACGGTGGAGTCTTGCAATGGTACGGCGGAGTTTTGCAAATCGTGTGCCTGTGTTCCGTTGCCACTTTGTACAATGCAAAGACGGGAGGAATTTGCAGACTCAGCACAAACTGAAGAAGTTGCACCTTCGTCATCGGTCGCCCGTTCTCTTGCAGAGGATTTGCAACGTCCTTCCTTTGTAGCCACTTGTAAATGTCTGCCAGGCAGGTTGATGACGTCGGCTGAGGATCAACCTTACGGACGTGGTTCCCAGCATCGTCCATGTAGATGTGGCAGGCACCGCAATCGTCCGTGAGCATATTGCAAAGCTTTGGAAAAAGCTTCTCGAAGACATCTGATGCAATGTTGTCGTGGTAATCGTGAAAATTGGGAGCAATGCCCAATACACGTACGAAATCCAACACAATACGCCCAAAGGTTGTTCTCTGCCGGTGCGTAGCCACGAAAACGGACTCCGTGATGCTTGCTTGCAATAGGCCATATGAGGATGTTTTCTTGGACCACGTTGGCCTCCAGCTTGTTGTCTTCTTGAAAGACAACGAAGGTGCCAAAAATGACCAACATGGGCTGACGGCCGCGTTCATTGACCACGCCTTTTGTTGTAACGTACGTGAGCCGTGCGTAGTGGTCGAGGTGGCAGTACGACTCATCGAGAAACACCTCAGGCACAACCGGAAGCTCGTTGGTGTTCAAGTGTGTCAAGCGCTTCTCTTACATATTCAAGTAGATGGCCTAAGAAGCTTTCGCACATCGATTTGGCTGCATCTCAAATTCGTAACTTGCAAAAGTTCTCTGGAAAGCTACGCAATATGCTTGAGCCAAATTTGTGTTACTAATGCCCTATTCACGCATGATGGCAGAAAAAAACCATACTGCACTCTTCAAATGTTTGAATCTTACTATCTATCCGGTCAAAAATTACAAAAATATTTTGAGTATCTTCTTGTACTACTAAACTTGAAGATTCTACGATTGAAAATAATAAAAAGTTGGACCTACCAATTAGTCTTGCAATATTTCATCTTAAAAAGGTAGTTTTGGGGTGGTCCGGTTGAAATGTAGTCGCCGTCCTCTAGGGATTAAATTTATCTGAAGCTCAAATTGATTTCAACCATGTTCACAATATTTTCATGCTCATCTTAGTAACCAAGTTCGGTGCCTATCATGCAAAGTCTGTTGTATCAAAGAAGAAGAAGAGCTCCGGTCCTTGCTGAAGGGGGTCGGAGTGAATAAAGTGTCTGTTAGTTCGACCACTAAACCAATGTCCAATATTGTATCAAAAGAGTACTTTATCCGAATCTCGCGAAGAAATTCAAAAGCTCAAATGCATCTCACGAACTCAACGATATCATCTTCGTTTCTTCAAAGGCACATTCTTCCCACTACAGATTTTTGTAATATTTGCACGGTAGATGACCCTAAACTACCTAGGTGATAGGGTGAGATACCCAATGCCATGTGGTTACATGTTCGAGTCTCCGTGGATTCATAACCTCTCAGTAAAATCTCCTCTCACTTGATGGGATTTTGCCGCAAGTTGCCAAAAAAAAAAAAACTTGAGTGTGCCAAAAAAAAAACACAAAAAAAAAAGAAAAAGAAAGAAAGAAAGAAAGAAAGAAAGAAAGTAGAAAGAAAGAAAAGAAAAGAAAAGAAAAGAAAAGGAAAGGAAAAAAGAAAAGGAAAAAGGAAAAGAAAAGGAAAAAAGAAAAGAGAAGAAAAGAAAAGAAAAGGAAAGGAAAAAAGAAAAGGAAAAAGGAAAAGAAAAGGAAAAAAGAAAAGAAAAGAAAAGAAGAACATAGTATTTGCACGGTCATCTTAACACGGTCATCGGTGCCCGTATCTTTACCCGTGTTGAAGTGCATAGTGTAATTTTGAAGCTACGGTACTGTTTTTTTAGGTTTCTTCGCGATGTTGTTGGTGTTTTTCGGCGGAATTTTTCGATAGCGTCATTTTTTTTTGGCGACTTGAAGGCGTGTGGTAGTGAAAAGGGAGACAGAGAGATGGAGACGTATTAGACGGTAGGACGTCATTTTCCTGTCGATTGGTGTCCAACGAGGTTATTTCTGCTTTGGAGCGATAAAGAATGGAGCAGATAGTGCTTATGTGAGCGAGGGAGGATTCGGAGGAAGGAAGAGGAGGAGCTATGGAGGTCGGATCGGCGGCTGCGTTGTATGCAGGATCGGTGTTGGTGAAGAAGACCTTCGAGGCTGTGGCGCAGCGCTCTCTCTCTTCGCTCTTCACGCGGCTTCACGTTCGGTTCCGTGGCCAGATTGAGACTCAGGTTCGAGTTGATCGCCACGGCAGTTTGATTTGCTGGAACGAGATTATTGCTTTACCATTCCTCATACTACTTTTGTGGAATTCAATGTCTTGAGTATGAACGGAGTATTGCTTCAGCTCAATTTGTCCAGTGTAGATTTCTTACTATTAACCTGTGCTGCGCAGCTCCAAGTGCTGCAGAAGGAGCTTGAGTCCCGGCTTCAGGTGAGTGTGTGCTTTTGCTTTTGCATTGAGTTTAGATTATTTTTTTTGACAGCTATTTTTTTTCTTTTCTGTGTAAGCAATGAAGCGACAATTTAATACCGGTAGATGCTTTTGGTAATTATCAATGGCTTATCGTCAATATCGTCGTTGATGCTGTGGTTCTTGACTTGTAATTCGCATTAATTCCTTTTACAATTTAATGAGCTAATCTGGCCCTAAGGAATTGGACGGGCTTGCCAAGGTGTAATTTGCCAAACTAACCTTCTCCTTCATCGAGCTTGCAGGTGCTGAGCTTACCAGTCGACATGTGCGTGCAATATGTGCTTCATGGCAACACAGCACTTCAGGTTTGGCGTGTGTGTTTTTGTGCTGTTTTCGAATCGCCATATTGCCCTGAAGGATTTGGAGTGCGGAAAGAACACATAATCAATTTTGAAACAAAAAAACGTGATACAGTTTGTAATTTACATTTTATATGGATTGTATTACTATCAGGGTGCATTGGACATGGCGCTTCGTGTCATTAACGACATCGTGAGCTTTCAAGAAGAGCTCGAGGCACAGATATACAATGAGGTACATAATGGTTTCCCTCTATGTTCGTATGTAGAGTTTCCATGTCGAGTGTTTTTTACAATGCTTTAAAACTGATCTGCTTGGTTGCATGTAGAGTATCGCGAAAACTTCGCAAGCTGATGCAGTTGCCCGGTTGCAGGGTTTCATGACACGGTATGTCTTTGCATTGTGTCATGGAGGGCTTCTTAGTATGAGAGTTGCTAAACGTCCAAGAGTTTAGTCTTGGATTACCATGTCTATCCATAACACACTTGCGTGAATTTTTTTGGATGTAGGTTGGACTCAATTTTGCCATATCTTTCGATGGCAGTGAATGCTGTTTCCCTTCTCAGAGTAGCAGATTCAGGCTTGTCGCCTTCAAGACTCATGGAGTCAAGTCACTTGGTAAGCTTTATACGTTACTATCTCCAAGGTTGTGAATCAACAAGTTTTTGAATAAATTTAAAAAACTAAATGAATGAGGTATGAACTACTGTTCATGGTACTGTATGTTACTTACTATTTTGATAGATCCGTTGTATGGCTGCAAGGTTGAGCATTACTTTTCCAGAGTGACGGTCGTGTTTTCTTCTTAGGTTTTCGGCTTAGTTTTGTTTCAGACTTTTCACTGTTAGTTTTCACTTTGTCTGCAACTTGTTCATGAACGACAGATCCGTACAGCTAATAATCGGGAAGGGTCAGTGACTAGTCTTCGTGCTAGGGTGTACAAGTACGAGACAAAGCTGACATTGCCACGGTGGCAAGAGAAAATGATGAAGTGTTGCGTATCCCTAAGGCAAACTTCCACAATACCTGGTCTTGGAAACAACGAGTTTGAGCTTTTGATCACAAATGTAAGTTCGGTGTTCCTTCAGAATGGGAGAAATGGTTTTTGTTTTCGCTGAAAATTTCATGTAATTCTTTAGGGCTTCTCATCAAAATTTCTGAAGAAATCTTTGACAGGAAGAAGAATCTGAACCTGAAGACCTTCCCACGTCCTTCCGCATTCCAGTCTCGGACATTTCTGCTGTTGGTTTGCCCCTTTTTCTTTCTCATGAACAAGCTCTGTAACTTAAGTGATTGTCATGTCAATAGAAGTATTTTCGCAATTGTTTGATTGCACCAAGACCGAGAGAGCACTGACGCTTTAGTGCAGCGCTTGCTGTGGGTCCTAGGTTGCCTGGTACCTGTGATGCTTGCATCATGTTGTACTGTTGTTTTTCCTTCAAATCCCGGGATTTGTGATTTTCAGCGCTGATTCTAGAAGATTATGTGCCTTGTTCCATTTCAAGACCCAGCAATCTGTTGTATGCTTTCTGCTTATGACTTGTATTGCAACTTGTAGTCTGAATATTGATGCTGGGTTTGGTGTTTGGAGACGCAGGTTCATCCACACTACATGTTCTAGGACTTGGCCAGCATGAGTTAGAAGCTGTATTGCTGGTGGACACGTTGGTTTCTTCTGGCACATCAAATACACAAGGTATTTCATTCTTTACCACCCGACTAAAATAAACGTAATAATTGCTCTCATTTTGGAATACTTATATTCCCGTGCCAGAAGTGGCTATTAAGACAGAAAGCAGAAATTGAACTACTTCAGTAGTTCGTACTTTTGTTCTTGTTGTGACTTATTGCTTTCTGATGATTGCGAATTTTGATTTTTCTACTGACTGGTTAGATGTAGAAATGAACATCATAGATTATGGAAATTGTGAGACCCGTAAACATCAATGTCGAACAAAGCCAGTGGATATATCCTGATTTTTGTAAGCGAAGGGGAAATAATCTATTAGGTGTGGCTTCGTTGCAGATGTTTCTAAGGATGGCTCTGCAAGCAATTCTCCTCAGGTGTTCTTTTTGAACTTGAATTTTGCGCATATGAGTTAATCTTGATATGAAGTTGAAACGATTTTGTATAACATCATCTGGTGTATGCAAATGATGTTATCAGTTCTGCTTGCTCCTACCTGCTTTTTCGTTTAGCGACCCTTTCTTCAGTTCCTGAAATCCAAACCTCACCTTACCTCTGTGTGCTTGGAATCAAGTTTCCTTCATGCTTTCATTAGAGTATTGTGAAAGTGAGGATCGGACATGGTAAAGCAGCTTTAGAGACCTGATTTGGATGAGTGTATCTGTTTCGATAGCTGATGCACCTTCTTGAACGCCCTGTTTGTCTGCAGGAAGTGAATTACTATGCTTTCCAGGTATGCAGGTGCCCATATCTCGATAGTAGAATTAGAGCATGGGCATATTGTAATTGAAACGAAGTTGTTGTGGCCCTTTTTCTGTGACTTTGGTCATGAAGTATTGTGATCCTGAAAGAGGAAATGTGATTTGACCGGTAGTTGTTTTAATGATCTGAATGCAATTTTGCATTGATTTGTGGTTGTCGTTGATGAGGCTGAGGTTTGTTGTAAGCAAGTTAACTCCTTGACTGCTTCTTAATTAGTAAGACACTTTGTTGACTTATTTCAGTGTATTGAAGACATCAGTGATGCCGAGAATGGAGGGAACCAACAAGACGATTCAAGCGATCAGGATGGAGACTCTAGTCACGATAGTCAAGAGGGAGATGCCCAGGAACTTGACTCGTCAAATTTTGGGTCGAAGGTGTATACGCTAGGAATGTTGGAGGTGGGCCTTGAGTTTTAGTCCCAACGCTTTGATGCTTTACAAGAGGTCTGGGATGGATTTTTAGCAGATCTCTTAGAGATCTTGGACACTGTATGGCGGGACTCCTTCTGAAAGAGTTACGCATTTGTTTCCCTTTTGTTCCTTCTTTATTCTGATGCACATGTATCTTTGTAACCTATGAATATTACTGGTATTCTGACTCACTTTGAACTTGACTATGCAGTATGCCTTGAGGCTCTGCATGCTGCAAGTGAAGGAAGAGAAGGAGCATTGGCTATTATCCGATGAGCGGATTCGCCTCTTCTTTGTAGATCCTAGGTAAGCTTCTGGCCATCTTCTGATAGTAGTGTGACTTCGCATCATGTTCCCTGAGATCCTGTTTTCTGTTTTTCTGTTGCGAAGTAGGATTGTCAAACAGAGCCGTAGAATTGTAGGATAATATTATTTTTCTGCGTAGGGTGTTCTCACGGAATTAGTTGATAAGAGTGGTAATCTATCCTACTTGAGACGTGGGGGTTAAGTTTGGATGATGGTTCCTTTGTGTTGCAGATACATAAGTGAGCCCATGGGTTTAATCCAGAAGACTAGATCTGGCAGTGGGAAATTACCAAGTGGGTTCCGAACACCCACACCAGGGAAGGGAGCTCCAATAAGACATAGTAGGACGTCAGCTGGTATCACGAAGGTAGCTTCAAGAATTCCAAATTCAAGATCTAATATTTCTGAATTATTCTATGACCTAAGGCTAGACAGTCCGAGCAATTCTGGCGCTAGCTGATGACTCGGCTAATGATCTCTCATATCTTGGCATCTGGATAGTAGCTCTCATATCTTGGCTTGTTGCCATGCACGAGAGCTTCAACAATCTTGGAAAGTGCGCATACAAGGGTACATATCTAGAACCCAGGCAAGATTCTTACGTAGCTCCACAATTTTGAGCAGTGACTGTCACTGTACAGTCATGATGATTTGTGAAAGTTCGAGATTGCTTGACGAAGAGATCTAGAATAATGTAGGATGTCATGATTGGATGTCAAGCAGTTTGAGGCTTGAAATCACTCTTGTTTGAGGGTTCTGATGTGTAGTAATAAAGTCTTACCTTGGAAGGATGTTAAGTTACAGTAGCTTCTTAGGTAACAATCATTAGCAATCATCTATTGCATAGAAGTATGTAATTCAAAGATGTCTAGCTTGAAGGGAATGCTGAGGAAGAATCTTAGCAACTGACTAATCCTGTCGTTTGTAAGCTGATCTGCTAGCCTTTGCCGGAAGGAGCCGCTATTAGGTTGCTGTGTAACAGTGAATTATTTTGGACGGTGGTCTGTCTTGAAAATTTACCATGGGCACAATTATTTCTGTAAGGTAGCATTCTGGTATTTGCAGAGGCAGGTAGAGAGTATTATGTATTACTAACACAATTACTTTGTGTTTTGTTTTTGTTTGAAGGAGGATCATTTTCACCGCCATAGGGGTCCTTAAGTTCATTGCATAAGAAGTAGCAGAAATTTCTGGATGTTGTACTATGTCTCGAAGAATGTGCAGCCTACACCTATCTAGGTCTGTGGTGGGCATGTAGTTTTTGAAGTATGCAACTTATAGTACTCACTTATTGCCAAAGTCTAACATGCTAACATCACTTGTAGTCATTGAAGCCAGATGGAGTTGCTGAGTGTACCATTGTCTTGTTGAACAAGACAATGCCCTGCATCGGGAAGCGGTCGCCGGTAACCATTACAGCAATATGTTGAAAGGAGAGTGGAAGGAAGACAAATAGTCAAGAGCAGGAAGCTGAAGAGACAAGCCAGGTACAGAAACTGGAGTTGATTGGAGAAGGGGGTGATGTCATGGTCAATAGTTATAGTTTCTATATCCATATAAATCCAAGACAAACATTTTCACACATTATCGCACATTGTCGGGCAAGGTACTAATAAAACTTCTTCTTTTTCACACAAAACTTCGAGAGTATCATATTTTTTACTTTTTATTTTCCGCAACATTATGTGGTGCAAACCTTCTTGTTGACCATTTGGATTCTCATTCTAAAACATACGAAGTTCACAGAACATTATAACGCAAATTGTCAATTTTTGAACCTCCACTGCTTTCACAATTTTTTTGAATATGCTACACCCTTTCTCTACCTCTAAAAATTGGAGCACAAGGAACTAATACCATGCTTAACCTGATGGAAATGGATTTAGACCTTGAGTAGTGCAAAAATTTGACACCTTGTGTAGTGCAAGCTGATGTACTAAACGTAGGGAAGAAAATGGACCCTTTTCTCTACTTCAAACACTATAATATTACAATCTGTACGGTCAAACTTTATGAAATTTTTTACGTAAGTTACTCAATAAGTCTTTATTGAGATCCTACAGTTAAAACTAGAAGTACAAGTTTTTTGTTTTGTCCTTGCTTGTTGCACTAAAACGAGCAGTTTTAAAGTGTTTTTGGTGTGTAATTGTCAAACAAATTTACGGGTTAAAGTAAGCTTATGAGAAGGAGAGGCAATAGTGGGTCTTGATGACAGTGACAGCAGCCACATAGTAGCTGAAAACTGCAATGACTTCATTGGTTCTGACGGGAAGTAGCAAGCAAGTAGAATTCTAGCAATGCAGTGCTTCACATGACAGGGATGTAGAATATATCCATGATATTAAATCTGCGACAAAGTCCTACAACATGTCAACCACATCAACCACATGGGGCTCTGTCCATGAAATTGCACGCATCGGATTGTTCCACCAGTGGACTTACTCCTCCATTGGCAGTACCTTGTCGGCATCGCCGCTTCATCGTGCCAGGCTCTAAATGCATTCAAGTCAAACTGTTCCAGTAAATTGTTCCAGTTCGTTTGAACTATGATCTCCGCAAAACAATAATATCTACACTTCTAGAATTGAGCATTGACTCCCTATGATTTCCTTATGACTTTTTTAAAATGATTTTCTTGTAGATCCCTTCATTTGTTAGGGTATTCTATTCTTGTCTTTGTACCATCCACCAATCATTTGCTACCATTTTGGTAATGTTTTGACTTACAACCAAGTATGAGGTACTAGGAACTTCGACACAAGTGCATTTACAGGATACCACTACACTAATAATGATATATAGTATTATGTCATGAGGTTCACAATTGGTGCTGGTTCTCACAAGCACCACTTCTACAACCATCTACCAGTTTGATATCCCACGCGTAACACTAATAAGTAAAAAGTTGGTTTTCTCATAGACGCCTATGAGAACATGGGAGGGTCTCTTGAATACACAACTTACTTACTAACTTGTTGGTGTTAAAGAGTTAATTTATTGGAGTTGATGGAGATGGGCTATAAGTGTCACAACACTGGAAATCATTACTAGTATGTCCCACACAAAAATAGAATCTGCTACCAAGTTGGTTGGTGTGTGTCTTGGCGGAATGTATGGTAGCGTGCCTACGCCCAATACGGCAAGGAACAGATTACAGACACCCCTGATGAGTGCTGACATAGACAACATGTATGCATGGTGCTGACTCCTGAGATTATGGCCGCCAAGCAATGACAGTTTGTTGGGAGATGTGCCGCAACTGGAATCATATCATGATGGCTCGCGCGCACACATATCGAAAATGAGTATGTCCAAGTGTCAGTTTCTGCAGCCTTCAATTAGTTATGTACAACAACCCAACTAATCACGGGCCAGGTTTTATTGCAGGTCTAATGACTTTTTGGAAGTGATATACAGTCCAACCAACCTCCGGATATCTTAATTAACGTACACACATAACTTACTGATGTCAAGATGATCAACTCATCCATATGTTTCTGCACAAGTCCTATGATCAGTACTGTACTATATCAATCTCATTGGCCGGGATTCAGTTCTTCCATACTTTGATGTCATATCTGAATTCCACGGTAGGCACAAATGAGTGGTTATATAACTACATTGCACTAAAAAATTCACTTGTTTTTACGGCATGTAGTACTTGGTGCCACATAAACACCGCCAAACCTCCGGGTAGTAATCCGTCCCGGTGTGCGGACTGGTGATGGCAACGTGCACGGGCTTGCAGGGTGCACATGCTCCACACCGCCCTACACATGTTGGAGGGGAGGATCCCACCAACTCTCTCCTTGGGCTGCTTGATGGCGATCTGTGGTGGTGGTCATTTGTGTACAGTTCTTTAGATGTTTGCTGGTTAGGAATATCGCCACCGCGGACCGGACGAGAGGATGAGTCTGTGCCTGCAAACAAAACCATGAATTGATGTTACCAACTGTGAAATTCTCTTCATTGTGAACTAGCTCCATCGGAAGTACTTGCAACTATCTTCATATGAAGCTGGAAGCGAGAGCTGCAGCGCTAGGCTGTTAGAAACGATAGCAATCTATCATCCAGAAATATTGTGTAGTGAGAGGATTCACAAGAATGTGATCCATCGTGAATTCTCTCAAAATCAGTGAAATCTCTGAGTAACAACTCGAAGAGATGGTCTGAAATTCTGCAGCTCAGAATGGAAGAAAAGCATAAGCTTGCAAAACTAATCTCAAAAGCTGCAAACCAAATGAAACTCTTCATCGGCGTAGAAACGAGAGAAAATATCGTAGGATCAGTGCAGAAGCGGGAGAAACGAATTACCAGGCCCTGTGCGAGCAACGGCTGCAGCAGGAAAGAACACCAAGAGCACTAAGGTGACACAGCAAGCTGCTCTCATGACTGCTATCGCATATACGTTTCGAATCCAACGGGCTATGTCACATCGATCCCTGCCTCCTACAGAGAGCCGCAACGAAGCTATGACTGCCTCAACTCACGTGTCCCATGAAGAGCAAAGACCTTAATATATGTCACGCTACGAACTTGTAGCCTGGCTAGTTTCTGGAACTAGATAATCAGTGAGGACGTCGTGCACGATCAATCAGCACAGGATGTCAACCGCGTACTTGCGACTGCCGTGATAATGAGAGAATTTCCATACATATTGACGTGGAAGTCGATGGGATTACTTGAATAATATTATATAGCACTTGCTAGGATCCGCGAGTTGTGGCAATAATTCTTCCAGTCTCCTCCCTAGAACGTCGTACAAACCAACTTTATCCTCTAGGCTTCCATACTCCCACATCGTGGTTGTTCAGCTCATCATCCTGGTTTTCCATTTGCGGACGGTGGCTCCTTGTTCTCTTGTGTTGCCGTGGCCCGAGTGGTGGTGTGAATTCTTGGGATGGGTGACGGCTGACAGCAGACACGATGGTCAGATAATTTGGTAGCACGCACCGCGAGGAGCAGACAGGCAGTTTGAGGGAAAACCTTCCAGATTCATCTGGTCTCCTGCCCGCGGCTCACACATCGCTATGCATCCATCATGTGCAAACTTTGGCATTTCTCAGACGAGCTTGTAACTCGCAATCGTCCGTCCGTCACGTTGGCGTGCAGCACCTCGTCGTGTGCATGCATCACAAACTACCGTACTGGACATCACTCCCCTCCTACATCACCATGCTCATTATATTGGGAGATGAGCAAAATAATATTTGAAGCTTATGTTGATCTAGTCATGCAAATGTTCAGGTGAATATTTACGATATGGGTACATATTCAGCTTGAGTCGACGGGAAAATGCATAAACAATTACTGTTGGGAAAAACCACTTATACCTTTTAAAGTCCTAGAAATCTCCCGATATAATGAATTTGGTAGATGTCTTCATGTTAACCCTTCCACGTCAGAAGGTGCCACTGGTGGTTACATGTATGATGTCGTATTTGAACATGATAAGATTTAGATATTGAAGTGACCTCCACATGAAAGTTGTTCTAAGTTGAAGAATCTACAATCTAAAGGTGAAATTCTTGCTACTCTTGAATACATTTGATGTATTCTACAGAGTGAAATACGCGCTTGTATGTACGGTTCCCGGCTGATGTTTTAGGGTTAACCCTTATCACCTACCGGACAGAGCCTATGACCGTGGCATTGATTCTGATTTTCATTCCACTATGTACTCTATTTCTTTATTAAATTTAGGTGGAATTTTTTTTAATTTTATTTTTGACATATGAGATCACATGCCTTACTCACATTGTCAAAAAAATTGTAGATTTTTGGGTGGAAATTTATAATTATTGTGATTTTTGGAAGAAAATGTGAAGAAAATTCAGATCACCAAATAAGGTCTCTAGGCACTATTTTGGAAGAATATATGTAAATCCATTGACTTGTAGGCTTTGCCTATTTCAAAACAGAGGCTTCCCTTGAAATTTGGAATGACATGCAACTCCCAAATGCCAAAATCTGACTGCTACAGCCCCCTACAAAAGTTGTTTTCATGAATTAGTGTCATGGTGATATGTATCCAATATTGTGTACACGATGTTTCAAATAATCTATCACTGTCATAGAATCCCCTAGGTCTCCTCTGTCATGCTCAACACTTAATAATGGTTAAGGGTTAGGTGGTTCATGAACTCTAATGTATGTATGTATGCAGGTGTATTTTACATTTTATAATTGAAGTGACTTGAATTTTTGCTTTAGGACAAGGCCTATTCACTACAATAAAGTCGAAATTTAGTGTTTTCAACACTAATCACGGACTCAAACACTAAATAAAATAACCCTACTAATGTAACAAACATTAAATGTCAACTTGAACACCAATTGCCAATAACAATAAGTTTTGGTCATTGTTACCTCTTACATGTTGAAATTTTGTGTTAGATTTCACACACCCACATACTTAGATTGCACACACTCACATACTTAGATTACACACTCTCACATACTTAGATTTCACACACTCAAATACTTAGATTACACACACAGAAGCATACTTAGATCACACACACACACACAAGCATACTTAGATTTAACACACACATACTTAGATTACACACACGCACACATACTTAGATTACACACACGCACACATACTTAGATCTCACACACACATATGAAGCAATCGAAACCTAAAATGAGCACAATGCATCAAACACAAATCCCTACCACAATTTAAATTCCAATCCAAATGAGAGTAAGATTGCACCAGAAAACCCTCAAATATCCAACCTCAATTTTTCTACCCTCATAAAATCCCAAATGTCAGAATTCCAGGAAGACAAGCTTCTATTCTCATATTCTATTTCTCAAGTGTAGTTTTTTTAAATTCGGAGATTTCATTTTACACTCATGGTCGATCATGAGCAGAAAGTGTTTGTTTGCTCTAAATTTCTTCTTTAAGCGTGTGTAAAAGCGTTATGGTTTGTTATAGAGGGGAGTGAGTTTCCAGGGACGGATCTCTCTCTCTTGAATTTGGCGCTCCTCTAAAGCTGCAAGCCAAAAGGATGTGGAGTTGAGAGTGAGGTTCAATGTTGTTTGTGTTTATTTGAATGGGATCAAAAAACGTGGTAGAAAATGAGAGAGAAGTATGCAAAGGAGAAGGAAAAGTACGGAACAATAGGTTTTCTTGCCACTTGATCCTAGTGGCAATTTTTGAGTGTTTTTTTGAGGGAAAATGCCTTGGGCTCTTAGGTGTTAATATAGACCTCCTTCTTTTGAAAAACAATGAAATCAAAGACCACACTTATTTGAGACAAACTGACAAATTGCAACAGAAGAAGAAAAACTCCGGTTCCTGTGAGGGGGCTAGAGTGAATAAAGTGTCTCTTTGTTCTACCACTAAACCAATGTCCACCAAATTGACAAATTGCAAATCAATTCAGTTTGAAATGGATGTTTAACAAAATATTGAAAAAATGATCATTTGTAGACAAATTAGACTCTGAATTCTTATCAGCGGTCGTCGAGGTTGATCTTCATTTGCAACTTTCAAATGACCATAACTCACTCAGATTTTGTCAAAATCAAACATGTGAGGTGTTTTTTGATATGTAGTTTTTTTGTAGGTGTCAGAAAAATACCTCATATGTCCTATTCGGATAGTATATGAATGAGTTATGCTCTTGAGACGATTGCTGATAAGATACTTTTCAACTCTCGACAGACTGCCGACAGTTATTTCTGGACTTTTCTACTTCCGCATTTAATTAACCCCTAAAGGCCCAAGGTATTTTCACACCAAATGTACTTGAAACCCACTAGTTCTAGTGCAATGAGTAAGGAGGGGAAACACAAACTCTTATTCTACATCAAACTATAGGATCTTAATAAATAAAGTCCTCACAAAATTTCATACACTTTGATAGGACGGATTGAAAGATTATAGTGTTTATAGTAGAGAAAAATGTTCATTTTCATCCGTGAGTTGAGTGGATCAGTAGACTTTGACTTCACTTGATGTGAAATTTTTGCACTTCACAAGGTCTACATTCATTACCATCATGTTAATCATGCTATTAGCTTCTTGTACTCCAATTTTAAAGGTAGAAGAGGGGTGTAGCATATTCAAAACAAATGCGCAAGGAGTGGATGTTAAAATATTTCCAATTCTTGTTTTTTTTTTGTGAGTTAAATATATGTTTAGAAGTTGTGGGGAACAAAATGTGCAATTCATTCTTGAGAAGACATAAATAAATAAAATGTGCAACTCAACTATAAACAAGTAAAACTACCCAATTATTCAAACATACTTCTACTAAAAACGAAATATGGTAACCGCCCTTGATAACCAACTAAAATCTATAACAAATAGCTGTTAAACTAGGATTTTTCCAACCCTTTTTTCATCCCATTACCACCCATTCAACTCCAAATGATGGTTTCCTTGGTTTGCTAATAGCAAGGACCCCTTATTTTTGGTTGGCGTCGATGGGAATGCCTATTGACGTCCACCAACTACCCATGACAACACACTTTGAAATTTCATAACTAGTTCACATTTCATTAAAAAAATAAAATGAAATCATTTGGATCGAAATAGTTATAGCTATAACTCAAATTAAATGTATTATTATTGATTCTCTCCATATATACACATTCCTTAACTTGTCGGTTAATGGGGGTGGTTTACCTTAATCACAATCAACCCACTCAACTCTTACATGTGAGAAGGTGCCACAAAATTCTACACGTACGGTGTCGTATTTGAACATGATAAGGTTGAGATATTGAAATGACCTCCAAATAAAAGATGTTAATTGAAGAATCTTCAATCCAAAGGTGTAAGTCTTGCTAAACTTCAATACGTTTTTTGTACGCTACAGAGCACAATAGGCTCCCACTTACGTTTAAGGGTTAATCACGCGCACTAAGCACGATTAGCGAGACTAAGTTTAGGGTTAATCACGCGCACTAAACAAGATTAGCGAGACTAAGCATCTCCTCATAATTTGCTGTTTTTGCATCGGTATAAGATGCATGCCACACAATTTGGCATTCTTATCTTCAGGTTGTCTAGAATTGAGCGCTGCATGTGTCGCTCATGTGCGGATTATGTTAGGATGATGTTTGTTTTTTCCATGAGAAGTGCAGAATGACTTGTGAGACGCTGGGTTTTTAGCTTTGTTTAGTTGCAGCGCATTTTGTAGAAGAGTTTGCGCGATGGAATTAGGGTTGGGTTGTTCCAGACGTGAGGAGCTGAGATGATGGGCGTGGCCATGGCTTCGGACGTCGGCATCAAGGGACCCAGTGGGCGCATTACAGCTAATCCCTTGAAACATCTGGCCTCTCTTCTCCTTCAGAAGCTTCGAAATGCTCGAGGCGGGCCCTGCAATTTGATCCAGGTACGACTAACCTCTAGTAATCACTTCAACATTCCTTATTCAGCGCCTTGTATTCCAAATCAGATTACATGAAGTGTCTGAAATTGGGTCATTCATGCAGGTGGCTAAAGAAATACACGCTCAAGCAGAAGTACGATTCTCTCACTTAGTACATTCTTCGGTGTGAATATTCAATCGAGCTCCTGTTCATGAGATAGTGTGCACATTAGAGTAATAATCATCCATATGAGCTTTCTGGCATGTTAGATACCTATTATCATGGTCTAAACCTACTGTAAAAGTTTGCTTTCATGTCATCACATGCATGCATCTGAGTGGTGATTTCAGAGATGTCTTTGAATAGGATTTATGAAGGATGGGATGCCTGAGGTAATCCTATCTGTGAGTGCAATCGAAATCTGATATCCCGGTTGACATCTGTTGCAGGATAAGCACAACACAACTCTGCGGAGGATATATGATGTGGTGAATGTCTGTGAAGGAGCAGGTAGATATGATACTACACTCCCACTGTTTTGATATTTGGAAATTAGGGCCTGTTATGAATGATCTTCTAGTACTGAGCCCTAAATTCTTAGCATTGATCACCTGCATGATGATGATACTCAGATATTTAGCTTATGACTTGTATCTTTTGGCATTAGGAGTACTTGCTCGTTCTGGGCACAGATCTCCAAATTATTCGAAGAAAAACTTACCAGCCTCAGACTCGAACGTGGTTCCAAGAATTTCCTCCGTTCGGCGAACAGGGAAAAAACCTCGTAGGGGTGGAGCTGAAATCCAGTAAATCCATTAACCCCACCTAGATGCTTGTACACAACCTTTGTTAATAGAGGTCAAGTTAGCTCGTGTACGTTTTTTTTTTTAGTAGAAACTAACAAACTCCAGCTTCTTGTACTAATTTTCATGCGAAGCAGAAGTTTCTTCGATTGATGAAGCCGAGCTTGGTGTGTTTTCATGCGATCATGTTTGAGTTCTGGTTCTCTCAGTTGACCATTCCTGACTATTGCCAACAGTTCACTCTTTTTCTTGCAGAAGTTACTCTCATGATGTTCTGAACTTGGAGACTTTGATTTCAAGCGTGGTTAGCTTCATTCAATTGTATAACAACCTTTCAATAAATTTTGGCAGGTGGTTGGGCGGCTCACTCGGAGACGATGACTGCACCTCTCAAATTCTTTACCAGCATCAGAAGCTTTTGCTTGAGGTTTTCCTGCTCTACCTTCTTGATGAGTTCTTCGTCTCGTTTTTGTGCCTGAATATTTTATCTACTGGGGTCTCGCATGAGCTGAGGGTAGTATTCAAACGGCTCATTTCTGATGTTTATCTTCTGTGCAGACAGAAAAGGGACAAACTCTTGACAGGATAAGTCAGAAGAAGAGGCTCTGTGACACTCTAAGCATGCAGGTATAGCCCTGTTCTCTAGATAAGGGCAGGTATAGACAAGTTTTCGGACAATTTGATCAGGGGGGATGCTCTTTTTTTTCAGGTGGAGATTTTGCAAAACCTTCTGGAGCAAAACCAGGCCCAATGCCGTTTGTACCCAGACGCTTCTGAAACCGATAATTGTATGGACGAATTTATATGCGACTACTTTGTGGACGAGCAACGGCCCTGCGCAGCAAAGCGCATGCATCTTCCATTTGTGATGCTTGCAACTACTCCAGAAGCGTAAGTTCCCTTCGCTACTCTTCACGATTGTTTGATTATCACAAGCTGAGTTCTAGGAATACTCCAAACCTTTTGGCATGACGAAAACTGCAATGCAAATTAAACGACTATTCTTGAATCTTATTTTAGCGTTTTTCTTAACGACTGTTGGTTTTTCTGCAGGAACGTGAATGTCTACGTGACTTCTTGTCAAGTACATCTGGAGCTGGACCGAAACTACCGCTTGATGGATCATACACACGTGATCAAAATGTTGCCTGATGTGCGAGTTTACATGCAACAGTAGCAACCACTGCAGATCCTCGGTGGATGCGACTCAAACTGATTTTTTCTTTTCTTTTTTCCAATTTGGGCATGGAACCTAACAGTAGTCACATTGTAGCAACTCAGATCAGTTCAACGAAAGAGTTCTCCATGCATTCACGACCCTCTGGGGTACATGCAAAGGAAATGTGTTCATGGCCATGCATGCCGCAGAGGGTGCTGAATGCATAGAATAGAGACAGGAAGTTACTCAGACCCTTCAAGAATAGAGAGTCTAGTACCATACCAATGAGTTTAGGTTCAACATTAGCAATAAATTGCTTCGAGGAGCAATGACACTTTGGGCGAACAGTTCTAGAGGTGGTGCATTTGGTACATCACGGTGCTATCGAGAGCTTGACTAATTGAGATTCGTTCCTTTTCAGTGAACATGTATGTTACCACCAATTAAAAATAATGTGGTGACGAACTGGAGAAGAACAATCCTGACCTGTTCGTGTGGAAAAATGCAAATGTATGGGCATTTCTTGGTGTTCTTCTTTGGTACCCTATCTTATTTGATCCAACTCCGACGAATAACATATCACTTGGACTACTTCAGGAAATAGTAGGAAGTATTTCTTGGATCATTGATATGACTTGTAAATTTTATGGATAACTCGTAAACTTCACTTTTGTGTCATCTGAATAAATTGGTACTTCATGTGGAAAATGTTAAACCAGCTGTTGATCTCAAAGTATAGACAATGATCTAAGAAGTTTACCCCTTTTCAGCTAGTAATCCTTTATTCTTCATTTTCATTTATTTGAATTTTGAGAAACAACTTCCCAGTATTCTAATTTTCGATTCCCTCAATTCCAGGCCCAAGAAGGTGAACATGCGCACCGTCACATCCCCGATAACGGATCGACTTGTATTCCGAACTCCGAGTGCTCACGTCCGGTCGAGCACTTGACCGAATCCACAAGCTAAAATGGTTTTGTAGCTCGAAGTTACGGAACGTATGCCGAGACATCTCAGCTCTAGTCCGAAGTTTGCAGATGAAATATATCTTGGTCAGGTCGAAGCTTCTAGGGCGGGTGTCGGTCGATGCTATTCCGGGAAATTTGAGTTCTTCTCGCGTGGATGGCTTTCACGTCGTGCATGGGCTCAGATTGGCGGGTTGGTTTCGGATTCCCGGCGTCGGGGCTGGAGCCACACTCGTCGGGGAGCGAGTCAGGTGATCACGGCAGCGCTCGTTCCGTGGAGGCGAAGGAATTCGGGTTGCGGTAGACGGCGGGGGCGCTACTTTAGGCGCTTACGGCCTGCCATTCGAACCATTCGATGATTACGCTAATTCTGAGTTCAGGTTGTGGAGTGTCCGAGCTAAGAGCACACTGATATCGCGAGAGGTTTTCGGAGAAGTTTTGCTAGGAGGGGATTTGGGTGAGAGGCATAGGAGAGTTGAAGTGGGTGAGCAGGGTTGGGGAGTGATGGAGACCATGTTGAAGGAATGGAGTGCGCGTCCATCGAGAAGGCTGTGAAGAGGCTGCCGGGGATTGAGGAGGCGACTGTGGCGGTGCTGCAGAACAGAACGCAGGTCGTGTACCGGCCAGCCTTTGTGCAGGAGGAGAGCATCCGAGAGGCGATCGAGGATGCCGGGTTCGAGGCGGCGATCATTCGGAACGACGCCAGCCAGCCCAGCAGGATCACCACCCGGTTCCGGATCAAGGGCATGACGTGCACGTCGTGCTCGAACTCCATCGAGTCTGCGCTGAGCTAGCTTCCTGGGGTGCACAAGGCTGTGGTGGCCCTGGCCACGGAAGAATGCGAGGTACGGCATGACCCTGGCAAGGTCTCTCGAGCGCAGCTGGCCATCACCATCGATGACCTAGGATACGAAGCCGAGCTGCTGAGCGTGGACGACGAGGGGACCAGCGACGAGATCAACAGGGATCTGCTGCAGTTGGAGAGCGTGACGAGATCTGCGGATGTGCAGCTGGTGGAGGAGATATTGTCGGCTCTCGCAGGAGTGGCGGCGGTGGATGTGGATGGCAGCAGCACAACGTCTGCAGTCTCGTACGACCCAGAGAAGACTGGGCCGAGGTCCTTTATAGAAGCTATCGAGCAGTCGGGAGCGTTCAAGGCGAAGTTGGCAGCAGCGCCTCTGCAGGCCCCAGGGCAGCCACGACAGGAGCCTGGAGATCCGGCACCACAAGACGTACTTCCTGTGGAGCCTGGTGTTCACAGTTCCGGTGTTCCTGCTGGCGATGGTGTTCATGTACATCCCGGGCATTATGCACGGACTGGAGAGGGGGAGGGTGAACAACCTGTCGATTGGGGCTCTGCTGCGGTGGATTCTGTCGACCCCGGTGCAGTTCATCATCGGGAGAAGGTTCTACTACGGGGCGTACAAGGCGCTGCGCCGCGGGTCCGTAGCCGACAGGCGTCCGAGCCGGAGTGAGGCGTCCGAGCCGGCTGGCGGACTGCTACGACTGAGTTCGCGATGTGCTGATGGATCGCGAGGTGATTTAAGTTTAGGAACGAGTTGGCTGTCGTTTAATTTTCATTGCATCGCTCTACTACACATACTGGCATTATGTAATGCCGGTATATTGCAACAAATTGTATTCATCTTAACAATTCAGCGTCTTTTTGAAATTATTGTTCACCTACGAGCATGAGTTATGCGCTCAAATAGGTCATTCTTTAATTATATCTCCATTCTCTGGCATGGTCATACAACCTTTGCATGCACAAAACTTTAAAATTTCCTAATTTAATTTGCAATTAAAGTTCTAACTGTACACCAACTTTGAGCAGATACATATTTTATTATACCACTAATTACTTTTGCAAACTCATAACATCTCTAACTTGTTTCCATGGTTTCCACTTGATTTTGTTAGTCGGTTTTGGACACTTTTTCTCAAAAAATTTAGGCTGTTTAGTTCAAAATAGTTTGAACATCTTTGGTATCACTTAGGTATTCCATGGATATTACCCTAATATTTCATGGGTATCATGTAGGTATTGATAGAGTATGGCCTGAGTATTAGGTAGGTATTTCCTTCAATAAATCCCTGTAATATTTTTAAAAATTATAACAGTCTCCATTGCCTAATAATTATGTACAACTTGTCAAAATACAAAGCTGAATGTGACTTATATGTACATATATTGAACGTTTAAAATTACAAATCTTTCCATTATAGTACATCCAATTTTGTTCTTAAATTTTCATTCTTAACTGAAACTGGATGTAATATCATGGATAGATTTGTAGTCTGAAATGTTTAATTCATGTACTTATGAGTTACAACTTACATTCAAATCTAATTTTAAAGGCCAATATCTACAAACAGCTCAGAAAGCCTTGGGTCCTTTAGGGATTAATGATGTTACAATGGTGCTGCAGCAACTTTTCTACACATGTTGCCACAATGGTTATGTAGTGTAACTTATTTGTCCAAGTTTGGTCATGAATCTGTCACTTTTCCTGCACCTGCAAAGAGAGAATTGCCCCCTCGGCACAACGAGCAATTTTAGACTCTGCCCCCTCCACGAGTCCTTATGAAGTTGAATTTGGTATGTAGCCTTCCCTGAAGTAAGTAGAATGCATCCCTTTCCTTCTGTGCACCACAACATTGCTTGGAGAGGGGAAGGAAGAAAAACAAAAATAAAACAAAAAAAACAATAAAACTTTTAGATAATACTTCGAATTTTGTTGCAAATGGTACAAATCCTCTAGTCCAGAATAGAAGCAAATGAAAGGTGTCAGACACCCTAGTCCATCGACATTTCAATTCAAATGCACTTATGTTTTACAAAACCCATTTGGTCTTTTAGGGGTTAATTTGACTCTCACTTCTGTTTAATTTCTTGAAAGCTGTTGTAAGTTGCAACATATTTCTTTTTCTTTTATTATTGTTACTATTTTTAATATTTTTACTATTTTTTCATTATAATTACATTATTTAATTATTATTATTATTTATTTCTACTTCTCAACATCACCATTGTTGTTATTATTATTATTTTAACTATTATTATTATTAGTATTATTATTATTATCATCAATATTATTATCATTATTATTATTATTAGAAGTCTTTTTATTATAATACCTTCTTAAAAAAGTCTTCCCAATATGTTTGTGAAATATATTCTAATTGGAAAGTGATGAGAGTATCTATCAAGATCATATTGTGTTAGGAGTAGATGAAGTAAAATTATCAACAGGTTGAGTTGGGCATTCCATTTAAGCCTTTACCATAAGTTTATTTGGACAATTGGGTCTAATTTCATTTAGAAATGGTTACATTGCAGCCTAGTCTCTTTGGTTGACGTGGGATCATGGACTCCTTTGTGCACTTCTTGTAGTGGGTTGGGTCTCCAAAGAGACTGGCTTTGAAAATCTGTTGGATAAACAAACGTTTGCTTCTCTATTTCATCCCACATTTTTTTCCACATTTCTATCACCGCGGATATCATGCTACTCTCCCATGGAGAATACATCCTACGACGACGCTTGCAACTTGATTCCGATTTCGTCTTCAACCTTCTTCTCGAAGATGATTTTCAAACATCTTCAACATGTACCTCTATGCTTCTAGGAGAATCTTGATCTCCTTGAGCCGTTGATTCATCATGGATAACCTATCAATAAAACATCTAATATCATAAGCATTAAACAAAAATCATAAAAATAAAAAATAAAAAGTGAAAATAAAGTATTTTTTTCTTTTCAAAAATTGAACTATCAATCCAATTGAAAGTCTCAAACTTAATGGGAGCGAACAAAAGTGCAAGCCCAAGGCTTAATGCACAATAATAATTCTCTTCAAACCCCATTGCAACAAAACTCTTATTATCAAACTCACATACTACTCAGAAAAACTATGAAACTAGGAAAATATATCGAAACTTTTATACACAACAAGCTCTCAAAATTTGAAATTTGAAATACTCAAAACAATTTCAAACACTCAAAATTTGAAATTTGAAATACTCAAAACAATTTCAAACACTCAAAATTTCAAACCCTCAAAATAATATGTAGAAAATTTCAAAAGAGGAAAATTAAAGGATCGAGGGCAATTTCATTAACTTTTTAATAACATTAGAGGAGGATCAGCTGAGCAGCCGCATTCTGCCCCAGCAGTTAATGAAAAGAGGTGTCACCCGGGGTGGCACGCGGCGGAGCTGAATGAGGGTAGGCGGTTTAGGGTCATTCGCCTACCCGCCTACTGGGGTAGGCGGTAGGGTAGGCGGGTAGGCGGTTTAGCCTCATTCCCAATATTAGGGTAGGCGGGTAGGCGGGTGGTGGAGACTGGGGTGGCGGGCGGAGGAGCCTGGCGGAGCGGACACCAGTCTGGCGGGTGGACCGCCCCATGCTGGTACTTTGGTGGACTGAAATTAGCGTGCTTTGACTGACCAAAAAAATCCACGGTAATTCATATTTACTTGAGGGTAAAAATGAAGAATGCACGTTTAAAAATGGAAATTAATGAGTCACCATGGCTAGTACAAGTGACAAATTGAGTTACCATTGGGTACATGCGAGTGAGTGACTCGTAGTAGTAGCAAACTGAGTGAGGGGTACGACACTATTTAGAATTTGAATTTGATTTGGTGTGCCGAGTAAAAAACAAATTATACAGTAATTTGTATACCGCACTAATTAGAATTTTGAGTGAATGGATTTTTTTTTAGTTGTGTACAAGGAATTGTTTGCTTGCACATGGTATGGGAAAGATTTTAGGTGAACTGCCACGTGTCTTTTGTAGTCCATGTCATTGCTAGTACTTTATTCATTTTATTTGATTTCTCCAATGGTATCCAAGGGTTCCTAAAGTAGTTGTTATCCATGCCTCAAGAGGTCTATATGAAGGTCATATGAAGGTGCACATTATCAATTATATGCAGCAAAATAGCTTACATATGATTCTGATGTTATAGGACAAACGGAAAACTTAGTGCATTCTTCATTCAAAATAATAGTAGTTACAACTCAAAAAGACCTGAATATGAGTGTTACATGTGAGTATTGCAATAAATTTAACCCCTATAATTCCTTGAAACCAAAAACTGGCTATTGAAATTTCAGGCTGCCCCTACAGAACAAAAATGTTTTTTTAAAAGCTTTTTATTTTTATTTTTTAAAAAAGAATTTGAATGGGGACATCCCAAGCTTTTTATCAATATCAAATTCATTAAACTTTGACAAATATCATGGCCACAACAATTTTTTCTATTTTTTAGACTGAAGTTATATTTGTAATTCAAAGAGATGGAAATGCTACGGCACATGCATAATGTGCCAAAGGGCAGCCCCTGAAATTTTAGATTTCAAAATGTTTTGTACTAGAACTCATTGAATATTTGATAATCTCTAAAAAAAAGAATTTTAGTAATCCTTTGTGCTACATATATTAAATCCAACAGTTGGAATTGGTTTGAGAATTGGAATGAATTTTTGAAAAATCATGAAGTTTTTAATACCATCATGAGTTTTTATATGAGCCTTGATTCTGGAAAACTATTTCTCTTTCATACATTCAAACTAAGTTGTAAAATTTTAGTGATATTTATATAATTTGGTGAATAAGAACTTGGCCAAATTTGAAAAAGATAGGAGGAAGTAATGATTTTTCATGAATTGTTTGGTGCAAGACAACATGGTCAAAATTATATTGAAAAAAAAAACCATTCATGTTTGATCATTACAATCTTGATTTATAATGATCAAATTACTAAGAATCTACAATTGAAAGTATTTATATAATATGTTCGCTTAGATGATTTTAAGATCCTACAAGTGCTTTTTGGATCTACTGGTTTATATATATATATATATATATATATATATATATATATATATATATATATATATATATATATATATATATATATATATATATATATATATATATATATATATATATATATATATATATATATATATATATATATATATATATATATATATATATATATATATATAATATATATATATATATATATATATATAATATATATATATATATATATATATATATATATATATATATATATATATATATATATATATATATATTATATATATATATATATATATATATATATATATATATATTATATATATATATATATATATATATATATATATATATATATATATATATATATATATATATATATATATATATATATATATATAATATATATATATATATATATATATATATATATATATATATATATATATATATATATATATATATATATATATATATATTATATATATATATATATATATAATATATATATATATATATATATATTATATATATATATATATATATATATATATATATATTATATATATATATATATATATATATATATATTATATATATAT
>OZ020515.1:35934745-36154565 GCA_963971425.1 Bryoerythrophyllum caledonicum | reverse complement strand
GCCATCGTGCGCCTACGCGATCAAGTCGCGGCCGTCTAATCGGTCCACCGGCCGTCTGATCAAGCGGACGGCCGAGATGTCGTCCGATCGCTCCGACGGCAGCAACCGATCGGACGACCTATCGCAACTTGACGGCTGCGATCTGTCCGCACGGCACTTCGTCAAATTTGACGGTCCTGAAAACTAACCAAGGCCTTTTGTAAATGCATTTTACCCCCTCCGGATAGTACGTCCGCCGAGACGTCAAGACGTCGTCGTCCTAGGACGTCCTACGACGCTCTTAGATCCTCAAGGACGTCGGATTCATAACCCTGGACGTCGCTATACTCCCTACACTTAAGTCATGGCTTTTAATTATAAAAATGCCCTAATGTTCTAGTACTACCATAATTGTACCTTTCAAGGTCGCCGCCATAGTCCCCACTTATGACATGGCTTGCCAATCATTTGACGTCCCATGATCGAGTACAACCGCGATAGAATATCTCATGCAGCGGCATTAGCCTCGATACACTTAAGACAAGTCTAATTAGTTAACAATAACGCAAATGATCATCAACAACTTTGATGTTATGTTCCGTGCACGGGACCAATGCCCTCACACACTCCGGATAAGACAACCTTATGACTGAGTACAATCATAATTAGGGCTTTCAAGCACGCCGTCACACTTGCTTTTGAGAGGATGTTTTAGTGAGTCATTATGAGATATAAGAGTTTGTATGATTGAAATAAATGTCGGTGTGTATAAATAGGGATATCGCAATGACAAATGCATCTCACATTTTGCGAGGCGCTTGAGTTGTTTGTGAAGATGGTAGAGACACGCCATATGGCTCGTATTTGTAGAGGTAGAGGCTAGAGAGTTGCAGCTTCAAGCCGAGGGACTTTGCGATGTGGGAGGTGACGAGGAAGGGGATAGCATTTCCACAACCAACGTTGAGTTAGTTTCTGACAGACTCCGTTGTCACAAGGATTTGATGGCTTTAGAAATTGACTGCACTGAGATGTTTGACATCTTTAACGAGGAGGGTGTGGATTACTTTGGTTATTGCCGCGAGTATTCAGATGACGAGTGTATCGGTAGAGATGAAAAGCTTGACGAGGTGGACCACTGGTGGTCGGAGTTGGATGTGGTGGAGTATTTCGATCTAGAGTTTGGCTATGGCAGTGCGAACGACGAAGAGGACCTTCTGGGATCAAAATCGGATATAGTGGAGTCATCTGATGACGGTCGTGCCTATTTGTATGGTGGTTGTAATACCGGTTCTGATGTAGACTCTAATGTGTACGCGCCATCCTACTTGAAGGACCGCTAGACGATATTATAGTTTACATAATCTCTCTTTTGATCAAAGATGTTCACAGTTGCCTTTAAATCCAATACCCATATTTCATATATGGCAATTTGAATTTCGTGTGCTATCATTTTTTGCTACTATAAGTTTTCAAATCTTCAGTTGCACTTGATATCATGAAGGTGCCACTTGTTTAATGTCGCGGACTCACCTTTCAAACTCGTGAGTTGATTGTCGTGGACTCACCTTCCAATCGCATGCTGATACAAACATTTGTTCAAGTAGTTTCATGGTCTCAAGTTGGTCCACATTATTCTATAATGGCGCGGTTCATTTCTATGTTTTTTGTGTGGTGATGATATTTTGTGCCCTGGGTTGCGGTTGTAAACTGTCCTTTACGATTGTTGGTGCAGTACTCGGTGGTCGTATCTTCTTCGGCAATGGTGGCTCTTGCTAACCAAGGTGAGTTGAGTCATCTGCAATGGAGGTGTTGTAATTCGGGATTTTTTTTTACTCTGTCATCGTTTGTGTGTTTCATTGTTTTTTTTTTCGTTTTGCTTCAACATTGCTTGTCCTAAAACTTTGATGAGTACCCTTTCGGAAATGATAGGGTACTCATGTGAGCCCAAGGCCATAGCCCCGAAAGCAACTTTGTCAATGGAGTTACATCCAAGGCATGGCTTTCCCTGATTGCGACTCCATTGACAGAATTGCTTTCAGGGCGCTTGCCCTGGAGCTTACATGAATACCTTCTCCTTTTTCGAGAGGGAACTCATGACAGCTCCAGAGCAAGGATCCGGATTGCGACTCCGATGTAGTTGCATTAAGGACATGGCTTGCCCTGAATGCAACTCCATTGACAGGGTTTCTTCCACAACGCTTGCCCTGGAGCTACAGTGAGTATCCTCTCATTTCTGAGAGGATACTTCCTCATTTGTTGCAAGTACCTTGGATGCGACTTTGCCGAAGGAGTTGCAGCCAAGGCGCTTGCTTTAAATGTGTAACCTCTCAGATTGAGAGAACACTTCTTATGCAAGCACGACCCGCGTTATAGATGCAAGTGTATGGTCTGCATGCTTTAATCCTTCCAGAGATGGAAGAGCTTTCGAAGTTTCTATTCAATTTGTACTTGTTTTGAGCTATCATGTTGCTACATTGTTTCTAATGTGTTTGTTTGTCAGACCTGAACGCGTATTCGAGGTTCAATGCCTTGTTGATCCCGGGCTTGGTGGACGGCGTTGTCTTGGGATGCATTTGGCCACGCATTGTTAGGTCAGTGCACATGATCGACCATCGTACTCATATTTCAAGAATTCGCAAAATTATTGATAACATTTACTTCATTCTACAGTTATGTGTCCGATGGTGGTCACTTATAGGAGGATCATTGGAGGTCACTGCGGTGAGGGCTCCGTTACACATGGCTCTAATTTATGATGGCCGTAGACATGGCCCTGGACCTCGATACATTTGGACTCTTCACTTTCGGCGAAGTTTCAATCGCAATCTTCAATCGCTATCAGCATTTCAACTTCATTAATTGGTTGTCACGTTACGGAGGGCAGTTGGTCATAACGAATGGAACGGCATACCGCCAGTTTTATCTGGCAGCGCAAATGTATGGCAATCACTTATGCGATCGGACATAGATGTTGACTACTAGTCCTAGTGCCGAGTTGGAGTGAAGTTTGACATTCCATTTTTGTGTACTGGTTTCACAGCTTTATATTTATGATATATTCTTTCTATTTTCATTAACAATGACGTTAGCACATGTTTTTCGTACTCAATTTTTTTTATAACAGTTCACGATGACGTCAGCCCTAATTTCTATAAATTAACCAAAGAAAGAAAATATTTGCCTACGTTATGAATTTTACTAAATAAAGACCACGGTAATAGGGCCCTTGAATGCAATTCGTGCACATGAAATAAATGATTTAGTGGTCTCTTTTTCTGCTCTCTACTCTCCGCACACATATAAGCTTTACTCTCGAGGAGACCTGTACAAGACCTCACAGACATGAAGTGCAGAGACAATTTCCGCACAAGACCTAGGAAATTACCTGCACAAGACTTGCGGTAATGCTAATCTTGACTCCTGAGATGCGGTGAATTGGAGATGTGTGAGGTAAATCGTAAAAAGTCATAAGAAGAGCACGCCAAATCCTTGGAAGAAGAAGAGCCAAAAGGTGGCATGCACAAGAGAATCACAATAGTACAACCTCATCAAGTCAATAATGTAATACAAAAAAGACATGGACTGCGTGGAGAGGACAGACTGCAATTCAAGCTCGTCCTACACATCTCAACCTATCATATACAGCTGCTATCAATCAACCTCCAAGCTTCAAAATACATCACCAAACGGAACAGCCACACACCAGCAGCATGGGACTGCAACCGTAACTCCCTTTAGGCTATCTCTCACTCACTATATTCCTTAACACTTGATTTTTTCCTAGATTTGCTCCATGTTTTGTTATTTTTTGTTCACAACCCTCAATCGAATATTAGTCATGCTACCACCACACTTAAAATAAGAACATAATATGCCTCTAGTCACCATAGCACAAAATTTACACATCCAATGTGGAAGCGCTGCCCAAAGATAGTTGTACAAGATCTCATAGACAAGAACTGCATAATCAACTTCAGTACAAGACTTGTGAAAATACCCGCACAAGTCCTCATAGACACAAGCTACAGACACAATTGCCGCACAAGATCCACGAAGATACCTGCAACAATCCTCATTTCTTAGTTACGGCACGTTTGATATCATTGAACCTGAGACCTCAACAATTGATCCAAAGCGGCTTGAGTATCCAACCAAGATCATGCCTATCCAGATAAGTACTCTCAATATCGATTTCTTTATTTTTGTTTTCATCTTTGATTTTAGATGCAGACTCTGCCAACTAAAAGTAGATGGCTCAACTATAATGAAAATAAGGAGGCTCAAACAAATTGAAAATTGTATGATATATATCAACCCAAACCATGTATTGATCATGTGATTATATTTGTTTCTAATCTCATATTTTGACCCATTACATTCAAAGGTCTATTATGTGAATCATCTAGTCTCTAGACTAGAGGACACATGTAGATGGATAGTATTTCAAGTTCTTATCTACATATTTTGCAGCTCTAGACATATATTCAGTACTTCCGACACCTATTGTATTTTTTGCACAACTAAATATAAAGATACATACGTTGACATCTATTGGAATATTGATACGAATGTTGATAAGAATATTCATATAGATACTAATACGAATACTGATATTGATACAGATACAAATATTGCTACAAATATTGATATGAATATTGATACGAATACTGCTACGAATACTGATACGAATATCAATACAAATATTAATACTGATACGAATAATGAAACGAATACTGATATGAATACTAATACAAATGCAAATACTGATATAAATATTGATACGAATACATATACATATATAAATATCTATATAAATATTTATACAAATATTTATACGAATAGTTATGCAAATACTTATAGAAATATTTATACGAATATTTATACGAATACATATAAGAATATTGATACTAGTACGAATACTGATACAAATAATGGTACGTATATTGCTACGAATATTGGTACGAATATTGGTACGAATAGTGGTACGAATATTGGTACAAATACAGATACAAATATTGGTACGAATAGTAATACTGATACAAATACTAAGACAAATATTGAGACGCATACTAATATGAGCATGCACACAGATACGAATACAAAATCAAATACAACTACATATATATACACGTATACAAAAACAACTAATACCATCAAAGGAACACATACACACACACACATACAAAGAGGAATACATACAATAAAAAAAGAGCAAAATAAAATACCAAAGCTACGTACAAAAACAAAAAAATCTATAAAAAAAAAACTTCTAAAATACCAAAGCTACATACAAAAACAAAAAATTCTAAAAACAAAAACTTCTAAAAAACAAAAACTTCTAAAAAACAAAAAATCCACCTACTGCAAACTACTAATATTAATTGGAGAGGACATAGAGACTATTTGAGGACCCATGCCAAACATATTTAAAGGACACCCCGCTCGGCACCAAAAAAATGCCAAAACATATTTTATACCAAATACAATAAAATAGCAACCCGAATATGAACACATCGCCCAAAAATTTACCCCCATGTTCAAAACCACACACATATCACATCTACCACATAATGACGTATACCGATATATTGCTAGATATATAAACCAAAATAATGGACACCCACCATCCAACATTCTACATGCCCTAGTTATTACTCTATATCCAAACATAGACCTCTACAATCAACTGCTAAATACACAAAATGAGAATATAACCCAATGGACCAATACACTCCTCCACACTCTACACAATCTACAAAACCCACCCAAAAGACACATTAGCATCCCACACCCTTACACAACATTTCTTGAAACTAACCTAAACACCATAAAACACAACACATCAATAAACAAAGAATTATATGACTTTATACACAACCAAAATACACCCCCATCAATTGACATGATGAAAGAAAAATTTCCCTACCTCCCAAACACAATAATAAATGAGCCACTAAAATGCCTAAATTCCCTCCCGGAATACACACACCCACCTCCACCGCCGAATCACATCCCATCACAAAACCAACAACAACACAAGCATAATAACATCAAACGCTTCATCCCTTAACACCGCGCTCCCAAACTTACAAAACATAGTTATGCACACTAACACACCACCGGCACTCATAGTTGTATAAGAAATTAAAATCTAGGCCACTAAATCCATAAAATACATAGTCATACAAGAAATTACAATCATGGCTAATCCACCACATATACATGCCATCCCACCCCAAAGACATTAGACTCACTGAGGACATCAAAATTAACACCACCACCCATATTACCAACAACCCCAACCACAACCACATCTTATGTGGTGACTTCAATAGAGACATTGCTCTCATAGGTAGACAAAATGGAAACTAAAATACACCACCACAAGTGACAGACCTACAATAGAAACAATTTACAGAAAACCTAAACTTTAATTATATACCCACAAACACTACATATTCTAGACAAGGAGGATACAACTATAGCGACTGGAGCCTAATTGATGGATTCTACGTCCGTGCAACCAACCATAATACATTTACTTCCACAACAAATAATAACATTCACCTCAATTCCGATCACTCACCCATACAACTCCACATTCCAAACAACAGACTCATAAACCGTATACCAACCACCATAAACAATGACCACATACGTATCCTCAACCCCATCCCACAAAACAACATAGAATTATTTAACACAAAATTCTTAAAGAAAAACTCATTACGCATTGACTCCCTAATAAACGCATTAGAACTTAATAACCATCTTTCCCAAATGCAATGGCAAGAAGCCTGTCACACCCTAGACATACTCATCAATATATTCAATACAATTGAACAAACCTGCAAAGCCCAACCTACCACAAATGACAAATCGAACATCACAACAAGGTGGATATTTACCTTGTAAATTATCTAAAACATGAAAACAACATCTAACCATGTACCACACTATACAAAAAACCATAAGATCCGTAATTTACAACCTCCAATGGCGAAGCCACCCTATCATCAACAAACTACAAAACCTTCAACACACACAAATTCCAAATCCACCCCCCATACATCTACCTCACGACACATGGACAAGTAATATAGCACTAACTGCAAAAATTGCCAACATACAAGCCCGAAAGATTACCACCAAATATGCGCAATAAAACATTCGAAAAACCATCTCAAAATACAGACAACTATATGAAACTAACTCCAAGAAAATAAACAGAAGAATATTCAAAACTATGAAATCCCCACCATTAGACTGCATCACCGACGAATATAACAATATACTAACTAGCCCAGAAGACATTGCAAACGAAATATTTAATCAACAAACAAAAAATAACAAACCTACAGTAGAAACATGCAACTATCAACCGAACTACCCCATAACATGCACATGCGCAGTACGACAATATCCATGGCACGACCTAGATGGATTCACATTAGAAAAAAGAGGAAACCTGGGAACTCCACTACATACATACTTTAATCAAGCTACATATGGCACTTGCCTACGAAACCTAAGAAATAATAAGGCCCCCGGACCGGACCGGATACCGACTCCATACTAAAAAATATGCCCCCAAGGTTCCACAAACTATTAAACCTCTTCTTCTTCCACTGTTATAAACAAAAACAAATCCCTGCTTCATGGAAAATAAGTGCAACAATTCTACTATACAAGAAAGGAGATCCATCCATGCTACCAAACCATAGACCCATTGCATTAGCCAACACCATCTATAAATTATTTACAAGTACATTCACATCAATACTATCATCATATGGCGAAAAATACAAAATATTGCATGATAGCCAAGAGGGGTTCCGTGCAGAAAGAAGTACCGCTAGACAAATCCAAACAATGATAGCCGCATTGGAAGATGCACGCTTTACAAATCAAGACATATTCATATTGTATATTGACTTTAAAAATGCCTTCGGATCTATTGACTACACTAGGCTTTTAGCCATAATGACGGACCTTGGATACCCCAAAGATGCAACCGTGCTAGTGGAAAATATATATTCTAAATCCTCAACCTCCTACATAGGAGAACACTTTGGAAAAACTAAACCGATAGTCATACAAAAGGGAACAATACAAGGAGATACTCTAAGCCCATATCTATTCATCATATTCCTAGAACCACTACTTAGATGGCTAGATAGAGGCAACAATGGATACACATTTGGAACATCACAAACTACTATTAACTCCACGGCATACGCGGATGACCTTGCGGCCATAACCAACAAAATCAAAGCTATACAAATACAACTCAACAAAATAGATAAGTACTACAAATGGACAGGAATGGATGTAGGTGTCCCAAAATGTGCCGTCACTGGATGCCCAAATAAATCAAAAACAAATCCCACCTCATTCAAAGCCCTAATACAAACCGCTAACGTTAATTACCGAAACCAACCAATACCCGTACTACACCAAAACAAACCCGAAAACATATTTAGGAATAAATATTGTCCCCTCCCTAAAATGGAAAATCCAAATCCATGCCACCACGAAAAAACTAATTAAACAATATAAAGAACTAATAGCTTGTCCGGCCACTATGGAAAAAAAAATTTAAATGATTGACACAGTTCTAAGACTGGGCGTGGCATACAGCTTCTACGCGGTACCATACTTAATGCCCGCCATCAAAAAACTGGACCAAAAAATAACTGCCACACAAAAAATCGTATGTGGCATGCCAAAATGTATGTCTAGCATAATAACCAAATTACGCACAATCTCTTTGGACTTGAAGCTTTTTCCCTAAAAATGCATACCTCAGATGCATGGGAGAACAATTACAAAATGCCCTAAATGATTGTGGTAGACTTGGATCAATATATAGGGGCCTAACACACCACATCCTTGCCCAATATGGGGGGGGCCGAAAACATACCCAAAATAAAAAAAGACGAACTGTACAAGATCACCAATAATACGTACCTTCCTCTTACTAAAACACGTAGCAAAAGTCCACTTAAAAAGTACTCTTCCCAAATTTCTCATAGAACCAACAACACTAGAAAAAGTTTGGACTCTCGAAACACTAAATCATGGTACACTACTACACTCAATACACAATTATCCCAAAAATTATTTCAAAAACTCCTATCAAAAAATATCTACGAACTAAAATAAATCTCCCTATCTAATGAAACACACATCATGAACAATGAAGAGTTTAAAACCTACCACTTCACCCCATCAAAACTAATTAAAAGTGCCTCAAAATCGCACAACAACTCTTTTGCCACCCAATACACCCCCCTCACACACTACTCATACCAATACACATATATACTCATATACACTTAAAGATCCATTCATCACTATAAACAACGACATCATTCCAAGAAATACCCCCCCACCATCGATACACTCTCTCCACTCCCATCCACACCACCCCCACCCCCCAAACCACATCCTCAAAAACCCCACCACATATCCCATTAACAACATCATACACCACGAATACAAGGGAAAAATAGATAATGATCAAATTGAAAACAACTACACCAGATGTCTATGCCAATGGATTCACAATAACTACACCTACAACAAATGGCTCCCCCAAAGAAACCTCTTTCCAAGACACAACCAAAAAACCATTATACATAATATCAATAAATTGAAACAATATTATCAAAGAATTCAACACAAATTCTACACCAAAATTATCCAAGCTCACCACCCACAAAATCAACCCCAAGACACAAGGTCCGTCACCCCAACCATAATAACCCCCCTACTAAACATTTACACTACGGAATGTAACCCCGAAAACGACATCCTTACCTCATCTAACACAATTAAAATAGACAAAGACCAAGCACACCTATGCAAAGAAGATGGGCGACACCTCTTTACAATCCCAATCACTAGGCTCACATGGTTGTGGAACCAATACAATACTAAACTACAAACCCCTACAAACATTGAACCAATAACCCAACCATTTGAAACCAAAGTCATTTGGCTATACCAAAGATACAAATATAGAATACCAAAAAAATAACCCCCTTAAACTCACACAATATATACTACCCACACCTATACTAAACTCATTAATCTCAACATTCAACATCCAACATTCATACTTTTTGTCCCCCATCACATGCCCCACCAAACTCAACAAATTTTACTCCCCCTTTGAAAGAGATAAAATATTTGGATCACTAGGAAAAGCTTTTGACTACAAATGGATAGGCAATGGTATAGCTCACCCTCACAATGAAGAAGAAACACAACAAGCACTACATTGGGCCCGCCTCGCGGCCAAACATGATCTAAACCACTCCTCCACCCTAATCATAAGCCTCGACAAAAACTGGTATCAAAATCCTAACCCACACTCGGGCCCTTTTCCTGACTTACACATCATTGCACTATTCGAAGCGGACTCAATAACATACGAAGAACCCACTATCCCACCCGAACAAAAAAAGCCTAGGCTTGAACCAGCTACAATACAAATACTATGTGTCCATCACCAAAACAAAACAATGGGAACCTCAAAACAACTCACCACGCTCACATCCATAGCCAAAACTCTGAACATAAACCAAATACACACAAACATTGCCTCGCCCACACCCCTCCAAACACTAGTAAACCGAAGCAAAAAATGGTCTAAACTAGCATACAATAACAACACATCAAACTACTCCATGACAAATCCCCCTCTCCCCAATTACCACACAAAGACACACCCAAAATATGACCCCATACATAGTTACTACAGGGATGGGTCCTTCAAAGAACCGGTAGAAAGTAGCCCTGGACACTGGCAAAGAAATAAAGCCGGATATGGCATATACAATCCCAACAAAGAAATTAAACTAGCCAAAAGACTCCATGGACTTCAAAACATCCTCAGAGCAGAGATGATGGCCATACATAAAACACTCCAAAACATTAACACAAAATATGCCAACGAACCCACACATATTTTTACGGATTGCATCAATGTCCTATATCTACTAAACACACAAATAACACACCCTACTCTCCACAATAGCCACCCCGACAAAATAACACTCATGTCTATGGTACAAATGCTTCAAAATCGAACACAACCTACTACACTCCATAAAGTTAGAGCCAACGCTAAAATAAAAGGAAATGAACAAGCTGATAAACTAGCCAAAGAAGGAAGAGAAAAATCGCACAAAAATGCCAAAGACCCATATGAGCATGCACATGCCACCCCATACTACTTCCAAAAAGAGGATTGGCCCTCCAAAGATGACACCCCGGACAAAGGCCCGGTCCGATTTTTGGGAAAATATCTCAAAAAACAAGACACATACAATGACATTCACACGATCTCAGAAAATTTCCCTAACATAGAAAAATGGACCGGCAATAATAACATAGGCAATGAATTGTCTACAAACTTTTGGAAAAATACCACCTTTACCGATTTACAATGTACATACCTTATTAAATTCCGCACTCGTCAATATATGGGGAATGCCCGTAAACAACTCTTCTTTGGAATAGAACGCTTCCCATCCATAACATGTCCCATATATACCTCTACAAACCCCGACACATGGCTACATGTTCTACTAAAATGCCAAAACCACCACATACATTCCCTCATTGTTAACCCCTAAAGGACCAAGTGTCCAAAACAGGCTTTTTGAAAATTCGGTCAGGTTCCTATGCTGTCAATTTCAAACATTCATCTTTGAAATTCTTACCATAGAAGGGCATTACTAAGACCTTAGTGGGAAAACAATTTTTTCCTAAATTGGACATTTGATGAAAAAGTTATAGGGTTTTTAATTTCAAATGGGGAGGGCGGGCACCTCGGGCACCTCCAAAAACTTTTGATAGAACACTCTATTGAAAGTGAAATTTTCAGTACTCGCAAGTAATATTATTTCCCTTCATGTTGTCAAAAAAAAGTTCTTGTCTTTAGTGAAAAATAGCATACCAACCCAAGTCAAACATTTTCACACATTGTCACTCATTGTCGGGCAAGGTACCAAAAAAACTTCTTCTTTTCCACATAAAACTTAGAGATCTTCATATTTTTCACTTTTTATTTTTTCCACAACAATATGTAATGTAAACCTTCTTATTAACCATTTGGATTATCAACCAAAAACATATTAAGTTCAAAAAAAATTAAAGTGTGAATTAACAAATTTCGAGGCTCCACTCCTTGCACACTTGTTTTGAATATGCTACACCCTGTCTCTACCTCTAAAAATTGGTGTGTAAGGAGCTAACATCATGCTTAACAAGATGGTAATAGATTTAGACCTTGTGTAGTGAAATTTTTTGACACCAACTGAAGTCAAAGTCTGCTGATCCACTAAACGCAGGGAAGAAAATGAACCATTTGCTTGACTTCAAACACTATAATCTTTCAATCCGTGCGGTCAAAGTTTATGAAATTTTGTACATGTATTACTTAGTAAGCCTTCATTGAGATCCTACGGTCAGAACTAAAAATAATTTTTTTTGTTACCTTCTTTATTCATTGCACTAGAATCCATTAATTTTGAAGTGTTTTTGGTGTAAAACTGCCTTGGTACCTTAGGGGTTAAAAGACACAACAAAGCAGTATGAGAAATCCAAAAACTAATTATCTCACATAACAAATCCCGATGTTTCATACTCATGAATGTCGGCACTTTCAATAACAACCCACAAGAAAACACGGTCCCACCTAGACTATTTCCATGTACATGTGCAACCCAACGATGCCATTGTAATGCTAGATTTAAACCCGACATACTTTGCGTAAAAGGCCTACCATACAACGACCCGCCACCCATCCACATTGACCCAAACTATACCATTCAATTTATTGAATTCACCTACTGTAACGACAGATTCTCACCAGAAACAATAGAAAATCAAATAAATAAATATCAACCCCTCATGGTCGACATAAAAAACCTCGGATGGAAAATCGACCCCTTCATAGTCATCACGGCTGGTGCCCGCGCCACAACCTATATCCCATCCATGAACACCCTTGAAGAAACTTTCAAAATACCCATGGACACAATTAAACATACTTTCAAAAATATCAACACCATCGCAATCCAACATGCCATGTCCGTACTTTTACATAAACAAAAAATAGATAATAACCAAACCCTCCCAGACCCACATGACACACCATAAAACGTCCAACTTCCCCTTTGCCCCACTCATTTCCTCTCCTTCCTCCCTTCCCCCCCAGTCCTTCCCTCTTCTTTGTCTTTTCTCTTTTCTTTCCTTTTCTTTTCTCCCCACTCCCTTGTCCTGATTGTGGTTTTTCTTTGTTATGATTTGCATCCTTATGGTTACTTGTTACATATTGTCTACCCTCGAGAGGGGGAAGTAGCTCCATACTACTAATTCCTTGTCTGGTGGGCACGGTCTTAGTGGTGGAGCGAACAAACACTTTATTCACGCCGGCCCCTTCGGGAACCGACGTTCTTCTTCTTCTGAAGGACTTCAATCATTTGTCTTATGTATAGACTTAGAGCCACTAATTTTCTAGTAGTTTGACAATATCCACTGCTAGAAAGAGGAAAAATTTGATTGGCTTCCGACCAAATTTTGGAAATTGAATTACAACAAATTCCATGTTATTAGGTTTTTTCCATTTCCTATGAAATAAATAAAATTGAATGATAAAATGCTTGTGCTATTGTGCCAAAGGTGATGGCACCAGCGACGCTATCTTGTGAGTGGTGAGGAGCAAGCAACAAGCCGCGAGCCTAAAAATCTCTAAAAAGCAGAAAAAAAATTGTTGTTTTCATATTAAAATGTGAAATTCAGGGCAAAATTGAGAGAAATGCAAATTTTTCAAACAAACTTTGGAAAATTTACTAAATTAAAAAAGTATTCTATAGCCGTGGTCACCTTTGTAATGGAGTAATTTTTTTGTTTTAGGGCCTTTTTCTCTTTCGTGTTTGCGTTATTATGTATGTTTGATTTTATTTCTTGTTGGGATGTCTAAACTTGTGGTGGGTGGATATCTACATTTAAGAGGAGTTTTTTCTATCAGAACGACAAAGCCAAGCTAGAATACCGAATGATGTGGTTAGTCTCACGCAGTACTACATAAATTAATTATTTATTAATATCTCCCTGATTTGGACACAATGCTCAGCCATGGATATCACATAGGTGTTATACGGGTATTGGCTAGGTATTAAATGGATATTTCCATAGCATAATATGGGTTTTGGACTTAGGATTCACCAAATATTGTATGGGTATTATTTAGGTAGCACATTGACAAATTTGCAGATGTATTACAAAACGTCTTGACAGTTTCTATTTAGAGTAATCATGTACAAAGTTTAGAATTCGATCCAGTAGTGCACGTGGAGTATGACAATTTACTGCTTTGCACAACATTAATAGTTACATTTACTAAATTCATGACTATGAATCAGAGTCCTGAAATCTAATTTGAAATCAAAATGTATTCCACGATGCTAGCTATGATCAATCTAGAAACATAGACATTTTCAAGAACTCTGACTTCATTGTCTTTCTCATGCTTATTCCGTGATGTTGGCAAGCTCCAAAATGCGCATGACTTTGTTCAAGGTGTAACTTGGAGCATACATGAATACGTCCACCTTGTAGTCCATCTTACATAGGTAACGCAAGATATAATACATATGCTTGCAATACTTCCATTGCCCCTTCTTTTCCTACACCTACGATTGAATCTTCACAAAAATTTGGGCGCGAACACCCTGAGAGGTTCATGAAAGTGCCATAGTAGGATTTGTCCTTCCCTATGTCAAGAGTGATAACACAATCCTATCCTCGGTATGGTGTAACAAAAAGGTTGAAGACATAACAATTATTCATAAAAGCAGCACTTGGCCACTTATTACTAATAGTCATGTGCATCGATCAGTATTGATTATGTGCTAAGTTTGAAGCTTAGAAGGTCATTTTCTAGTTTTACTTTAGTAGTACTCATTTTCTTGGAGCTAATATGCTCACATGTACTTGTGTTTTCACTTGCAGGTGAAGACAGTGATCTTTGACAAGACTGGAACGCTGACCATTGGCAAGCCTATCGTTGTGGGCACGAAGCTATTCAGTGATGTCCGTCTCCCTCCGTTCTATGATACAATTGGAGCAGCTGAGGTAAGTTGCCGGTTTCTAAAGTAGGCTGATGTTACTGCTTGTAGTGTCCATGGTGTTCATTCAAGGTAGTTGGATTTGTTATTTGTAACATGACGCTGATGAAGGAGTCCCAAGTTGCCATCTCCGACGAGGTCCAGGAGCACCTGCACGAAACAGAGACCTTGGCCAGAACCGGGGTCATTGTGGCGATGAACAATGAGGTGGTCGGAGTGGTTTCGATAGCGGACCCCGTGAAGCCAGAGGTAGCGAAGGTGATCAGCATCCTGAAGTCGATGGATGTCCGCAGCATGATGGTGACCGGGGACAACTGGGGCACAGCCACGGCTGTTGCACGGGAGCTGGGGATCGAGAGGCCTTCAATCTATGCGGAGTCGTTGCCGGAGGGCAAGGCCAGAATTGTGAAAGAGATACTCGTGCGTTCAGTTCCGACTTAGTCTTTCATTTGCAGTCTTTCAGGTTGTCGAGGTGGGAACTTATTATACAGGTCTTCATTTATTATGCATGTTGTACAGATGTGCTGAAGTTTTGTGCATGGATTGTGATACTGGCAATGGGGACGACAGTGGCCATGGTGGCGGACGGTATCGATGACCCGCCAGCGGACGACGTGATCAACGGACGTGGGCATGGCTATAGGAGCTGGGACGGACATTGCCATCGAAGCCGCAGACATCATGCTGATGAAGAGTAGTTTGGACGACGTGATCACGGGAATCGACCTGTCACGGAAGACGTTTTGGCGGATTCAGATGAACTGTGTGTGGGCGCTGGGGTACAACGTGCTGGGCATTCCCATCGCGGCTGGAGCGCTGTTCCCAAGCACAGGGTTCCGGCTGCCTCCGTGGGTGGCCGGCGCAGCGATGGGTGCGTCGTCGGTGTCGGTGGTGTGGTCGTCCCTTTGGCTAAAGCGTTACAAACGACCTCGTGTGGTGGAGGATACGAAAGAAGCGCACAGCAGTAGGTAGTTTTCACACATTTTTTTGCTAGCGTCGTTAGCCGTTCATTGTTGAGTCCCCGTTGATCGACACACAGAAATAACAGGCATGGTGTGCCTGAGGTGCACTTGACTGGAGAAGTTGTTACATGGACCATGATTGCAATTCTCTAGATGATGTCTGTCCCTTCGTGATATGGTCTCCGGGTCGTTTCTAGATGCCACACAAGAACTGCAGGTAAGCCCCCATAAAACCGACAAGTTAAGGAATTTGCATATATGGAGAGAGGAGGTAATTATACTATAATTTTTCAGTGATAGCCAATAGAATTACAAATCCAACCCAAGTGATTTCATATTTTTTTTTGATGAAAACTGAATTAGTTATGAATTTTCAAAGTGTGCAGTTATGTTTAGTGGGTGACCAGCAGTAGGTACCCCCATAACCAACGACCAAAAGTAAGGGTCTTGACTAATAGCAAACCTCCATTTGGAGCTGAGTTGGTGGTAATGGGACGGAAGAGGGTCAGATATACCCCAATTTTATAGGCGTTGGCTATGGGTTTTTGTTGGTTATGGGGGAGCTTACCTTAAATAAGAACCCAAAGGGTGCAAGCCAGTCGTCATGAGGAAGCTGTTGAAGCCAACACTTGAAGGAGCACCGTATTTCACCCACATGGTCGTTGCGGAGCTCCCGAGTCGCTGCCCAGGCAGCTGCGTGGAGGAAAAAACGTCGTTCCCGATACCCGGAAGATACCCGGTCAGTCAGCCCAAACCCCTTCCGGAGCAGCCTCATTCTCCCGCATTCTCTCTCGTTCGTTGAAGAAGCTGGCCATCCGCATCATCGCGGAGAAGCTCTCGGAGGAGGAGATCGGGGTCCTGCATACGAGCTTCGCGGAGATGGACCGCGACACCGACGGCGCCATCAGCTTCGACGCGCTCCGGGCTAGGCTCGTGAACACCACATTGCGCAAGGCCGAGATCTTCGACCTCATGGACGCCGCAGACGTGGACCAGGACGGGCTCATCGACTACGGCGAGTTTCTGGCCGCCACTCTCAGCCTGCACCACATCGAGCAGGAGGAGAATCTGTTCGCCGCCTTCCAATACTTCGACAAGGACGGCAGCGGCCTCATCAGCACCGACGAGGAGCTGGCCGTCTGCCGCGAGTTTAGCATGGAGGAGGTCTGCATCGAGGATCTGATGCACGAGGTGGATGTTGGCGAAGACGGCAGCATCGACTACAAGATGTTCGTGGCCATGATGCGCAAAGCCAACGGCGGTGTCACGCATCAAACCATGCGCACCACTCTCGGCATCATCGACTCTACATGGGTCTGATATTCTCCTCAGCACTTCTATACTTTTAGTTTTGTATCATACATCTGCACCGATCAATTCACATACATAGAGAAAAACACAGAAATTTTGCCCACGATTGTAGTAACGCTAGGGTTCAGATCGCAAACTACCCACTATACAGAAAAGGCGATCGACCCATCCAGAAAACCTACCGGTCAATACTTAAAACGTAACCCTAAACCCACTTTAGATACTCACCTAGATACAAGAGTAGGTGCAGCATTAGTCACGAGTTCTACAGCCTCTGTAGCTAATGAAGCACATACTGGAACACTTGGTGATGCTTAAAGTGGCCTCAGCCATGAATTTCCTCTCATCAACACCACATTCTGCAACAAATCCATCACCAATGAGGATTTGAATTTAAGCTCGCACATCTTCATAAGAAAATCCAGAAACGCATGATCCAGAGCTGCCCATATTATTGAAAAAAAAAACAACCTTGGGATTTGAGTGGAAAATACACTAGATATTCTCTACAAAGTCATCAAACAAGTAAGCGACTGAGTTTGCTTAGTGTTATTCAGAAAAAGAGGGGATCACAAAGGATTTCTGTTGGTGAGGCGGTGTAAATTGTATGGAGTCTAGATCAGATCTTGCTAAATGAAGTATGGACCCTCTAAAACACATACCGCTTCATAGAAAAAACTAATCTCTCTCCAAAAAAAAAGCCTCTCAATGCACATTATTAAGCCAAGAGACTCACCTGACGAGTTGACCCTAAACCCAATCCGAAGCGCCTACAAAAAATTCCACTCCAACCACCTTCTTCAGATTTCTCCCAAATCATGCTTTCTAGAAACCCAACAATTTCCAGAGAATTCATGGATTTCTACTCACCGAGGTTTGGAGCTTGTAAGAGATCATCTCCTCGATCGCTCCGCAAGCTCACCGGAATTCTTGTCAAATTCCCATGACAATCTGATGAGTTTGGTGTAGATTGATTGTATTTATTCCTGCTCTCGTTCATCCTAAGTGTCTCCACGGGTATTCGCGGAGTATCTTCAGTGGCGCCTTTTGAGATACCAGCCTTTTGAGCTTTCGGCAATGGAAGACATGCCATATCTACCATTGAATAAGTGCTAGTTCACGACAGGAGTGTAATACTAGACCTATGCACAAGTCTGTCATCACATCAATGAACATGGCCGTGAATGTTTTGCAGCAATACGTGACTCCATAATTCAGCACAAACAGTAAGGGTTGTCGATGATAACTGAGATAATCGTACAATGCAGGAATTGCATATTATTCATAATCGTGCTTCGATTACAATGTCACGCTCTGATGTACAAGTTAGCTTTCCAGGCTCACGGCATCCAGGCTTTTGACGATGGATGAAAATCCATGGATGGGTCAATCGCCTTTTCTATATAGTGGGTAGTTTGCGTTCTGAACCCTAGCGTTACTACAATCGTGGGCAAAATTTCTGTGTTTTTCTCTATGTATGTGAATTGATCGGTGCAGATGTATGATACAAAACTAAAAGTATAGAAGTGCTGAGGAGAATATCAGACCCATGTAGAGTCGATGATGCCGAGAGTGGTGCGCATGGTTTGATGCGTGACACCGCCGTTGGCTTTGCGCATCATGGCCACGAACATCTTGTAGTCGATGCTGCCGTCTTTGCCAACATCCACCTCGTGCATCAGATCCTCGATGCAGACGTCCTCCATGCTAAACTCGCGGCAGACGGCCAGCTCCTCGTCGGTGCTGATGAGGCCGCTGCCGTCCTTGTCGAAGTATTGGAAGGCGGCGAACAGATTCTCCTCTTACTCGATGTGGTGCAGGCTGAGAGTGGCGGCCAGAAACTCGCCGTAGTCGATGAGCCCGTCCTGGTCCACGTCTGCGGCGTCCATGAGGTCGAAGATCTCGGCCTTGCGCAATGTGGTGTTCACGAGCCTAGCCCGGAGCGCGTCGAAGCTGATGGCGCCGTCGGTGTCGCGGTCCATCTCCGCGAAGCTCGTATGCAGGACCCCGATCTCCTCCTCCGAGAGCTTCTCCGCGATGATGCGGATGGCCAGCTTCTTCAACGAACGAGAGAGAATGCGGGAGAATGAGGCTGCTCCGGAAGGGGTTTGGGCTGACTGACCGGGTATCTTCCGGGTATCGGGAACGACGTTTTTTCCTCCACGCAGCTGCCTGGGCAGCGACTCGGGAGCTCCGCAACGACCATGTGGGTGAAATACGGTGCTCCGATCTTCTTGTCAGTTGCGCTCAACAAAGGGTGCTATTTTTACTCCGTGATGAATTATGATGGAGGGCTGCTTTGCCCGCTGGCTCGTCTAGGTGACAGGGGCGCCGTCCCTGGACTTCTTCGTGCTTACTATTAATATGCCCTGAACACTGCTCGATTTTTTGGCCGGAAGCACCCAACTGCTGGGATGCTCTGAGCACATTTAATGCTATAACCTCTTTGCGCCAGACAACTCTATTTATGTTTCTCTGGAAAAATAGCCAGACAATGCTCATTATTGAGCCGGCCGCTATGGATGGGCTTGGAGTCACTCCCTCGGTCAAGGAGCTGCTCAATAGGAATGCATTGACGAAGTCGCTCGGAGTGCCGCTCCTTCCTTGTCATGGTCATCGTTTTAGGGTACGGGTTGGGCATTTCTTGCTAATGTTTTGTTTCTTGGGTTTTAAGCTTTGAATTTTTGGTTTCTCCTCCATTCTGTACCTTGACGAGCTTTGTTTGCGCGTTATCGAGCCGGATCTGAGTTTCTTCTGTGTGTTGTACTCTTTGTGAAGTTTGGAGCGATTGATGAGAGACTACCTTTGTGAAGTTTGGAGCGATTAATGAGAGACTACCTTTGTGAATGTCAGACGTATTTTTAAAGGAGGAAATAATATTTTGTCTAGAAGTCTAGAGATTCCCACTCATGCGAATCTCTTCGCGGTTTGGGCGATGTTTTTTCAACTAGAAGTCGACAGAGAGACTACATTCCTTATGATCATCGAAAGTTGACCCAGATTCTTGCCTATTCGCTTGGTGAGTTCACCCGGATCTATGTCTCTGGCATAGTTGAATCAATTCGAACCTCTTGTTGTAGCGTTATCTTTTCATATCTATGAACTCAACATGCAGCATGCCAGACCTTGAAAATCAACCCCGTGATGCTTGACAATGGTTGATTAGTTAATGTTTAGGGCCGACGTTTGCAATCTCTGAGTCTTCTTTACGTGTTCAATTCATTAACTTTCATTAGAACATGTCTTTGGTCTCGTCATAGCACCTTCTTTCTGGGGTTTTAGGGTTTGGACACGAGGGGGAAGGTATGAGTAGGGAGCCGGTTTTGAGCGCTTTGAATGTGGGGTGATGATGTATTATAGCGCTGACGTTAGGATGTTTAGCAACGAGAGACGACAAGGGCAAAGTGTTTGCAGTCGAGGAATGGAAAGGGAAAAAGGTGTTCCATTCTCCTTGCCTTCCATAATTTTTGCGTTCTCTGCGAGCTGAATCTATCTCTTGCGGAGTAGCTATCTTCCTTAAGGATGAGTAGATGAGTGGAACTTGTGGCATTTGCGGTTAGAGTGCAGGAATGTTGGATTCTGTTGCTTCTTCTTCTTCATCTCTTATGTAGAATGATGTGTTTGGGTCATTTCGGTGTCTGGTTTGTGTTTTGACGGGCCGGAATTGTTGTTCAGATTGGGACGTCTCCATTGGTTTGGAGCTGATATAGGAGGTTAGAGCGCACCCGTGGACTGATGGACACGTCAATGGACAACTTCGATTTGGACTGGGAGCCGTTAGAATCTGGGTCGCACTTTAAGATGCTGACGGATAAGCTTCGCAAGGCGAAGTTGATCGCAAGCAAGACTGAAAGTGATCCTCATGGAAGATTCCGCGCATTTGTCAAGCTTCTCCCAAATGCCTCCAAAAAAATCACAGGGAGTAACCACGACGCCACCTCGTCAGGCGGCCATCAAGTCAGCGTCTTTGAAATCATGTGTTTGCTTGTGGAATTAGCAGCAGCTGTGCTTGCCAAGCCTGGGGATTGTTGGAGCCTCGAGAAACTTCTAGAAGCCCTCTACATCATCTTGGACTCCGGCTCATATTTTTATAAATTGTGCCGTGAGAAAAACATGAGAGAGATTCTAGTTTCCTCCCGTAGATTGGAGTCAATTTTGCAAGTGCCTGGATTCTTTGTGAAAGTGTTTGGTGCGAAGAATGACGAAATCCACTACAACTGTGCGGAAGGAGGGATAAAGAAAGGTGATAAAGGTTGTGAATGTTGTAGACCTCCTCTAGAAGCGGATGGTGTGCTCGTTAGTCTCACTTGGCTTCTTGTGCGTTTAAATGGATTTGAAAATATCTTCAAAATGCTCCTTCAAGGTAGATTCTCTTCTCTGCTTCCCGTTGATCTTCTCTTGTGCCTTCTCATCCATTTGTTAGGGTTTATTGGCTTAAAGAGACTTATGAAGTCTACTATAGAGGAGCTCAATACAAGGTTGGAATTCAACTTTGTAAAATCATGTCATCGTGTATGTGTGAGGCATTGTAGTCTCCTAGAAGACTTAGTGAGAGAAAATGAGTCCCCTGATTTTGGTACTCAGAATTTGGAATCAACTTTCCTCAATGTGCTCTTTCATCTCCACTGGATTGCATGCTGGGGTGTTGAGCATCATGACAAAGAAATAGATTTTGAGACTGTGAAATCTTCAATCTCGAAATTGCAAGAGAAAATGTGGGAGCGAAGCTTGGAAAAGAAGGACTTCATTGGAGCATGTAAAAGCATTGGGGCTGCTATGGAAGCCTCCCGAGTTCCTTCATCCAGGTGAGGACTTTTTCGTCCTTTTTAATACAATATTTGAGACTCTGTTGGGACTTGCGATGTCAAGTTTTTTACAATTATTGTTTTGTATTGATGCAGGAGCTCGATGCTGTCTTTGGAATGGTTGAAGGAGAAAGAAATTGTTTTTAAGTTGTTACGTGCTCAATACGACCTAAGGAATATCCAAAATGCAAGTCTATTACCTTTCAATTTTCTGTTTTTAGTTCAGCTTCCATTTTTTAGCAATGAAGTTTGTTGGGCTGATTTTTTTGGCCAGCTCTTATTCTTTTTAAACTATGAGCTAAGAAATGTGCCATGCAGTTGTTATATTTGCGAAGTTGTATTTTCCTTTGGACCTTGATCTGTTGAAACTCAAGGAAAGATTGGTTATGTCTTGAACAGGTGCTTGATTTTGTGAAGGTCCTGGAAAAAAAGAAGACATGGGCAGTCTTGGAGGGAAAGCACTTTATCGGACTTCTAGAGATTTCTTCCACGGATGTAAAAAATGTGGTAATGCATGCTTCTAGACAGGGAGTTTAGTATTTAGCAATTCAATGAATGGCGCAATGTATGTTGGTGCTTTCTTATGATTGACAAGCAATTTGACATGCTATCTTTGTTGAATGAACCAATATTTAGATAATCGCGGCCTTGTTGGAGTCCTTGGATTTGAGCAAATTCGATTTTACTGTCCTTGATTTTGCTTTGGTTTGGTTGGAGAAGAGCAAGGTAATGACTTCTTTCGTACTCTTCTAAGGACTACTCATAAAAGCATACAAGTCTCTTAGGATGGGCTTGGTGAAATTCAATGATTTTATTAGCAATGACCATTTTGATTTATTAAATATTGTTCTTTCTTAGGCATGTTGCATCTTGTTGGTATTGCATTGAAGCACATTTCTTGCAGGGAAATGTTAGGGGATAGTTTGTTTGATGAAAGAAGTTCCCTCATTTGGACAGGTTGGATCAGAAATCAGTGGTGCAAGAGTGTGCAACATTGTGAGCAAGATCTTTGTTCATGACAAAGACAAGAAATTGGAAAAGCGGTAGGTGATTTGAAAGACAACAAATTTGTCATTTAGTTTAGTTTCATCATATATTCTTGTGAGCGGTTCATCTTTGAGTTGCGATCATTGGGTTGTTAATTGATGAATATTATGTTATGAGTTGTTTGCCTGATGTATTTTTTTATGAGGATTTCATCTTTAAGCTGCAATTATAGGGCTGTTAATTGATGAATATTATGTAATCAATTGTTCTCCCTATGTTTCATTGTAGACATATGTATGTGCAGGTCTTTGAATTTGTTATGGAAGCATGCCATGAGCACTCCTAAGGATGAATTGGCGGATTACTTTGGTAATTTTTTTTATCATTACAAGCCAAATTCAGTAAGTACTTCTTGTCTTGCTTCTTTAGATGTTTGGTTGCGGAATTGGTGGGATGAAGGAAAATGGCTTTGGCTGGGAAGATCATCTTCTATTTTCTTTGTCTTTTAAAAAAATAAATCTAAATGTGGTCACAATCTCTAGGAGACGGAGTCCCTGAAGACAACATTTTTGTCAAGTGAGGAGGGGTCAATATTACTACAGCACTGCAAAGATGCAGATGTCTTACTTGTGGATGCTGACCACAGCGCTCTCAATGACACAAAACTTTTTGTAAGTTGTTTCTTTGGCTCATTGATTATTCTAAGGTTTAGAATTCCTTTTAGAGATGTTGGTCACGAATTTTTCTTTTACTTATATTTTGAAGTTTTTATAATTTTCTGAAATTGATAGGAGCCGAGCATTGTTTTCTCATTACCTTTCTCATTACCTGTGTCTCTACAGGGCGAGATGGCTATGAGCTGGGAAGAAAAAGAGGCTCTTCTTCACTTGCTTGCTTCTTCTAACCTGGCGAAGGTTTTTGAGATTAGTTTTCTATCTACTCGCGAAGACCTTGCAGCGGAATGCTTGGAGCGTTCCGAGCTGGGGCACAAAATTACTCGCGGTCTCAAGATGGATAGGTTGCATGAATTCTAAGCATATTTCACCTTGAGTTAATCTGTTGGATTTTGCTCCGAACTAGTCCAATATCTAATTATCACCTTTTGCTTGCACCAATACCTTGGCATCTGCCATGACAAGCGCCTTGCTCCCAGAATTTCAAATAATGGAAGCTTTGCAGAGGGAGAGCATTCTTCATTATAAAGTTTTTAAGGAGGTTCAAGAACTTCGTGAACTCCATGTTCGTGAGTATGAAAGGATGAGAGAAGAGCAACATGAAAGATTAGAAAAGGTAATTAACCCTTACATGTCTCATGGGAACCGTATATGTAAGATTGTATTTAATTTGAAAATCGATCTCTGTTTAATTTGAAAAATGTGTTTAGATTTAGCAAGCCTTACACCTTTGGAGGGAAAATCCTTGAATTAATATCTTTCTTTTGCAGTTCTTTCAGTCCTTTCAAACCTCTTTGAAACGAAAAGAGAATGCAATATTAGAGGCTCTAGAGGAAAAGGCGAAAGTTATGGCAAGGGCAAAGAAGGTGAAGATTGGTGTAGGCATGAAGGGGTCATCGTCTAAGAACATTCTAGCACGAATGTTTGATGAATCAGAAATGCGAGCAAGAATGCTCAAGAAAGCTGAGGGAGTTTTCGAAAAGGTTAGGACTCTGTTTTTTTCTTTGATCAATAGTGTTGTAATAATTGTTTATTAAAGATGTTTGCCTTTTAATGAATATGCAAAAAAAAAATGAGGACATGATCATATTTTGGAGACAAATATTGTTTTAGATAAACGTTGACGGTTGGTGAGGATGTCCCAGGTGGTGAACATGCATGAAGAAAGTCGACCGAACCTTCATTGCATTTTGTGCAATGAAGAGTTTTCATTGCAGCGTGAGCGGGCTTGCCTTTATCCTTGCGGGCACGCAAGCTCCTGTTTTCATTATGCGACACAAGAATTTCATCGATCAAAAAAATGCGCCCTATGTCAGACGGAGATTAGAGAGCCTATTGCTCTTTTTTGCAAATTATATTATTGAGGAGTATGTTTTTTATTATTGTCAATTTTTGGTAATGTGACGGATTATTTATTACCCTTTTGCTTGCTTGCTATGGCGTATCGATGTGGGTGACATGTTGTTGTTGTAGTAGTTTGTTGTTGTTAGTTGTGGCGTTGGGTATGGCACCAGGAATCTCGGGCTGGTGATGACGACGGTGACCGGGTGATGGGTCCGCGTCGCCTCATCGTCTCCGTCGCTTAGACTTGCGACTATTAGCTGCGGTCCGAGGTACTTGGGCAGCGATTTGGACGACAACTACAGAGCTTGTTTAGGGTCTATGTGTGTGTGGTTTGGAATTGGTTACTATGCATAGCGTAGGGTATGCCGCGGCGCATCAATGATTGCGTTCGCAGCTAGGTCTTGCGAACGATTGAGCAATTTGATTTTGACTTCCCATTGAAGATTCCGTGTGCGTTAATTGCAGGATTTGTGGGGTGGGGTGAGTCGGGACACTGATCAACGCAGTTGTCCTCCCGGGAAGTCCCGGTGCTGCATCAACCCTGATCCGGCGGAATTCCAAATCCAAGCACGATTCTCGTATGGACATCAGACTCTGACTAGTTCCAACACGGCTCCCATTTCCTACAAGCACCCCGATCACGTTTTCATTCTCTCCGAAGCGATTCACGAACTCCCGGAAGGCTTTCTTGAAAGGCACTAGCACAGCCGCGGGCGAGTCCAGCGGAATATCCGACGTTTGAATTGGCGCTTTCGCGAGAGTACGCCGGGGGTTTCCGCAGCCAAGCCCCCTGGTCAAATTGAGCCATCGCACGCACGGAGAGCCCTTCTAAATAGGATGACTAAGTGGTGATCAAACATCAGACTACAGTATCAACATTCTGTTGAGTTTATTGCTAAATTTCACGACTGCTTTGTTCTCAGTGGAAGCTGCAGGACAAGCTATCTTGGAATCAATAGCTGGCGCGTTGAAAAAGGCACAAGTACCTCTATCCGCTGTTCTATCGGTGTGTCTTGCTGCTGCTGGAATTGATCGCCAAGAGGACATCGATTCATACCGGAAATGGCTCAGGTGTGGCGACCGTCATAGCCAAGACTGAACTATTTTCGTTTTCTCATGCAACATTTTGTACTGCATAGGCATCTTACTTCTTTAGTTTGTGTGTCATAGTTTGCACATGATTTGGAATCAACTATCCACATATGCTTGTTCTAAAATTGTCTTTGCAACCCAAGTTGATGTGTCTAGGGTTTTCATGAGATGTAGTATGGTGGAGAACAGTATTAGCTATGCAGCATACTTGTAAAAATCATTTGCATCAAACAAAGAATGGAGCATCAAACAATGAATTTTTCTGTTTGTGTGGATCCCCATATTTGTCAGTAGAGTACCCATTCTTGTATACACCATTTTGGTAAAGTCCCGTTTCATATTCAAGTATCGAAAGTAACTGAACTAAGGAGTTTGATGCACAAGTTCATTCGTAGAAGTATCCCTTAACTGATGGTCTTTTTGGTGCAGATGCTTTCAGGAAATCGTGGGACGCCGCAAGTGCTGGAGCAGAAGAGTGAAGCGGAGCACATTTTTGGGGTTTCGGATGTTGTTTCGCACCCGATGCCGTACTTGTTCGTCCTGGACTCGGCGTTGGTGTATGAAGTGAGTGTGAACTTGCTTTCTCTGGCAGATGTGCCAGGAGGGAAACCGGAGTGGGCGTCAGCTCCAATCACAGCCTTACTCTGTGGGGTCGACAAGAGTTTAGTGCCGGGCGAGAGAGTATTGTGCGCGCAGTTGTGAAGAATCTCCAGCTCTTGGATCTTCACTTGCAGGTTTGCGTTGCTTTCAGATTGCATCAGGAAATGGCCTGTAGATTCTTTATTGATGTAAAGTTTATGTAGTTTATGTATAACTCTTATGAAGTCGCTGTAGAAAATTAAAAATGGTAAATAGTGTCATTGTGAACCGCCATGCTACACTAAATGTCAATTATGTATTGATTGGTCCGATGAGAAATACATGAATAGTGTCACTAATGTAGATGAATAGTATAATTTACTAAAACACTACTTACCATCTTTAGTGCAAAATGTATAATTTATACACAAATCAAATAACTCTGGTTCAACATGATGAACTGTCATGTTAAAATCGTATATTGTCCCTTTCATCATATCAAAACAACATGGAGTAGCTTAACTAACACTATATTCTCGATTATAGATTTCAGGTTGATCTGTGCAATATTGAATCCTTCCACCTATGGATTTTCCTGATGTTTTTCTTGGATTAGGTTTCTAAATGTGACTTTTGAGTGAAGGCTAGGAGATTGGGTTCGTAGGTAGTATATTTCGTGTGTTGCTTTCCATCGCTTCGTTTTTGACATGTGATTTGAGTGAAGGCTAAAGTGACTGTTTGATGTGAATGATTCCATTGATTTGAATAATCTTACTTTTTGATACCGTATTGTTGGTTGTATTATTGGTTTTATATTTTGATTTCAAATTTTTTACAGGGAAGCATTGATTGAATAGGGAGCTTTTTACTTGTTTGTAGTTTGTTTCCTTCCATCCCGTTTTGATATTTCATTTGCCAATGACCAACATGGGCGTGGCGCTTGGAGAAGAATATAAGGGTATTTATTAGTATGTTCATGATGTGTTTGTTGTTTTGGTTTTTATTTTGGTAGTAGGATGTGCTTTGGTATGTTGTATTGTTTTTGGTTGCTATAGTGGTTAGTTTTTGCTCTTACGGAAGGAGTCTAATTTGGTTCTTTGATGTTGCTGAAATATGTTGTATTAGATCATTTAACTTAGATCATCGGTTATTGTGTAGAGATGGAAGAGGAAAGGCAACCTTCTATTGGAGATGGAGGTCTTTTGGTTATTGAAGAAGAAGGAGCCAGGTTGAAGGAATTTACGAGGAGGCCAACCATTGGGAAGAGAGCTCGAGGAATTTAGGAACAACACTCTAGCTGACTCCGTGCTCAAGCACCAGCGCCATCTCATCGTGAAGAAGTTTAAATACATCGCCAAACACAAGGATTCCACTTACTTCTTTTCAGAATACGTTGTAGTCGAGTCATGCTGGATGATGGTAGTTGTTTAATTGCAGCAGATAGTATTCATGTGTGACCTTTCTGGTTTTATGTGGGCAGCTTGTTTCCCCTTTTTAATTGGAACACGCTGAAGTACTCTTTGGACTAGTTGCCAATATGAATTTTATAGCTATTCTGATCCGTTGCTGCCAATTAATGGCTTCTAGTGGTGTTGCAATTGCTCCGACATCTAGTCGTCTGCTTTTATTCATGGATGCTGAAAGGAGCAATTTCTTGCTGCATTTTTTTTGAGCCTTTGAGCATAGCATTTGATACTCTTGAGTGCAGAGTCACGAACACTTGCGAGGAATTGGCGGGTGTCTTTCTGCGAGGCTCTCTATGGCTTGGAAGAGATTGAGAAGCGGCGCCTTGTTTTCGTGAATTCTCTTTTTCTAGTTGGAATGAAGTAATCTTGGGGAGACGTTTTCGTATGATTTTGAGGTTTAGTGCTTGGGTAGTTTGGTGGCGAAGGCAGGGGTGTGTAATCTGAGAGTGAAGAACAGGTGTTGAGGTGCGTTGGCTAAAGTGATGTTTAGTTGAAGGAAGCGGCGGTGTGGACGACTGAGTATTGTTCGCTGATGCTGGGCCTGGAGGGGTTCGAAGTGGCTGGCGACGGTAGCCGCTGAGGATTCTCGAGAGGATTTTCGAGAAGAGATGCTATAAGCGCGAGCTAATTGGATCTTCTAGTTCTAGATTGAAGGTTCGGTTTTCTGTTGGGGCTCTCACGGAAATGTTGTGCTGAGATATCCTTTTTGTTGTGGCATATTATTAGAAGGATGTGTTATGTGGAAGATTCAGGTACAAGGCGAAAGGATGCGGCAGAATGACAATTTGAGTGATAGTTATGGTGGTTTCCGATGTCGTTTGTGGATCAGCTGGTTAAGTGCATAGCGTCGGTTAGTTAACGCCTTGTTTACATCTTTGCGATCCATGCTGAGTCCACTACACCCTCGACGCCATCCCCCCTCACGTTCAACTATAAAATTGAACAGCAGCAGCTACAACTACAAGTGCGTCCCAGTGTTGTCACTACAGCAAAGCCAACATCCGGAACCAAGCGAGCTCTGATCCACGACGTAGCAAAGGTTGGTTATACATCCTTGCAGACATCCTTTCAGACATGCAGATGGACTTTGGATACAAGCAGTCTACGAAATTCACAGGAAACCAAGGACTCCACCACAACAATACACGAGTACTCCTCAAATTGAACATCATCAGCTACAGCTACAAGTGTTGTCCGAGTGTTGTCACTGAAGCAAAGCCTACCTCCGGATGCAAGGAAGCTTTGATAGAGGACGTAGGAAAGGCTCGTTATACATCACTGCAGACATCCTTTGAAACATCCAGTTCGACTTTGGACACAAGCACAAACGTCGTACCTCCGGCCAATCGATTCAGGAACCTCTCCCTCATCGCATGTGTCTGTTGCTTGAAGTTGTAACACGGATCCAAGTTCTTCGTGATGAGCCGCAATTCCTCCTCATACGCTTTCTTCATTGACCCGTAAGTGTAGCACTTCTCATCAACAGTCAACACCTTCTTCACTGCGTCCCGTTTAGGTTGGCGTACTGTTCCACGCTGCAGGGGTGTGGGCTATTTTCCAAATCGGGTTAAGAAACCCAAGAAAATAGATAGTGGAGGTTCTTAATGGGGAGAGTCTAAATCGGACAAAGTTATGCAATTGTGGTCACAAATAGAAGCAATTAAGATAACAATTGAGAATTAATATTATTTAAATTTTCTTTATGCAAAATACGTTTTCTTTTAGCTCAAAAGGATTCTCCAATATATACTCCAAATTATAATTAATTATTTAATGAAGAATTTTACAATTGCTCCTTTCTATAGTCTTTAATTCTTTAACACCAAGGCACCAATTAATTTCATTTTCCAAAGCAATGAAGATTACAAATTTTATATCAAACTCTAGGCTCCAAATATTCCACAATTGAAAATACAATGATTGTTTCTTGCTAAGTGGTGCCTCGATTTTGGAGTATAGATGTCCGCAACAATGGTGTGATTCCTCACACAGTAGATCACCCAGAGTTCTGGCTTACTCTTAAGCTTCAGTACCAGTGTACTAGGGTGAACAGGCTTCTAGAGGCAATGTGTTTGACTCATTTTATCATTGGTGCACACCTCACCATGATAAATGAGTTTGGCAATTTGAGGATGAGACCTATTCATCGTTTCTTTCAGCAGCAGCGTCGCAACAACCCTGAGCTTGTAGCGACAGATACAAGGAGCACCATATTTCTGTGACACGGTCGTTGCGGAGCTCGCTCCGTCCCTGCCCGGGCAGCTGCGTGCAGAGAAAAACGTCGTGCCCGATACCCGGGCGATACCTGGTGAGTCGCTCCGGTCCCGCCCAAATCCTATCCGGAGCAGCCTCATTCTCCCGCTTTTTCTCGGTCTGCATTCTCTCTCATGCTGCCTGCTCCGCTCCTGCTCCGCTCCCGCTCCACTCCGCTCTCAATCAACCTCCTCCGCTCTGAATCAACACTCCAACTCCTACGGTTTTGAATTTTTATTTTTGAATTTTTCTTCTTGAAGGGCAAGCCAGGTTCAGTTGGAAACTTGTCACTCATGTTTTGAAAGTGCATGAACGTATGGATGTAGTGCACGATCCACAACTTCTCGACGACATTCCGCTGGAGAAACTCCTGATTCACGCCGTTCCAGTCAATATCATTTGCACTCCAACGCAAATCATCCACACCAACATCAAGATTCCCAAACCTCAAGGTGAGCTGGGCACCTGTTGCACCATTGTACCAACTTGATAACTTCAGAAGCCACCCGTAGGCTGCATGCCTCACCATGATGTGTCGGTGGCAGGTATTTATTAGGAGAAGCTCTTGCGGCAGAAACTGGCGCAAATCCGGGTGCTCCAGGACTTAAAGACGAGAATCGAGAAGGAGACGGGCGCAGCACTCCTGAATGCTCCATACGAGATCCTCCCGCCTTTGGCCGCGCGCAAGAGACTTCAAATAAATGTTGAAGTTCAGTCTTGATCTGTGTCAAAGTTTGGAGTTCGCAGCAAGCCATCGGTGCGTAAGATACTTCTTCATGACGGCTCCGGTAGCGGTGGATCTCTATACTACAAGTAAGTTATGTCTTTTATCTCAGCAGTCTGTGATCATTGTGCATGTCTGCTGTTCATGTTTGTTGGAGGTTTTTAGGTTCTTCATGTGGTCTCGTTTGTGATTTAAGTGATGATGCATGCATCTCGTGTATGGATCAGGTTTAGGTTTAGCGTTTTGAAGATTTTTGGAAAGCTTCGTGTGCATGTCTGTTTGTGATATGGAGTAGAGTCCGAGGTATGATATAGAATGAAGGTCGTTTTTGTGCTTTTTTATTTTGTTTTATCATCTTCCGGCCTCAAGAGATTTTAAGACCTAGGTATGGTAGGAAAGTAAATCCATGGCCATCAACCGGTTGATGGGTTTATTCAGGTTCAATTCCTGCTGTGGATAAATAGTTGAAGATTGTTGTTGTTTGCTGTAGGTGATAAATTGTTGATCATTTTTGTTGTATGTTGATATCATTTACATATTGTTGATGTATGTTGATTTGTTCTGTGAACATTGTTGTCGTATGTTGTATAAAGTATGTTGTTTGTTGATATCATTTTGGTACACAGGTATGAGGTTTGGGAATCTTGATGTTGGTGTGGATGATTTGCGTTGGAGTGCAAATGATATTGACTGGAACGGCGTGAATCAGGAGTTTCTCCAGCGGAATGTCGTCGAGAAGTTGTGGATCGTGCACTACATCCATGCGTTCATGCACTTTCAAAACATGAGTGACAAGTTTCCAACTGAACCTGGCTTGCCCTTCAAGAAGAAAAATTCAAAAATAAAAATTCAAAACCGTAGGAGCTGGAGTGTTGATTCAGAGCGGAGGAGGTTGATTGAGAGCGGAGTGGAGCGGGAGCGGAGCAGGAGCGGAGCAGGCAGCATGAGAGAGAATGTAGACCGAGAAAAAGCGGGAGAATGAGGCTGCTCCGGATAGGATTTGGGCGGGACCGGAGCGACTCACCAGGTATCGCCCGGGTATCGGGCACGACGTTTTTCTCTGCACGCAGCTGCCCGGGCAGGGACGGAGCGAGCTCCGCAACGACCGTGTCACAGAAATACGATGCTCCACACTTGAGCCTTCAAGTCCTGAATATAGTAATCCTTCCCACATCTCGCAGCCCTGTCAGAAAGGCAGCTTCTGGGTGACGCTCCCCAAATGGCATCCTTAAATTCCACCACCACCATAACAACATCCAATCGCAATCGCTCATCTCTCGCACTACATTCTCTCTGCCATTCTGCCCCAGATTGTCGTCCTCAGATCTCAGTCTGTGTAGGTAAGTCTCTATTGAGATCTGCTGGTTTTCAAGTGACTGAATCCTGTTCTTGTCTACATCACTTTTACAGTATCAAAGTGATGTGATTCGATTAGATCGATGTGTTCCTTGTGGATCGTGTGTAGTGGATTCCAGTTTTTCTTAAAATCTACTTCAGGATTCATGCCATAAGCGAGTTTGTTGCGATCGTTTTCTGCAGTGATTGTGGAACCATGTCGAAGATCACTCCGTGTCTGTGGTTCGACGGGAACGCGGAGGAAGCCGCCAACTTCTACATGACGCTCGGACTCCCGGACTCACGCGTCGACGCTGTGATTCAGGCCCCGGCGGACAACCCGAGCACGCCAAAGGGCGCGGTGCTGCTGGTGAACTTCACGCTGGGCGGGCAGCGCTTCATGGGGCTGAACGGCGGGCCCATGTTCAAGTTCACGGAGGCGGTGTCCTTCACCATCGACTGCGAGGACCAGGCGGAGGTGGACCGGCTGTGGGCGGCGCTGATCGCGGACGGGGGCGCACCGAGCGAATGCGGCTGGCTCAAGGACCGCTTCGGGCTGTCCTGGCAGATCGTGCCCAAGGTGCTGCCGCAGCTCCTGGCCAGCGACGACCCCGCGCGCGCGCAGCGCGTCATGGAGGCCATGATGACCATGTCCAAGCTCGACATCGCCAAGATCACCGCCGCCTAATGAGCATGGAAAACCCTAATTTATCTCGATGAGTGTCCCTCTCTTCTTCAATCTCGATGCTCGAGATTATCAATCTCGATGCTGCCTGAGAGTGCTAACCGTAATCATTCTCGATGATTCTCTCTCTCCTCTCTCTCTCAGCTTAGAGGTCATGATCGGCGTTTCCAAGCTCGACATCGCCACGCTCACACCCACCTGGGATGGATTACCCTAAAATGTTGATGAGGCTGTCGGCTTTTTTCTCTTTCTCCACATAGATGAGAAGCGTTTTCATCTGTTCGGATAGGCTAGTTTTGCAATCGACTTCGTAGTTGGCTTTGGTTTGACTTGATAGCAGTTGTCGACGATGGCTTCTTATGTGAATATCCGAGGTTTAATGGCAAGAGTTTTTAAGGTCAGCGACTTATCCAGTTCAATACTGGTACTTCCAAGTCTCACAGTGCTTGCAGACTTGACAATATGAGTGGAATTTGTCTCGATCAAGGTGTTCTGCTGCTTGGTTCTTTGTGAAGGATGTCTGCTACTTATTCATTGCTACAGATCAAGCTACCCTTCACTCTGAGTGGGCGGTGGTGGCGGCTAAACATGACGAACTACTTTGAAAATTCACAACTAAATCACATATTATCAAAAAAATGGCACCTGGGCTGAAATTTAACAGATTTTATTATGCACTCTGCTTATTTAGTTAGAAATATGTCAACGTTCTCGTGGGTTGGATAGAGTGCATGTAAAGATAAAGAGACCAGTTCTTTTCCGAAATGGACATTGCGTTACAACAAATTGTGTTTACTCTCTCAAAGTAACTTACTTTCGGCCGGTCGAGGGTGCGAAATTTCTTCAATTTTCTTGTATTTTATACTATCCTCATTCAAGAGACTTGCTTGGATTACAGGCTTACCATCAATCTCTTTTGGCTATAGAATTATAATGTGGTGCTGATAGATGTGCCGGTTTTATTCACGTTGGAAAGATTCTAAAACATGTACAAAATTCATTTTTCGTGTAGTGGCCTCTATTTGCCTGGAGGGCTTTCTGAAATGGTCATGCTACACTCAATAGAACAGATTACCGTTCCAACACAACCCCGAGGATATTTTTTTTTGGGGTCTACCTCCAAACTACTTTTTGTAACATTCTTTGCACATTGTGAGTATTTTTAGAAGAAAAAATAATTAAAAACATCTTTGAAGGCTGGTAGAGGCCACTAAATGCATCGTTTCATTAACAGGAAGAGAGGTTAATAAATATATAAATGAATAAATAGGTTTTATTTTGACATGGTAACCTTCGAGTGGTCAATGAGGGGGTTCATTTCACCGTCCATCTTATCTAACAAAGAACCTGGTTTCGCCATCTCATCAACAAGATCATGACTATTCTGCACCATTTTGGTTAACGAACTAAATATGCTGTCGCCGTTGTCCAACGGATCTTTCTCTTCGTAAGGAGTTACTATGGAATCATGGTCAGGTTTACTTACATCCTGTTGGGCTAAGTCGCTGGGAGTCATGGAATCGCCGGCTGCCAGCTCAAGGTCACTTCCGCTAGCGCTGGCATGGTTATGTCTCAAAGATGATGTCCCATTGGTGTGCAACCACTGATCCAACAGGCCTTGGTGCTTGCAGCTGTGTCGCTCCTGTCCCGAAGCTTCCATGGCGTGCGTGTCTTTCTTGTATTGCCTCACCAGAGTGTTGAACTTCCGCTTGCAAGCAATAGGCGACCTCGAGAATCCTGGATACAGGGATGCCATACGAGAACGCAACTTTGACCACATGTTCCCTCCTGCAGCAAAACGAAGAACAGTGAAAAGAGAGATGGTATTTCAACCCTCTATACACCCCTCATGGATCAAAATAGAAGATTTCTAACTATCCAATTTTGTAGGGTAACTTCTCTTCTGTGCATTGCCCCTTCCTACAAGTTTCTCATGATTCGTTTGAAGTTTAATGAGTTGTTGACACTTTTGTCCTCACGGGCACTTAAGGGTTAAAGAACCTAGCTTTCTGATCTTCAGCAATGTGCAGAAATCAAGTCTTTTGGAATCTGGAGAATTATCTGGTGCATAGCAAACTTGAGAGTAATGTGAAACACATACCTTGTTTTTTCCAGTTTTTCACAAATTCAGGCTCCATCTCTCTGCGTAATGCAATTAAAGTTTCCACTTCACTGTCCGCCCAATTCTTCTTGCCTTCCTCTCCCTCGTCATCCTCTTCCCCAATAAATGTGTGAGTAGCGTCCTCCAAATACTCAGTCAAATGCACAGTGCCGGGGAGGCCGAGGGACTCAGACTCATTTGGGCTTGAAGTGACGTGCTTCATCACCGTTCCATTCGTGTGCCACCAGCGATCTAGGATGTCAAAAAACTTGTAGTTGAGATGATCTCGTCCAGACTCTTTCAGCTCCAGAACATCTTTCCTGTGTTGCTTGATCAGGGCATTGAATTTCCGTTGGCAAGCAAGACTGGACCTTGTGAAGCCGGGGATCATTGACGTCATGCGAAGCTGAAGCTTAGCCCACATGTCCTCGCCTGCAAGTCAACATGTCCATGAACAATGTGATTAGGAACCGACTGCGTGAAAATGGCAGCTCAGTTCATAGGATAAAGCATTCTGAACAAAAGATTTGATACCTTATCTGATCATGGTGTTAACAAGGGCAAGACTCCAGATCTTGTGAGAAATGCGTGCTGGCCTGGCCCAAAAATCTCTTCATGAAAATGTACATCCAAATCACAAAGAGCAACAGTGTATGTTCCAATAAACAACAAACAAACTTGGCAGGAGGAAAACGGATGAAAAACTAAACTCACGGACATGCGAATGTCACTCGAACTATTATACCTATCAGTATCACGACGACGTTACCGAGACGTTCCCAGCTTTCATAGCGTATGTACCTGGTTTGTAAGCATTCTCCACGAATTCAGGCTCCATCTCCCAGCGCAGTGAGACCAATGCCTCCACCTCACTATCCAACCAGTTCTTCTTGGCTTCTTCTCCCTCTTCGTCTTCTTTGACGTTGACTCTTGAGTTATTCTCTTTGTGACCACTAGGATGTGCGGCATCACCATCGGAGTGATGAGCATTGTTGTTCGCATTTGTGGTAGTTACATGCTTCATTATTGTCCCATTTATGTGCCACCACCGATCCAGACTGTCGTAGAACTTGCGCGCATGACGATCCCAAGTATGGTGTTTTCCTTCTTTGACTTCAAGCACATCTTTCTTATGTTGCTTGATCAGGGAATTGAATTTCCGTTGACAAGCAAGACCTGACCGCGTGAATCCTGGGATAGCTGACATCATCCGAGCCTGCAGCTGCGCCCACATATCCACCCCTGCAACAGAATATTACAAGGACAACATTATATCAAGGCTTCTGTCGATAACATTCGGAACTTGTTAGCCCAGCAAATGAGAGCTAGAGGCGTCCCGTCTATTCAAACGCACCTTGTTTGTATGCATTCTTCACAAAGGCAGGTTCCATTTCCCAACGTAACGAGATCAAAGTCTCGACTTCACTATCCATCCAATTCTTCTTGCCTTCCTCCCCTTCGTCCTCCTCCTTGGGGACCAGATACTTCCTTGGTCTTCCCACCTTCTTCTTTATATTTGGAGGTGGGACGAACATCAATTGGTGAGCAACTTCATCCTGTCATTGACACATATCGTTTCATGAGAACACCCAAGTCCAAGTATGCGATCCTTTACTCCTTTGGAGGTCCTGTAATGACACAAGGATTGATACTGACCTTGCCTTCTAAAGACTCGCAGCCAGCACCAGAATTCTCCGGACACTCTACGTTCAGAGCACTAACATGCATGCCCTGTGATCTAATTTGCACAGCCGCTGACATGTCTGGAATCTCAGGAGTAATCTTCTCTGCAGGTTCAAGTTCATTCTGTGGGATGCATGTGAGTGTTTATCAAAGGTTGCCCACTAAAATATGTCATAAAACACGTGATAAAGAGGCCCCCGAAAACTGAAGGAGCTAGGCCCCTTTTCTATCAAGAAGGGAGAAGAAGGGCCACCAGAAGGATCGAAAAGAAAAGGAACCATGGGCATCTTGAAGTTTGAGTTCCTTGAAATTTACCTTCAAGCGCATATCAAAATTCGCTGGTTTTGGTAACAATGGTCTTGCCTGGAAGTAGATGCAAAAAGTTGAGAACATTAGAATCAAAAATTGAAGCGTTACACCTGTTTGCTCCAACAATAAGATATCGTTATGTGACAGACCAAATAATTGATACCAACCAAGAGCAGAACATTGCTTGAATCACTGACCATTGACGGAAGTGATCGCTTGGACAGTCGCTTCAAGGTACGCACCGTGCTCTGCAAAATGCACACATACGCAGACCCAGAAAAGAACAACGTATTGAGGAAAACAGCATTTGCGAAAGTCATCTCTATCACTGAACTTATGGTTAATATCCACGTTTAGACTCCATCTCGCAAATGACACAGAGCAACATAATAACGACGTGTCCTAGAACTTGATAAATTGTTACAATTATTTAAAGTTGTTAAAATAACTTGATAGATTGTGAATGGTTAACCCCTCAATGAAAAAAGTCCTGAGGTGGACTGTGCCAAATCTCGGGCAAGTCTTCCTGGTTGCGATAGATATCTGCAATTCTTGAAATTTTGTACAGAGATGCAAGACGACAAGAGGTACATGGAAGTATCATTCTTATTCTCATTGAACATATAGAAAAAAGGTTATGTCATCTTGAAGAAAAAAGTGTTGAGTGCGGGCACGTTGGGCAACTCCAAAAACTTTATCTAGGATGCTCTAGAAAATTTGAGACTTTTAATTCTCGCAAGTAATATTATTTCCTTTCATATTGTCAAAAAACATTTCTTGTCTTTAGATAAAAATTGCATTTAATCTCAAGTCAAAGATTTTCACACATTGCCACACATTGTCGGGCAAGGATCAAAGAAAACTTCTACTTTTCCATGTACTTAAAACCTGTACCATGTACTTTTCCATGCTTCAAACGTACATGTACTTTTCCATGTACTTGTCCATTCTATTTCCATTCTACTTTTCCATGCTTAAAACGTGATTCGGCAGTTTTTGAACCTCCCAATTTTTTTGAATATACTACACCCCTTCTCTACCTCTACAAATTGGTGTACAAGGAGTTAATATCATGATCAACATGATGATATAAAATTTTGACTTTGTGTACTGCAAAATTTTGACACCAAGTGAAGTCAAAGTCTGCTGATCCACTCAATGAAGAGATGAAAATGAAACATTTATTCTACTTCAAGCATTATAATGCTTTGAATCCATGTGGTCAAAGTTGATGACATAATGTATGTATGTTGTGTTAAATGAGATCCTATGGTTTAAACCAGAAATACAGGTTTTTGTTTTCTTCCTTACTCATTGCACTAGAATTAACAATTTTGAAATGTTTTTGGTGTCAAATTGTCAAGGGAATTCAGGGGTTAAACAACTGCATCGAGGAAGACATATCAAAACTTACTCAGGTTCCAAAAACCAAGAGATCGTTTCTTCCCTTGAAAGCAAGATCCTAGATTTCTAAAGAAAGTGGACATGTAAAGCACCTTTAGAGTCGAAATCTCGTGCTCTGCACTAGCAAGCTTCAAAAGCATCTCATCCTCCCTCCTTTTTGCAGCCAGTAGCTGCAAATTTGCACGTAAGAAGAATGAGAAAGCCAGAAATTGCAGAGTCAGAACCGACCAGAACCGACCAGACTAATAGGGTGTGATCTTCAAGAATGTAAGTGAAAGGGTCACAACCGTGATGTATTGTCAATGATCAATCAAATTGAATGATCTCTAGCTAACCTCCTCTTGCAACTGAATCTCCGAGGCTTGAATCTTCTGTATCGCTTGTACAACCATTGTAGGATCTGAGGACACAGCCACCACCAGGTCACACGATCAAAAAGACCATCTAGAACCTCAAAATGCTGATCAAATCAAGGGTTGTTCTAAAACTTCTTGCCAGTGGATAATAAAGAAGCACACTCCCATTGATGCCCAAGTGACATAATAATAACTCCGCGTAAATTTGAAAATATTTACACTAATATACTCTGGTCATTCGAATCGTTGTACTTTCTGGAAGCAGTCTCAAAATCCAGTTCCACTCAGCTCATTCCACATAGAGAACATGATTCTGATGAGTCAAAAATCGGCATTCTATAGAGCTATGGTGAACTCTGATTCTCATGTTCAAAGTCATGCCTATGACATGCATACCTGGAGCAATGCCAGAGGGAAGAATGGGGTGATTGAAGAATGCATATTTCCACCTTTCGAGTTCCACGTTTGCATTGCTAAGAGACATCTGAAACCGAAGATTAAACGAACATCAAACTAGATGACCACCGAATAAAGACATGCAAACATTCAACTGTAAATTGCAACTATCACACAAAGTCCACCTTGGTAAACACAGCAACACAGTGAATAAGGAACACCTTAGGTTTTGAGGAATCACAAACTGATCTGCAAAACAAGCTGCTGCTATGACAGCGCATGAAATATTTGAGTACCTTTAAGGAAGCAAAGGTGCTGTCAGGTTCTTCAGAGCTGCAACCCCACAAACATGTGATACGCTTGATTTATTATGTTCAAAGAAGAAGAGAATATCAGCCCTATTCTCATGTTTTCTTCGTATCCATTGATCATAAGTACAGCCTACAAGGTATACCTGTAGTCTAGATTCATTGTTGTGGTGGTGTCATGAACAGTGTCAGGATCAGCGCTCGCCTTCATCTAGGATAAAGCACATGAAAGACAACAAAATTCAGAGACCAGAGAACTTAAGTTTTCAGCTCCGACTAAAACCAACTCGAATGCCATGAGGTATATTCCTGTTCAAGGCACCATTACCTTTTTGGTGGGACTCACATCCTCTTCAGGGTCATCCATGTCCGAGATATCCCTCTTGACACCTACATTCTCAAAAAGAGCATATATCTCATGACATTTCCGGTCAATTGTTTTGGCTAATATGGTACAAGTAACCAATGTAAGAGTACGATAAAAGTTTTGGTTTGTGCAGCTGCCAATATTACATATTCCGTATATTCCAAAAGTTATCATGAATTGCAGTTGAAAGCTACAGCGTCTTCAAGTTGCTCTTTACATAAAACGCTCATCTACCCCTCAGCTTAAGCCTTTGCAGAACAAGATTAGTTTAGTCTACAGAGTCATTCATCTTCACGGAGCTCAATTATCATCACATGCATTTAAGGATAATAACTTGAGCTACCTGTGCTGTTAATAACCCACCTGCCAGGCTCTTCTCCATAGCAATAATATCTTGAACGTCACATGATTCCTGCAATCCAGAAAAAAATGAGACTCATGCATCCAATCACTTTAGCATCCACTTCATCTCAGTCAACTAAACACGAAATTGCCACAAAAACTATCCAAATAAAAGTCCACAACTTCCACATCCAAAACTCGTCCCAGTAACATGCAACTATATACCACAACATCAAAAGAAAATAGAAGCCATTTAAGATCCATATAAACTCCAATCGCATTGCCAAATTTACTTCTTCCCAACCAACACATAAACACACATCCTCCCTAACAATGCACGTCCCCACATCATCACCTATCCATATTAAATCACACCATCATGTCAAAATTGCCAAAAACCATCAGAACACCCAACACTTAAACCCTGTTGACCTCAACAACCCCAACCCACACACACACACATCTCCAAAAACTCCAACAACAGATCATCCATCTCAGCACAGACCACAACACCATGGCTTCCAAGTCATGACCTCAAAAAGTCAAAAACCATGTAAAAAACAGCACCTATCCCTGGAAAAACCCAAACATTCTGAACACATACCAAAACTCCAACAATGCATCCTCCATTTCAATGCAGACCACCTCACCAGATCAAAATCATGAATCCCCTAAGAAAGCCAAAAACCAGGGAAAAAAACAGCACTTCACCATGTGAACCCAAACTCAATGCAGGCCATCACACCATCCCCTCACCAGATCGACGTCATGACTTTCATACCATCAGCTCAAAGAGTCAAAAACCATGGAAAATACCAGAACTTAACCTAATGAACCTCATCATCCTCTCAATACAATGCGGGCCATCGAAACATCCCCTCACCGAATCAGCAGCATGGCATCAAAGCCTAAAACCCATCAGTGCTTGATCACCCAAAACCCTAAAACTGGGCACGATGGACCCACGAGAGGGGCGAGGGCGACGATCGGGTGCGGGCGATGGGAGGAATTGGGGCGCGAGGGTACCTGCGTGGGGCGATCCGGCGACGAAGTTGCCATGGCGACGCTTCTCACGCGGCCCGGCGCGTGCGCTGCGAGTCGTTGGGGTGTCGGTGGCGACGCACTCATCGCAGGCAGCCTCCGGCGCACTCTGCATTTCGGGTCGGGTCGCTTGAGTCGTTTCGGCAGACGCTGCCGCACCGATCCGCGGCCATTCGCGGCTCTCTGCGTCAGTGGGTGCGTCTGTGTCCTGTCAGTGGGTACGAATACGCCCACTCGAACGCGTAATCGTACGTCCTATGAGAACGAACGTTCCCGTTCGGGAACAGCAACTGAAGTCGGATTCTGCACTATAGTGTCAAATATTTATATATTTCTAATAAAAACTAGAAATTGGCGCTAGCTTTGCAACGCCTTAGTCCAACCATTTTAATGTAGTTTTTATATTTCAAATTGTAAAAAAAAAGGTAAGATGATTCACTGTGCGGTTGGCTGCGCAATTCACTATGCGGTTGACTACAACGTTTCTATAGTTCACTGCACGATTGATTGCGTGGTTGATCGTTGCGTTGTTCACTGCGTAGATTATGATTTTAGTATTTTGATAGGTGTTCTAGTAATCCTTGAACGTCACTCGGGAACCGTACGAGTAGACAGGCACTTTATTCGATAAAATTATAAAATGTATGAAAGTTTAACACCTTTGGATTGAAGATTCTTCAACCAACATCATTCATTTGGAGGTCATTTCAATATCATGTACCGTTCTTATCATATTCAAATTTGAAAAAATAAATGTAGAATACCGTGGCTACTAGTGGCACATTTTTCAAGTTTAAGGGTTAAACAATTGTCCTCAAAAAAATTGTTTTTTACCAAGTGAATCAATTTTTAGCCCACTTCAACCCTTGGGTATGGTAAGAATTTTCTTCACCAAGCTTATGGTCTGGTAAAAAAATTTACAAGATTATGAAAAAATTATGAAAACTTTACAATAGCATTAATGTATACAAGTACTTTGTGAAGGTAGGCAAAGATACTATGAGTTTGACGTCTTTTTCATTTTTTTATTATTCAATTTGGTTTTAAATAGTTCTATAATTAGTTCAGAAAAAAAAAAAAAAAACCAAAAAAAAAATGCCTCTCAATATTATGGTATCAATGTAATGTGTATGATTATCCACCAAAATTGGCAGATAGGTACATATCCACCAAGTTTTAAAATCTCTACAACTCAAGGTCTACAAGGAGCTTTCATTATGTTCATTTTAATGGTATAATTTTATTTTAATTAAAGCAAAATTTTAACACTAAGTGAACACAAGGAAACAAAAAAGCATTTTTTTTCAATTCAAACACTGAAATCATTTCATCTCTGCAGTCAAATTATTAAAAAATCTATAAGATGTGCCTTATGAATTGAGATCTTACAATTGGACATGGAAATAAAAACTTTGTAGTTCATTTCTATTCTTTGCACAAATGTGAATAGTTTAGAAGTGCTTTTGGTGCTCAAGGATTTCAAGGATGTCAAAAATTTTAATTTTTTTTCTTTTAACCCCAAAAGGACCAAATCTCCTTCGGGGAGATTTTTCGATTTTTGGGCAGGTTCCTAAAATTCAAAAAAAATCAATTTCTTTTTTTTAAAATTATTCTATATTGCCCCTGATAAGAGCTTCGTGGAGGTTTTTTTTTTTTTTTTTGGATTCACGGTTTAAATGTTAGTACCACTTATAGTTTTTGAGGGAAATTGTCAAGGAACTTAGGGGTTAAACATAAGAAGCCAACCAAAAATAAAAGAGAAATCTTAAAATAAATTGTCTACACATGTGAAATCTCATAGAAGGTTATTTTGTTCATTTATATACAAAATTCTAAAGCTTCTTGAGTAACTTAGCATAATTGTTGAAATTTCATAATTCAAAAACATCCATGATAATAATTATTTACAAAAGAAGAAGAAGAACACCGGTCTCCTAGAGGGAGACCGGCGTGAATAGAGTGTTTGTTCGTTCCACTTACTAAAATGATGCCCACTAGACAAAGGTTTAGGAGGATGGAACTACTTCCCCCTTTCGAGGGTAGACACTTATTATTTACATAATCATCATTGACCATAATTTAGATACTTTGGCTCATACACTATTGTTGTTCAAACTTGATGCACTGGAGCTGAAGCTATAAATTGTTGCATGAGTTGGAGATGGAACACCACCATGGTCTTTATGATTTCTTTTCCAAAACTTGCTTACAATCTCAACTTCTGCATTTTCAAGAAAATATTGAAGATGATGAAACAAAGAGTTCAAAAAGGGCCAGGGAGAATTGACACCCTCGCTCGTCCTTACCCAAGGTGGGCCCTGTCTTAATTGCATGTGGTCATTTTTCTCGCCCTCTTACTTAGGGGGGTCCAGAGGCTTTTTTGGATTTTTTTTGACAAATTTGGGGCCTATGGCCATTGTTTACCCTGCAAGATCTTCACTTGCTATAAATAGGTCCACATCCAAAAACAAAATAGGGGCCAGGTTTGGCCCCACCACCTTGTGGCCATCTCAGGTAAGGACGAGCGAGGGGGCCAATTCTCCCTAGCCTTCAAAAAGGGTGTCCCGGTCTATTTCTCACTTTCTTACCAAAGCAAAAGCGATCAAATGGTTGGTAGATCTGGATGTTTTTGGAATAATAGAGATTTCTTCACGTGCAACCTAATGTTGATACTTAATCATGACAACCATTATGATATTTAATATGTTGTTTACTGTTCAAGACATGTTTTTAAAGCTCGCTCAAATCAACTTCAGCAGAGAACAACGTGCCAAATGCACATATGTTCGAGATGAAGTAGATAATGCAGTACGTCAAAGAAAGTAGATCTCTAGGTGGGGAATGAGATTTGCATTTTTCTACATAAATAATATACATATTTACCAAGGTCATATCTAGCAAGAAAAAAAGATCCTATGCCACCACTTGTACGTCCGATCTTGAGTGGCATATGACGCCCTTAGTTGATCAGCGACGTCGACACCTCTCATGTGTGTTGTATATTCCAAAAGAATTGGAGATGTTGTGATATTTTCACGGATGGCTCCGTTCCGTCGAGGGATTATAACTTCCGGTAAACCAGGTGTTACGTGAGGCAATGCATGCGTGGAAAGCAAAATAACCGATTTTTTGTCTTTCCATATAACGCATGCGATTTCCCGTGATATGTGCATTCTCCAAGCAAAATTTCCTTGTCGTTCTTTAGCAAATGCTCTAGTGTTCTTACATATGTTGGAAATGCCAACTCTATTAGATCTAATCGTACCCGTCGCATAAATGCCACGTTCTAATAAACTCAAAAATAACCCAATACTTGTAAAATAATTATCCATCACCAAAACACGGCCTCTTTGTCCGATATCTTAAACCAAGTCTAAAACAACTTTGTGAGCTAATTGTGGCTCTCCGCGTGTAGTTGGTGGAAGATTGACCGCAACTTGTGTTTTACTGCTATACACATCAAAATTCCACACAAACTTTGTAACAGAACATGCTAGACACCATATTTTAATGCCCCATTTTTGCGGTTTCTACGGCATATGTTGACGTACTTGACAATATATACCCTTATATCTAACCATCATTTCATCGACCGTGCAAAATTTACCTAAATGCCAAACTTTTTTACAGTTATCCAGTGTAGAAGTTACAAGCCAACGAACTTGGCCCAACTTGTCATATCCAAAAACCTCTCTATTTCTCACATACGTGTTTCCATTGGTAACATGTAAACAACTCATAATAGAGAAAAACCGAGTTCTTGTCATAAGATTTGATATAGTAGAGCAATGGAAAATCGAATTTTTGCAATACCAATAACTTCGCATATTTGGTTGTCTTTTCATACCCATATACAAACATATGGTCAAAAATACTTTTAAACATTGGATGTCAATGTCCTTCCAATTGCATCCGCCAACACATCTCCCCGAAGAATTTGTACTTCGAGCATAACGGTTTGTTTCAAAAACTATTTTTCGTAGCAAAACTTCATGCCAAAATAAATGAAACAACTGTATGAATGATGGAAAGAAACGCCATGATTTTATAGTCCTCGTAACATTGTCAAAATCCATTGGCATTGGAGAATAAGTCGAAAATTCGTCATTCCATGTTGACTCTCGGTAGAGATGTTTATGCTTTCTTGGTGCGCTTTGCTTGGAAGTGTATCATTGTCCTCACTTGAACTCTCATGAATATCATCACTCTCATCATGCAAAATTGGAATGTTTACTCCTTCCCCATCAATATTTTGTTGCAAAATGTCCAAAAAATCTGGTGAAATTGTCTGGTCATGCATTCCATTCTCATCGCATCCTTCATCCTCAATATCAATAATATCCTCATAATTTGGAATATTCACATCGATGATACTAATGTCTTCGTCATAATTCTCGTTCCAATTACTCAATATATCTCTCCCCGTTGGAGGTATGGCTCCTTCCAATGGAGAGTTCAATCCCCCCAAGCCCCCTCAATTTCTATCGAGTCCCCCGCAGCCCTTCCCCTAACCCTCCTTGCCCTCCCCCTAGCTCTCTTTGTAATCCCTCTAGCCCGATTCCCGGTCCTATCAAAGGTCCCCCTCGATACTCGTACTGCCCCCAAAAAACCCCCTGGTACTCCTACTCCCAAGGCCTCCCTCCATAACCCCCCGGCCTCCCCCCAGCCTCCCCCAGCCTCCCCTCGACCTCCCCCAAGCTCCGTTTGACCTCCCCCAGCCTCCCCCAATAATCCCCCAGCCACCCCCGATTACCCCCCAGCCACATCCGATAACGCCCCTACCACCCCCGATAACCCCCCAACCGCAGCGCTCCCCGATGCTCTCCTTGTGCCTCGCGATACCCGTCTAAGGCCTCCCGATACCCTGCCAGCTCTTCCTTGAATCCCTTGCAGCCCTCTCCTATTCGCAGCCGAGGTTGTCTGTGCATGTCTGTCTTCGTTGACGGCGCCTCGCCGTGGGTGGGGAGCACGTGACCGTTGCTCATCGAAGAGTGGCATACCCGAAACGGCCTCTGCTAGCCTGCCGCAATCCAATAGCAGCGTCGCTGCAACGTCAGAAGAAGGTGGTCGCAGCCTGGCACGCCCGTCGAGATTGGCCGCCGACAAATTCTCGAGGATATTTCTGCTCTCAACTAGCGCAGAACGCTCGTCTCCTTCAACGGCTTCCTCCCCTTGAACAGAGTCGACGTGCTCTCCCTCCAACGTCTCAACTCCAGAAACCCTCTCCTCCCTCATTGTGCTAGATAGTCCTTTTTCTCTCTTCATGTCATGTTCCTCTTCCATGTATGCACTAACTGACGTTTCTTCAGCATTCTCTCCTCTCATGTGCACCTTCATGCTTCTGGACTTGCAGTAATTGACATTATGCAGTAACTCCGAGGGCCAACACATCTCTTGAAGGTTACTTACCTCATCATAAGCGCAGGTATCTTCACCAATATACTCGTCTTCTAATCCATCATAAGTTGATTCTGTGCCATGTATAATGTGTTCTTGAAAGTCTAGAAAGTCCATATTGTCTTGCCCAATATCTTGATGAGTTGAAGTGTGTAGTGGAGAGAGTTGTTGTGTAGGTGCAAGTGGAAGTGCAGAAGGTGTGAGTGGAAATGGAGAAGGTGCAGCTATGGTGGCTAGAGGTGGTCTAAGCTCCATTGCTACACCCTTTCCCTTCCACCTTGACACCATCTATCACTACTCGGAGACTCTTTGCAATGTGTATACTACTAGGATTGTGGAAGTGAAGGTGATATGTGATAATCTTAGAGGTTATAGTTGTACCTTGTATTTGAAATATGACCTCTTCAACTTGCATTACTGCACATTGCACTTCGCATTGTATTCTCTTGCATTGTATTCTCTTGCATTGTGTCCTCTTACACATTGAAAAATGATGAGGTGTAATTTTTAGCTCATGTGCATACTTGCACACAACTTCCTTTACAAGCTTGCTCACCTAATATGCACATATAAGTTACGTGGACAAAGTCCTTGGGAAGACCTTTGAGTTGAGGTGCATCAAATACCTGTTTGACTAGGGCAGCCCCCGAAATTCTATGCTCGCCAGACCTGGTTGGACGCAAGTTGGTTAGCAGCAGTAGCAAAATCAGTCAGCAACAGCTGGCCTGTGGACTGACAGCTTTATGTTATTTGTTATTTAAAAATGTTGTCTTGAAAATTTATTTTATTATTTTAATTTCTTTTATGATTAATTTATAACTAAATGAATTTTTTATTTTATTTTTTTAAATCGTTTATTCTTGGACTTTGAACCCAACAGTGGGGACTTCGTCTTCTCAACCCTTAGACCCATGATATAGGCTGCCCCCTACCTCCTCACCCTTTCTGACCCATCATATTGCCCGATTTTTGTTCTCGAATTGCATTGGTCAACATGGCTGCCCGTACAGCCCAGACTCCCCATTTTCACCTTTGAAGGCTAATAACTTTTGAACCACAAGTCCAAAACCATTTTTGAAAACATCCCCACAAAGTTCTCATCATGGACAATCCACTATAAAATTTTCAAAAGAATTGGAGTTTTTTTTCACTCAGAGCTACATGCCCAAAATCCCAAACATACGTGGTACGTACACTTGGGCTTTTAGGGGTTAAACCAATTCAAGATGACACAACGTATTAATAAGTGTTTCTACTCTTTGGTATTTTTAAAAATGATGTTTCATTCCATATGTAATATGATATTTAACTACTATTTTTTATACATAGGTGATTATACAAGGTTTTCAAGAAGGGGAAATGATAAGGCACATCGACCTCGTTTGAAAGGAGGAGAGAGGATTTTTAAGTCTTATCAATCAACTCCATCGAATGTGTTACAAGTAGTAGATGAGACACATTTATTGTTTCATATTCAAAGTGAAACCAATGTAGGCATTTGGTACAATGTGTCATTAAACACATACTTTTGCGATTATCCAGACCGGGATGCTTCTTGTAAACATATTTTAGGGGTGCAACGCATTGTCAAGGAATATTTTCATAATTCAAAGAAAAATGAGATGGTGGAGGACATAATGGTAACTGAAGATGATATTTCTACTGTTGCACCCATATCTTTTACAATTTTGGATGTATTTCCTGAAGAATCTTCAGTATCAGATGAAGCTGGTACAAAATTGCACAGTACGGTTGAAGAAACAGAGGCATTATTACAAAATGTGAAAGCTTCCATTGGAGAGTATACTGAGGATGAGAAGAAGCATAAGCTACAACTTCTTCAGAATTTTCTTACCTCATTCTCAGAGCTTTTTACATTCCATAGGCTTGCTACCATCTATCTTTCTCGTCGAGGATCTATTTTTGTTATTCAAGAGAATGTCAAACATACAAGGATGGGACATGGGAAGAAACGTGAGGCATCAAATTGTGTCAAAGAGGGTGCTTCACAACCTCGTTTGAAACGGCCCTCCCATATGCTTATATCACATTCAAAACAAAAAAGAGCCATCTTCCGCAAACTTCCCAAAGTTGCTTGTGATATTTGTGCTACAAAGACTTTAGTGGAACAAGGTGCAACATCAATTTCTTGCAAAAATTGTGATCATCAAATGTTTGTGCAATAAAGTTGAAGTTCTTTGATTTTAAATAGCATTTGACTTCATTTATGATTAAAATAATTATGTCATGTGCATTAATTATATGTTGAAATGATGTACTTTAAGTTTGTTTCTTCATTCGTAGACCTATGTGATGTAGTAGCATGTAAAGGACTAAGATATCATGAGGAATATGGCCTCTCTTTATTTAAAACTACCAAGATTTGAATAAAAAATTTAATCGTAATATCTTCTACTAAACTTGCATGAGAGGATGTGGAATTTTTTTTGTGAATTTTGATCGTACGGATTTAAAGATAATTGCAGTCAAAGTGTGGTGTCCTTTGGGGTAATGGAGGTACTTGAGTTGAGGAGTTGTTCTGGAGGCTACTAAGATTTCTGGGGTTTGATGAGGTGAGGCGACCTGGAGGCGGCGGCGAAGCACGATGGGAGGGTTGAGAACCGAGTTGAGGGCGTCGGAAGCCGGGTATCGGGGTGGGAGGAGGGAGGGCGGGGAGCGGAGGCTACTGGCGGGGCAGCTGGGCGGCCCCCGGTTTCTATGAGGCCCTTAGGGGCGAGAGGCGGGCACTAACATAGATCTCCGAATCTTGCAACGGACCTTGATTTGAAAATAACGAAAGCAATTCTTGCTTCAAAGTGTGAACAGATTTACTATGGAGGCGAAATCATCCGCAGTGGAAGATTATGAGAATCTTTGACTATTCAAATTTTATGTTCAAATTCTCATATTAGAAAGGTAGACTTAGAGAGTGACAATTTTCATTCCCTCTCTTTGCTTTTCTTTGTTTTTCTTTGCTTTGCTTTTCTTTTCATTTCCTTTAGTTTCTTTTTTTTCTTTCATGTTCGGGTGGGAACAATTCAATGCCAAAATCCAACTACGGGTACACAAGGGAGTTGAGAAAAGTGGGGACTGTCCTTGCCTTGTTGGGGACAATGGGGGTTCCATTAGTATATATCTGTATCTATATATAGTGCAATCCAAGTCTTATAATTTGATTCAAATTTCACAAAAGACTGTACATTAGTAAAAGTGCACTTTGCATTTGGAAAATAACTTGATGAACCTTAATTTTACTTTTTACAACTTACACTTTTCAAGAGTTTGATAAATAACCTCAATTCTGTTTTTACATTCATTAAATACCAAATTTATTGAAATGATAATTCTGCCAACCCTAGTTTTACAAAGTTATCAATCATTCAGCACAAGAGTGCCAAATTGCCCTCGGGTACACTGTGTTCATGGATTCCAGGCTGATATTATCATGTGGACCAGTTCACATAGAATTTATCTTTCCATAATTGCACATTGCAGCAAAAAAAATCAAGGCCCATGCTGCAATTTGGTCAAAGATCAGTTAAATACTCTGTGAACAAGTATTATGTAACCTCCTTGAGATGCTATGCTACTTTCTTGGTATACTCAAAATATTCACATCGTCTAGCCAAATTCTCTCACTAAATGTGAATCATTAACTGTGGCAATGAAATAGCTGAGGCTACTTTCACTACAATTACGTATGATATTAAGTGTGGCTCAGTATTTACTTTACTTACCTCACTACATACCGGTAGTTCAATCTAAATATGAACAAGCTAAAGTTTGATGTGCGTTTATAGTGAGGAAAGTTAATAGTAAATATCAAACCAAGCTACGGGTGGGAAAATCTTGCACCTTAGCATGCCATTGATTATGCAGCCATACAAGAGTAGTTTTTTTTCTCTTGAATGCCATCACAACATCTATCTTGCTCTCTTCTCTTGCCATCTGGTTTTTAAAATTCTAAATAACACTAAATGTACACATGCAACTTGTTTTCTATTCCAAAAAGTAACTAAAGATGACATATGATATCAAATTTACATATACAAGTGGCCATATATAGACCTTTGTTGACATTTAGTGTTTGTTTTTGTATTTATTGTTGCCAATACTTAATATCATAGTTTTATGTGTAGTGAAAATATGGTTTGGAATAACCAATAAGTCCATAAACTAGTGGTAGTTTACACCAAGTGTGGGACATAAACAACTACTACTCGCTATACTCATTGGTCATCTCAAACCATCTTTCCACTACAATGCATCAAGGAGAAGTGGACATATGGGTCCCAAAAACAAAAGGATAGATATTTGAGGCAAGGAAAAATATGCAGATGAAATAAAATACAAAAAAATACCTCAAGAAGTTTCAAAAAGTGGAATTTTTTCCAAATAATAGTATTGTATACTACCAAATAGATATAGTTGAGAGGGGAGCCGAGAGTATGTTAGGTAGTTTCTAGTTTGGGATTATTAGCATGTTCCACCCCAAAAGCTTGACTACTTGAAAGCTCCTAAAATCCTATGGCTTCAAAACTGGACGTACATGGCATATATTTCATGCATGGAGACTAAAGGATTCAATTAAATAGAATATAAGAAATGATTGAATTTGAATAAAATAGTATTTTGTAGGGTGATTCAATTTTTTTTATTTTTGAAAAGTAGAAAAAAAAATAAAAAATCATGATGGAGTTAGTCAAATTTTGTGGAATGTTTGATTAAAAGAAAGATTATAAACAGAACTTGAATTGTTTCATTTGTCCAACAACAAAGTAGCCTAGCTCACTTTAGACTGAGTATGGAAACATTACTATGTTCATGTTGGGCTTGCAAAATTGTGGATTTGAGCCTTAGAGAACTCATATTGTCTAGTACACAATGGTTTATTTACTGATATTCGAGTCTGCATTAAGTTGAACAAAAGTTAGAAAACCCTCGATTTTTGTGCATATTTTTTTACCCCCAGGAAATTTGAATACTTATTCAAGGGTGAGGAAATTTGAATACTTAGTTTAATAGCCTTTCACACTAATCCCTAAAGGACCAGTGGCCGTTTTGGGGACAATTTTTTCACTTTGATTGCAATAAACTTACAATCTGTATGATCAAAATTCACAATTTTTTTACCAAATCATCTAACGGAAGCTTAAAAGAAGATCCTTCAGTTACAGCCTCAAAAAATTCATCTCGGCCTTTTTTTTGACAACAAAGTAGAGATTCTTCTAAAATGCTCCAATCTTTTATGGATTAACCCTAAAGGACCAAGTGTCCACAAATTGCAATTTGAAGGTTTGGTTAGTTTCCTAGGATGTCAATTTCTAACATTTGTCTTTGAAATTTTTATTGTAGAAGGGCATTACTAAAACCTTAATGGAAGAACAATTTTTTTTCCTAAATCCGACATTAATGAAAAAGTTACAGGATTTTCTGTTTCAAACGAGGAGAGTGGCCACGTCGGACACCTCCAGAAACCTTTGTTGTGACACTCTATTGAATGTGAGATTTTCAATACCGGCAAGTAATATTTTTCCCTTTCATATTGTAAAAAAAAAGTTCTTGTCTTTAGTGAAAAATAGCATACTAACCCAAGTCAAACATTTTCACACATTGTCTCGCAAGGGGAAAAAAAACTTTTTCTTGCACTTGAAATGCTATAATCTTCAAATACGTGCAGTGAATTGCAACAAAAAAAATTGTGGTAAGTTCACATAGAAGTCTATTTTAAGATATTACACAAAATCGTATTCAAGGACACAACATATTTTTTTACATGAAATAAATATTTGTAGGTGGATGACCCTACTATGATTCATAGCAGTGAAAGATTTCTTTTTTCTTTTTTTCTTTTTCCCATTAGTTGGTGGGATAATGCTAAACATCACTTTCAAGTAGGTGAGACAATTGGTCTACCACTGATTAACATTCTAGAGGATTGCATAGACATTTTAGTATCCCACAACTTTAGCATTATCACAGGGTGAAGGATAAGGGCCAGTTTACACTATGGTGAAGAAGTGCACCGGTCAGTCAAGAATTTCAGCCCAAGACATGGTTATTTGAGGCAAGGGACGATGTGCAAGGCCATGTTTCTTGTCAGAGGCTTTGAGCTCGCCCAAGAAACTTGACCTCCGGAGAACCTCCCCTCCAAAAAGTGTCACCACATTGGCAACCATGTCATTTTTTCATCCATGCACAAAGTTCTCCACTGGAGGACTCTTGGCCGTAGTGTAAACCCCATCGGAGAAGAGCGTCACTCTTGGCCAATCAAATTTCAGAATTCCCCTAGAATTCATGACCGGTGGACTTTTCCACCATAATGTAAACTGGCCCTAAGACTATGTGGACTTGATGTGACAAGATCGTGCAATTACATGTTCTTCACAATCCTTGGGTCATGGGCCAATTTGGAAAGCAGTAGACTGTGTGTGTAAAATCATCAACTACCCAACTCATCAAATGGTACAAATAAGGTTGGATGACCTATAATTAACCACCAACTTAAGCCTGCTGATCTATTTATAGCGTTTATATATGTGGTAAGAATTTTTTTAGGAATTCAAAATAGGATTTCATGAATATTGCAATTGTTGTGACCATTTATTTGTTCATATTGAAATTGCTACAAATTTTCAAAGTGGATAGTAAGCCGTGACCCATTCTCGACATACAAAACTCTCTACTTCCACAGTAAGTTGTGCTAATGACCACTTGTGCAAGAGACTAAAAACCGAGAGCTTTGAACCAATTATAAACTAACACCCAATCATAACTAATTCCTAAAATTTTGGAAATGGGGTGGGCGGCTGGTGGTTTTGGCTCACATAAGATTGTTGGTTCTGGGGTTTGTGGTGGTGATAGGTCATCCAACCTTAAGCACCCACGAGCCACAATGCAAAGCACATTGTGATACTAAAAAGAAAGTCACTAAAACACTCTGACTCTTGAGCACCTTCCTCTGCATTCCTCACTCGTCCCTAACAAAACTCTGGCGCAGCGGATTCACAGAGAGTATCATCGAAGAGAAAAGCCAAGATGTGGCACTATCCACTTCACACACAACAACTCAACTTGCCCATGAACGTGTCAAAGCTTTACTCACTGGTTAAACTTTACACAAGCACCTTTAAGGCCATTGCCGGTAAACGGTATACTGTTGGATTTCTCCGAAGCTGCCTACACCATGACTAACCCAACTAATCACCCTGTTGAGTGAACCTTAAGTATTCTCCAGTCCGATCAAACCTACCCACTACCAGGGACTAGCCGCCAGACAAATCTTGTTTGTAACTACCCACTACCCTCTTGCAACTAATTACCGGTGATTTCAACCACTGTAACTAGCTTAATCACTTGGTCTGCAGTTATGTCCCGCCAGCGCATCCTTCCAGATCAGACTCCTCTTCTTCCCAGTTGGAAATGCCTGGTCAGCAAAATCCATATCACAACATCACAAACACTCAATTCTGACGTTTCGACTGGCCTGCTTGGTCTCTTTCCTTTTGGGATTGTTTGGACTTTGTGTGGCTTCCGCGCTTGCTTTGTGCTTCAGCTGCTTTTCCTTTCCCATTTCTCCGTCTCCTGGACCGCTTGTTTGGCCTCTGGGTGTTCTACGTCTTTGGCTCGGTGCCGGTACTGCTTGTGACATTTGTGTCTTGATGTACTTTCATTTCCGTTAATTCATCCCGAATCGGGTCTTTCAACCCTTTAACCCTTTAACGACAAGACTTTGCAAGCCGCCCAAAAAATTCTTGCGATTCAATAAATTTTGCACGACAGTATCTACACAAGGAGTACATTTCACTGTTCATTTTTTTTCACATAAATCATTATAGTTAGTTACTACCTCAATGGATTGGAGATTAAAAAAAAAGATGGGTTAGATAGAGGAAAGCATAGCGCACCACTCTGACAAGTGCAAATCAATCTAATGGTTCAATCCGCCATGGCTCCCCAAATACTGGTCTCATTGACCACATTTTGGATCCTTTGTCCTTAAGGGGTTAAGGCCTTTGAGATGACAAGGCCTCGAAAGAATCTATGAGTCTATTAGTTGATGTTGAACATCATCTACGGAAAGGGTACATTTAATCGCGGATCCACTTTACATAAATCATGTTGACCATCAATTCCCGACGCCGATTTGTCAGCCAATGGTCTTATCAGAATCGTCGTAACATGTTGCTCGTCCATTGCAAAGACTATTGTGGCCCATGCTTCCTCAATTTAATGATCCCACCCCAAAAGACCATTACCAGCCTTCCAAGCCTTAAAGGATTAAGTACACCACAAACAATTTGTGAAATGTGAAGCAACAACACTATGCTAACAAAGATATTCAGTGTTATGTGGTGATTAATGTTTTACCTTCCACAGTATTTCTGAAGAAGTTTTCAATTAGTATTGTGTTACGCAAGTGCAAATGCATTTGATTGTCAGGTTGGTCATAAGCGGGAGCAGCTTGTGGTTTCATGGATTTAAGCAGTTGGTGCGGTTGCACCATTTGTAGGTTGTTAGCACCCAACACATCCAAACCCCTCCACACTTAGAGATGTGTATATCACCAACAACAATAACATACACCCCAAAAACAACCCCCCACCAATTCACTCCCCCAACCACCCCTTCCTCCCCCTCCCAACACACATCCTCAAAAATCCATCCACATATTCCAAAAGTGGCATTATTGACCATAAACATAGAAAATATATTGACTCAAATAAAATTATTAAAAATGATACAAAATACTTATGTCGATAGCAACACAATTACAATACCTACATCAAATGGTTATCTCAAAAGAACCTCTTCCCATGGCATATGACCAAAACACCTCTATCCATAATTGCGCACAGTTACGACAATATTATCAAAACATCCAAAACAATATCATTCGAGCACACCACCCTCTATTTCAGGTTTTATATCTTTGATGTAGCCAAATTATTCCATTCACCTTTCAAAAGAGACAAAATCTTTGTCTCACTAGGAAATGCTTTTGGACCACAAATGGAATGGAAATGGTATTGCACACCCCCACAATATAGAAGACACACAACAAGCAATACATTGGACAAGAGTTGCAACCAAAAATGATCCAAAACATACTTCTACTCTTAGGGCCGCTTTACACTATGGTGGAGAACTCCACCGGTCAAGAATTCAAGGGAAATGGAGCAATATGATTGGAGAAAAAATTGTTCTTCACCGGATTGGGTTTACACTACGGCCAAGACTTGACCGGTGGAGAACTTCAAGCATGGATGAAAAAATGACATGGATGCCTATGTGGCAACACTTTTTTGAAGAGGTCTTCTCCTCTGGATTAGTTTCTTGTCCGACCTCAACCCCCCGGACAAGAAACCAAACCACTGGAGAAGAAGAACTTACTTAAAATATTCTTTCCCCCCTGAAATTTGCAATTCCGTTGTAAATCCTCTGATACAGCTTGCATCACCAAAGAGGTGTTTCTCTTTGGCTTTGCAATACTCTGCAGAAATCTTCAGTTACCAAAGTAGTGTTGGTGAGTTCTCTAATCTTTTTGCATTAATGTTTTTTTAAAAACCTAGACTTTTAAAAAATTTCCTGCAGATCAAGTTCTTGCTTCTTCTTCCATGAGTGTCTAATTTGAAAAAAAATTGTTGGGTTAGTTGCGCAATTTTTTCTAGTTTGTGTGGTACAATTTTCAAGTTGATGCAATGAGTATTAAGTGAGTTACTGACATTTTCGTGGACGGGGGTTCTGCCGAAAACATTCTGGGTCAGTTTTGAACAGTCCAATTTCGGCGTGCTGTAACTTCTTGATGGAAGGTCGTTTTTCACTGTTTGTTTTTTGGAAAGATGCGCATTTTTGTCTAGTTTCTTTGGTACAATTTTCAAGTTGATACGATGAGTATTGATTGAGTTACTGACATTTTCGTGGAATGGGGTTCTACCGAAAAAATTCTGGGTTAGTTTTGAACAGTCCAATTTCGGCGTGCTGTAACTTCTTAATGGAAGGTCGTTTTCCAATGTTTGTTTTTTTTGAAAGATGCGCCTTCTTTTCTAGTTTCTTTGGTACAATTTTCAAGTTGATACAATGAGTATTGAGTGAGTTACTGACATTTTAGTGGAAGAGGGTTCTACCAAAAACATTCTAGGTCAGTGGGTCAGTTTTGAACAGTGAAATTTCGGCGTGCTGTAATTTCTTGATGGAAGGTTGTTTTTCAATGTTTTTTTTTAACAAAGATGCGCAATTTTGTCTTGTTTGTGTGGGACAATTTTCAAGTTGATGCAATGAGTATTGAGTGAGTTACTGACATTTTAGTGGAAGGGGGTTCTGCCGAAAACATTCTGGGTCAGTGGGTCAGTTTTGAACAGTGAAATTTCGGCGTGTTGTAATTTCTTGATGGAAGGTCGTTTTTCAATTTCTATTTTTTTCAAATATGCGCATGTTAGTCTAGTTTGTGTGAAAAAAATTTCAAGTTAGTTCGATGATTATTGAGTGAGTTACTTGCATTTTAGTTGACGGGGGTTGTGCATATTTGAAAATTTTTATTGCTGTTGATTTTCAATTGTTCTTTAATTGTGAATGACATGATTGTGGGGCTTGTGTTTCAGGTAGGAGTTTACTACTTGTTACTTTTCCTTTGTCAAGATGGCTAATTTTCAACAACCGTTGGCTTCTAGCCAAGAGGAAGAATATGTGGGAGCTGAAAACTTTTACAGTCCTTCAATTCGAACTGAAAGTGCTTTCAGGATCTACAGTGAGCATCCTTCATTGACTACCAGAGCCATGATTGGAGAAAGTGTGCCAAGGGAAAACAAGATGGATGTTGGAGAGAAGGAAGTACACGAACACGAAGATTGTCAGATTGTTGAACCCACCGCAAAAGGAAGAAGTGTAGTGTCTAAGAGGAAGACTCCAGTAAAGAAGAGAGCCAAAACAGTGAGGAAAGCCAAGACAATGAAGGTTGAAGAAGAAGACACAGAGGAGGAGGAGGAGAAGAAGAAGAACTGGTTAGACAGTGAAGTTGAGCAACTTATTTCAATTCGAGGTGAAATGCACGCAGAATTTGAAAGAAATGCTAAAAAACAAGGTATGCACTTCATTCATTGTGACTACTTTTTTGTAAGATTACAAGTACTTCAATTTTGAAAATAATTTTAATGATTGTAAATTTCTATTGATTTGGTAATATCCAGTTTTAATATACAATAACATTTAAATACATTCTTTGATTTCACAACGTGGTACATTTTTACAGGTGTGGATACGTGGATTCGACTTCAAGCACGAATGCTTGCTACAATTCCTAAATTCTCCCGCACCCCTGAAGCATGCAGGAAGAAGTTTGAAACCATTTTCAAGTCTTACAAACAGGACAAGCTTCTTAATTCAATCTCGGGGAATGACAGACATGAATGTAAGTTTTATGACTCTTTAGACCAATGGTGGCATCAAGCAGGATCTGTTATGAAACATGTCAGTGCAACTACGATGGACAATATAGATGGTGGTATACAAGATGGAAGTGAAGATGTCGCCCGTGATGATTCTCAAGATGTATTACATGATCATACCTCCCAAGCTAGATCCTCACCACCTCCAAAGAAGGCCAAATTCCAAGATCAAGCTTTAGTATATTTTGGAAAAATGGTAGACAATGGAGCAGCAATGCTGGAGCATTTCAGTAAAACAAACGAATTGCTACAGAAGGTAGATTCCCAAATGGATCGTCTCATTGACAAACTCTAGTTATCATCTATGTTATCATTTGAGTTTACAGGAAATGTTATCGTTGATGTTTTCTCAAGATGGTCCATATAGTAGTTCTTGGCCAAGATCATGTGAGTTCGAGTAGCTTCCTGTAACATGGCTTTGATCATGTCTTCACGATGTTGTCTTGTTTCATCTCTAATATCCATGTCTTCAAAGTTTGTTGTGTCATTCTCCACAGGATCATTGAATTCCACTTGTACTACTTCTTGTTGGATGTTCCTCATTTCAAGTATGCTAGCTTGAAGTGCATGGAACATATCTCCATTGTTCAATACACCAAATGCCTCTATTCTAGCCTTTTTCATATCCTCTTCTGCAGTCTTTGCCCAATCCAAATCAAATTCTTCTCCATGGATAATGCATAAATTGTGAAGACATAAGCAAGCTGTAACAATATCAGGAATATTTCTAAGTGGCATATCAATCCTCTTTAATAATATCCTCCATCTCCCTTTTAAAATGCCAAAAGCACGTTCAATAGCCATTCTAGTACTAGACTAAATAAAATTCCAATGTGCCTTCTCTCTTGATAAACCTGCCTTTTCTCCCTTGAAAGGTGAATAGAACCATGGACGCATTGGATATGCAGCATCTCCAATTAATTTATAAGGTAAAAATGCTCCCGATATGATTTTTTTTCCAATATCTGATTTTTGGAATGAAGTCCAATCATGTATACTTCCAGCCCAACCGAAGTCATAATCCCAAAACTTGCATTGATAATCCACAACACCTTGCAATAATACCGAGTAAAATCCTTTTCTACAATAGTAGGAAGCCGGATCTACACTTGGAGCAATAATTGGAATGTGACTACCATCTACTGCTCCAAGAATATAAGGAATTCCATGTAAACTTTCAAACTCTGCACAAATCTGCTTCATTCGAGGCAAAGTAGGTCTTTGAAAAACCAATGGTTTCAAAAGAATTCTAATTCCTTCACAAGTTTCTCTAACAATGATTGAAGCACTTGGTGTTGACATTCCATATAAATCGGCAAGTGTTTGCAAAACATCACCAGAACCCAATCGATGCAAAGTTAAAGAAATTTTGTCTTCAATTGGAATGCAACGTCTCCAACTTGTATCTTTCTTGCTTAAAATGGGTGAAAGCAAATTGCATAAGTATAAAAATGTAGGTCTACTCACCCGGATACGATTCTTGAACATTTTTGCACTATAAGATCCAAGAAGAAATTGTGAAACAAATCCACCTGGCCGATCAAATGCCCATACTTTCTTAGACTCCTTGCTCCCAAATATAAAAAATGCCATCATCATAATTGATGCATTGTGTTGATGTATAATGACTTTTTGAACCGCCATAGTTGAAACAATAACATGCTTGAAAACCATAAGAATTGCAAGAGCAAGTAAGATCTTTTCTCTCCTACCATCCATAATGCTAGATTGATGTAAAAGAAATGAGAAATTGGAGAGGAGGAACAAGAAGAAAACATGTACTATATAGTGAGGAAGAGTAGTTTTTCATACAATGAATATGGGATATCTCTTTTCCATCTTTGACTATGTTTTCTATACAATAAGTAAATAAAATCCGGTGTACTAAAATGGGCCTATAAATTACATTGTATATTGTATATATATGAAATTTTTACCACAAAAAGTAGACAAGTAGACGCACGTTCCCCAACAAGTCTTACTACATTTGAACTTTTAATGCAAAAGATATAGATTTTCAAAGTTGACTGTAGCCTAAAAACTCTATGCTAGATTATGTTTTTTCTACAAGAAGTAGAGTTAACCCGGTGTAAAAAATGGCTCTCAAAATTACATTGTATGTTGAATTCATGTGATCTTTTTACCACACAAATTAGAGAAATAGGAAAAAATTCTCCAACAAGTTTTACTACATTTTTACACTTGATGTAAAATGTATAGATTTTGAAAGGTGATTGAGGCCAAAAACGCATGGGGGACCTTATATCATTAAATAAATGGGAGGTATTTATCCTTTGTTCAAAGAAATCAAAAGCCAATTTGGAAAATGATTTTTCATGTACAAAGAATTGGCGCATTGAAGAAATGAAAAGGAAAAGACAAGATGACATTGGCAAAAAGCCGAATGGAAATTTAAAAAACAACTTATATTGATGGTACATTTTTTATTTAGAATAGTTGCTTTTGAGTTTGACCTTTTTTTTGGACATCAATTGTTGTCAAGGCATATCTTATCTTTATTTTTATTTTTATATTGAAATCTTTTGAGATTTCTTTTTCACACTCTTCCAATGTGTAAAAATCATTTCATTTCTACTAGTTGGGTCAATTATTGTCCACATAAAAAACAAAGTCCTGAAGTTTCACACTAATTTTATTTTTTCAAATTGTGTGTTATTTTTCATATTTAATTTTTATAATTACTGTATTGAAAATATTGTATACCAACGTCATATCGTCTTTTTACAATATGATCTCAAGAAGGATTGAAATTTGAAACAATATTGATTTTATGTCAATATTGATATGGAATGCGATTATGACCCATATGGAATCTATATGACCATAAGAAATATATATCTCTGATATGTTTTACATATGAACAAAAGTGCCTTCTATTTTCCTTGATGTAATTTTGGTAAATAAATTTTGAACAACTGAATTGATTTTTTTTTTGTAGTATAAAAATTGTAAAGTAGAACCCACAGTAAGCACATAGATGTGTTGTTACTTAAACTAATGTCAACATCAACAAGCCTTATGTGGTAATTGAAGAAAAGGCAAGCAAATAATTAAAAGGTTTGAAAGAGATCAAGTATAACATGGTTGTGTGTGCTAACATCATGTAAATTGTAGTCATGTGAAATTTTTACCACACAAACTAGACAAGTAGGGGCTTTTTTCCCAACAACTATTACTACATTTAGACATTTGATGCAAAAGATATAAATTTTTGTAGTTCAACGGAGCCCATAATGTACATAATATGTCCATGGAGACCATTAGAAATTGTCGTTTTCATTGGCTAGCATAAACTTTCTTGGTGGTGAAGTTCACCGGTGGTCTTCACCTTATGAAATTGGCCGGTGGACTTCACCGTTGGGTGTTTACACTACTAACCGGTGAAGACTTCTTCATGCATTACTTTATTCTTTTTTTGTCTTGTCCAACATCCACCGCTCGCCTCAAATAACCATGTCTTGGCCGAGACTTCTTGACCGGCCGGTGGAGTTCTCCACCATAGTGTAAAGCAGCCCTTATTATCATACGAGATAATAATTGGTGCCAAAACTTCAACCCTCATATAGGCCCATTTCCAAACTCACACATCATTGCTCTATTCTAGACAAACTTGGTTACATATGAAGAACCCACTTTTTCACCCGAGTTAATTAACAAACCTAGGATAGAGCCATCTACCATACAAATACTATGCATATACCATCAAAATATTAATATTGGCACAACGGACCAACTTAACACACTCACGGCCATAACAAATAACCTCAATACATGCCGATTATATACAAAAATAGCCCCACCTATACCTTCTCAAATCCCAGTGATTTGCAACAAAAAAATGGTCCTAATTTTAGTATGCAAATGCGACACTAATACACTTCACTACGCCACCCCTTTCACTACATATCGTGACCATATCCCCTTAAAATTTGAACCCGCATATAGTTACTACACATACGGATCGTCCAAAGAACCAATAGAAGCAAGCCCCACACATTGGCACAAAGAAAAACCCGGATATGGCATATATAACCCCACCAAATAAATAAAAACATCCAAAAGACTTCATGGACTTCAAAATATCCTTAGAGCAAAAATATGGCCTTTCGTAAAACCCTCCAAATTATCACTACACAATATGCTAATGAACCTGCACACATCATTACAGATTGTAAAAATGTCTTGTATCTATCAAACACACAAATAACACACCCTACCCTCTACAATAGCCACCCCAACAAAGCCATACTAACATCTATGGTACAAATGCTAAAAAATCGCATACAAATTACAAACATCCATAAAGTCATAGCACCTGTCAATATGGAAGGAAACAAACAAGTAGATAAAATAACCAAGGAAGGACTAAGTAAATCCCATAGAAATGCCAAACACCTCCATGAACATTCCCACGCTACCCATACTACTTTCAAAGAGAAAGTTGGTCCTTTATGGAAGACACCTCGGACAAAGGCCCCATCATATTTCTGGACAAATATCTCAAAAAACAAGACCTAATCAATAACCGCGATTTAATCTCAGAAAACTTCCCTAACATGTATAAATGGACCGATAACAACAACATTGATAATGAACTTTCTACAAAATTTTGGAAAAATCCCACAATTACTGTTTTGTGACATAGTTTTGTGACCATAGTAATGATAACATTGTTTTGTGACCATAGTAATGATAACTCTGTTTTGTGACCATAGTAATGATAACACTGTTTTGTGACCATAGTAATGTTTTGTGACCATAGTAATGTTTTGACCATAGTGATGTTTTGACCATAGTAATGTGTGATAACACTCTCAGAAGCACTGGAAAACAAAATTAATAAATACCAACCACTTATTAATGACATTGCAGCTCTTGGATGGAAAGTTGACCCCCTTATTATCATAGTCGCTGGAGCTAGAGCTACTATCTTTATTCCTTCTATGAAAAGCCTTGAAAAAACATTCAATATCCCCATTAATCCAATTAAAAAGACATTCACAAAAATCAACACCATCGCTATCCAACATGCAATGTCCATACTTCTACACAAACAAAATTGGAAAATATCCAACCTCTTCCAAACTCATATATTACGTCTTAAAACCTCTCAAATAACACATTTAATTTTTATAGATCACTTCTAAAAAATTGAGCCATGTGGCTCTTGTCGGTCCTTGGTTACTGGTTATTGGTTTCCCATTTATGGTTACATAGTGTCTATTCTTGAGAGGGAGGAGTAGTTCCATACTACTAGACCTATGTCTGGTGGACATGGATTTAGTGGTCGAACAAACAAACACTTTATTCACTCTGGCCACCTTGATCTTCTTCTTCTTCTCCTTCTTCTCCTTCTTCTCCTTCTTCTTCTTCTTCGGTAAAACCCCTTAGTAACCAACGAGGAGTCATTTTTGACACCTATAAAAATGAGGTACATCCAACTCACTTCCATCCTATCACCACCGATTCAACTCCAAATGGAGGTTTGTTATTAGTAAAGAAGCCTTACTATTGGTCCACACTTGTGGGGGTTACCTATTGAGGGCCACTCGCCAAACATGCCAGCATACTTTGAACCCGTAAGCAATTCAAGTTACATTAGAAAACATAAAATCACTTGGGTTGAAATTATGATTCTACTGACAAATAAATATAATTTTATTTGTTCTCTCCGTATATGCAGATTGGTTAGCTTGTAGGTAATGGGGATTACATTATTTTTGGCGGAGGGTTGTTCGGAGGATCTTGAGTACTTTCAATGGAATATGGCAACCAAATTGACACATACTATTGGAGTTGCTATTTTGTGTCACAACACTGAAAGCATTGTTCACATTAGTGTTAAGGTTCATGATTAGTATTTCTAACACTAAATATCATAATTAGTGCGTCTATCACACATTGTGAAATTCTTCATTTAAGTCTCGAGGTGGGCTTTGGCATTTCCCAAGCACCTTTCCATTGTTGCAATTTATATTTACAATTCTCCAAATTTTGTACATAGATGCAAGAAGACAAGAGGTACATGAGAGTGTCATTTTCATTCTCATCGGAGTTGTAGAAAAGAATTTATGTCACCTTAATGAAAAACTTCTTGTGTAGAGGCATGTTGGACAACCCCAAAAACAATTGCTACCACACTCTTTAAAATGTGAGATTTTCAATACTAGCAAGTAATATTAGTTCCTTTCATATTGTCCAAAAACATTTAATGTCTTTAGTGAAGTATAGCATTTTATCCCAAGCCAAACATTTTCATTTACTATCACACATTGTCGGGTAAGTTACCCATAAAACTTCTTCTTTTCCACATGAAACTTAGAGACCTTCATACTTCTTACCTTTATTTTTTCCTCTACAGAATGTGGTATAAAACTTCTTAATAACCTTCTAGATTATCAATCTAAAACATGTTAAGTTCACAAAGAATTAAAACGTGAATTGGCAATTTTTGAACCTCCACTCCTTGCACAATTGTTTTGAAAATGCTACACCCCTTTTCTACCTCTATTAGTGTATAAGGAACTAACATCATGGTATTGGATTTAGACTTTGTACTACACGGTATAGTGCAAAATCTTGACGCCAAGTGAAGTCAAAGTGTGATGATCCACTCAACAAATGGAAGAAAACTAACCATTTTCTTGACTTCAAACACAATAACCTTTCAATCTATGCAGCCCAATTTTATGAAATTTTGTAGGTATGTTACTTAATAATTCTTAATTGAGATCCTACAGTCAATATTAGAAATACAAGTTCTTGTTTCCTTCCTTATTCATTGCACTAAAATCAAAAAGTTTTAAAGTGTTATTGGTGTGAAAGTGTCATGGTCCTTTTGAGGTTAACCCTTAAACGTCGGTCGGGAATTGTATATCTAACACGTATTTTACTCTGTACAATACATAAAATGTATTGAAGTTTAGCACAAACTACACCTTTAGATGAAGATTCTTCAACTAACAGCTTTCATTTGAAGGTCATTTCACAATCTTCATCTTATCATGTACAAATACGACATTTTACATGTTGAATATTGTGGCCATGCGTGGCACCTTGTGACGTACAAGGGTTATTGAGATCCTACAGTTAAAATTGGAAATAATAGTTTAAGTTTCCTTCTTTACTCATTGTGCTATATTCAACCGTTTTGAATTGTTTTTGGTGTGAAATTGTCAAAGAAATGTAGGGGTTAAAATTGAATCTTCGAGGTGAAAGTCAGTTTTGTTGAGCAAGGAATTCTCAGTGTGCTGGGTCAAGAAAACCATTAATAACAATTGTCTCTAGTGATGAGAGAGAACTATACCTCCCACAAAACAGAGTCCAGACATTCCATGTCTTGAGGTATTTAAGTCCAGACACAACTTGTATATTCTTTGCGAATGAAAAGCAATATCACTGACCAGTTCCCAAGATGGTGGCATCAACTCAGGCATGGACCTGGTAGGCTTGCTTCACTTCATAAGCACCAAATTGGTCAGTTTTGGCACCTCCCTGCCGAATTAATTACCTTGTCAATGATTATATTTCCAAATCACAGTGGTTTGGAAACAATGGGTATCATGAGGGCATTATATGGATATCACCTAGATGTTGTAGGGGTATCACCTAGGCATTACATATGTATCACCTAGACAAATCTCTTGAATTTTCCATATTTTTTGGACATTCTCTATTGTGAATTAATTATGTTCAAAAGTGACTTGCAATTAAGGGTAGTCCGGAGTTTATGTGACTAGAGTATTGTTCCCCATGGTCAAGTTCTACTTTTAAAATATGTTAAATAGCTACAAATTCTTTTTGGAAAATCTTCTTCAATTCTCCAAATTTTTCACACAGTGAAAATACGGATTTTGGCTAGGTGGGATTCCGGTCGCGGTGTAGGGGATCGAGATGGCTCAGCATTTTGCGGAGCAAGGTGTGGATTGAAGGTAGAGCGCGTAGACAGGATTTTACGTGACGTGCAAAAGGAGATCCACCACGGACATAGGGTGATCTAGAAGTAGGAAGTCAAGTACTGCAGAATACTATCCGATCTGATCAACTAGGGTTAGAAGGAGCTTCCAAAAGCAGATCTCAATACATGAATCACGATAGCGTTCACTCACTGACATTAGGTTGAGTACGGTGTAGGTGAGGCACAGGTGCAGAACCAAGGAAGGGCCAAAAGGAACTTCACTACCTCGGAGCAGTAAACAGGAAAGAGAAGTGAGTTGATCGAGTAAGGAAGGACCAAAGCGGCGGTGTGGAGCACGGAGGAAGGGTACGGGGTTGCAGCTGCAGCTGACGAGAGACCTTGCAGCTCCTCTTTACCAGTGACTTCGAAGCTCCTCACCGAACTCCAGGCGAGGCGAACGTCGACAACTAAAGTAGAGCAGTGTTGTGCAGGGGAGGCATTGAAGATCAAGGGGGAGTTAGGAGGACCTTACCTTTTGGGATCTGCAACCTATAGAGTAGCTTCCGGCTGGATACAAACGGAGCTATGCTGGCTTTCTTCTCAAAGACCTCAAAAGATAAATCTTGGTCAATAAAGGAGGGATCCGCAACGAGTCGAAGTATCTGCAACAATTCAGCTCTGTAGCCTTCTTCCTTGGCGGTCGCCCCAAATAACACCGTCTCTAGCTATGGTGCGAAGAGCTGCAACGAAAAGTTGGTGAGAATATCAAACTTGGACGACACCTAGGTAAGGGTTTCCTCCTCTTCAAAGCACAAAAGCCTGAAACTGTCAAAAAAATGTTGTACAGAACACAAGATGGCATCTGCATTTTTCAGAGGTGGATACCATGTTTTGATCCATATAGCGACAACTTTGACCAACCAAACAATCAAGGAGGTTTTGCAAGGAGAATGAAATTACCTACATAGGTGACGCTTAGGCATGTGCCAAAGGATTTCAGTGGCATCATCAAAGACATCGCGCTGGAAATCGGGGAAGTCCTAGGAGAAACTCAAAGCAAGGATAAGAGTGGTGATCATCGCTTTTGTATCGCAATGGACTCCGGAGAAGTGTGAAAATCCTAGGTGGTGGTGGAAAACGAAGAATCGGGAACGGGCCACACCATCTTGATTGATTACAACTTCTTTCCCATACTTTGCCGCTACTGCCTAAAAATGGATCATAGCATCAAAGATTGTCAGGCTCGAAGTGGAAAACCACCAAGGCCAAATCAGGAACCTACAGCAGCTGAAGAAGGCATTGGAAGACAAAGTGGAGCATTACCTCAGAAACCCCATATAGATGAAGAAGGCTTCCAAGTCCAGAGGCACCGAAGCCGTAGGAGAGATAGAGCACCTGTAGGGATAGAGAGATTAGGAAGAGGAAAACAAACATTCAAGAGCCGACAGGAACCGAGCAAGAGAATCGTATCTAGAGCAAGGAAGAGCGGAGACCCGAGGAGAAAACCAAAAACCAAGCAGGCAGAGAGGAAGCCCGACAAGCACGGTTACAAGACAAACAGGAAAAGATCATCAGCAAGAAAGAGCGAAGACTTGAAAGGATCAACAAGACGACATGCAGGGAGGAAATTTGGACAATATGGACATAAGACGAACAAGACATGAACAACTGATGGAAACAACAAATGCGACATTAAACCTGAAGGGAGGGAAGTACCTGAGGACGGCAGAAGAGGAAGAAATTGGAGCACAGCTACGAGCGAAAGAAGAGAGTTTGAGGGGAGCTAAACAATTGAAGGCAGCCGAAGAAGTAGCCCACGTTGAGATGCCTGAGGTAGCAAAATGGGCTGAGGCGGGAGGTAAGCAGCGCGCACCGACAGGAAATGAATGACGCCCAGCAACTGGAGAAGGGCGGTACGCGACAACAGAGGAAGAACGCACGCAGGTACAAGAGTAGGGGAGGCCTACATTAGCAAACTCTCAACGAAGGCCAAGAGAGGTAGAGCCAGTGTGGGAGAACAGAGGCGTACATGCAGAGGCCTTGAGGGGAGATGAGCACGAACAAACCCTCGAAGGCGAGGAAGAAGAAGCCATGGCCGTAGACCCCCAGCAGCCGGCTGAAGCAATAAGGGAAGCTGGCCCCTCGGCCTACACTACAGGCGGTGAAGGGGCTGAACCAGACATGCTGAACCCGGACGGGACCATAAGAGAAAAGAGAACATCAGACAACGTTTGAGGCAAGACCCCCCAGAGCACGCGAACTAATACAAGAACAAGGAGGAAGACGAGAGCCAGAAGAACAGTAACAGAAACAGACCAACTAGGCCACTATACACCAAGCGGAACTCTCCAATGGGGCGTCCTGGAAGAACAAAGGGGTGCAACACATATAGAAGATCCAGCTCAATAAGAAGAGGCAAGAGGCACGCTCCAAGGTCTACAAGAGGCGAGCAACACACAACCAAAAAACATGGAAGAAGGTAGAATGTGGGGACTAATGATGGCAGGAAGCTCTAACCAAGCTAGTGCATGGCAAACGGAGAGTTCAGAGTACATCCCAATAACTGAATAGAAGGGAGCACCCGATTTGAACATTCTACTTGTTGGGATTTATGGGGAGCAAGTCATTAGTAGCGGAGTTGCGCAAACTAGGGGAGATGTACTAGCGCTCCAAAACGCGGGGCCCTCGGCGTCTATTGATCGGATAAGTTCCACCCCAGATCCTACTTCTCCGTTGGTTTTAAATAAGATTGAACAAGCCCTTGACTTCTCCACCCCCATAGGGCCGCATCATCACTTGGAAAATAGGAATGGGGGGGACTTATGCCCCTTTCTCCGCACCCACATGCCTTATAGAGATGCATGGGCGACAGAGATTGGTTGGAGATAGGAGATGGAAGGCAATGCAAAAACCCTATCATATAGGTTTTATTAGAACCATGAGACAATCGAATAACAGAATAGGCCCACTACCCTCATGGGGGGCAAGGGCAGGAACTATGAATGCAACTTTGACCTCTCCCAGACCACTCCCTTCTCTACAATAGACATAAATGTGAAGGTCTTAACTCAAAATGTGCAAGGACTTAATAACCTTGACAACGTGGCGAAACTAAAGAATTATCTTAGACCTTACCTTAGTAGCCTAGACATCCTATGTCTTCAGGAACACAAACTAAGAGGTCCAACACTTAATACTCTTGCGGAGAGACTTTGGAGACAATCGAAGGCCTTTAACTATGCAGCAGTAGAAGCTAATCAAGCACTAGCAGGGTGCGGGGGACTAAGCATCATGGTTTCCTCTAAAATCAAACACCTGGTGATAGAAGAAGGCTCCTCCAATGGCAAAACAACACAATGGATTGTCTTGAGAGGATCCTCTGGAGGGGACCTGGGTATCCTCAATATTTATGCACCGCACTCCCCGCTACAAAGATCAATGCTATGGCAAGAGATGATGGGAAAACTAAACCCCAACCATAAGTGGGTTATTGGAGGAGATTGGAATTTTGTAGAAAATCCAAGGGACAAATCATCGGCCTCAAGGAGACAGATTTTTGACAGAAAACTGCAAGACTTTAACTTATTCAAAGCTTTCTTTGGAGTTCAAGATTGCTTTAACCACAACCAACTTATCATCTTCACGTGGGACAACCGCCGTAATGGAACGGAGATAATCCTTGAACGTTTGGATAGGTTCTACACCTTTTTAGCTCCAAGAAGCAACCAAGAGGAACACATTAAGAAATACGAGATATTGGGAAACAGTGGACTCTCTGACCACTTACAAGTCATCCTTCACCTAGAATTAGACCATTTGCCTCCAAGAGGCTCCAAATATAAAGTGATTGCATTTTATCTGAAGAATGAACAGGTGGAAATGGAGCTGAAGGAGAGATGACAAGCTTGTCCCCCTCAACTCCATTTCTTTGGGAAAGTAAGAAGGGTTCTCAAGTGGTATAAGACCTTTTGCATAGGGAAAGCAAAAGAACGATGGGTAAAGGAAGAGGAGGCAAGGTTGTCTCTAGAGGAAGCTAGGAACAACCTTCACCAACACCGAGATGACCTAGCTGCCCAGGAAACCGAGAAACATGCAAGAAAGGTTCTCACTCAATGTGAGGACTAGAAATTGGAAGGACAACAAACCCGAGGAAGAACAAAGTGGAAGAGGATGGAGGACAAACCAACGAAGGAGTTTTTCAACACATATAAGCAGAGGCCCTCACACTCTAGTATTATAGAACTCCTTGATGAGAATGGAGGCTGTCATAGAGAGCAAGTAGAAATAGAGAATGTATGTTACAACTTCTATTCAAGATTATATTCAAAGAGGCCACTATCTGAAGAGATTCTGGAAGCTCAGAGAGTTTCACTTGAAGGCCCGAGCTCTAAACTCTCCCCAACTATGCAAGGAATGCTAAAGCTAGACATCACCTTTGAGGAACCAACCTATGCAGTAGAACACCTTGCACCAAGAAAGTCTCCAAGACCAGATGGAATAGTGATTGAATTTTACAAACTAATGTGGCCAAACATTGGCAAGGAATATCACGGGATGTTAAAGGAGGCTTTAAACACCATATTCATTATATTGGGAGTTTTCCAGGACTTTGAAAGATATGAATGGTTTTCCCAATTGAAATTGTTTGTGCACATTCAGCTCAACTCAAGCTGGATATGTACCCATATTGTACATATAAGACAAATTTCATTGTCTAAATTCACTAAACATTTGCATGTTTAGGTCGACTTAAGCTTCATATAATATTTTGGAAGGCGCCCAATCTCCCAATATAATGAATATGATGTTTTTAGCAAAAGGGAGCTTTCAAGGGAACGTGGTGGAAGGGCTTATAGCACGAATTCACAAAGGAGGGGGACGTGATTCTCTAAATAATTGGTGACCCATCACTCTTCTGAACGTATCTTACAAAATCTTTGCAAAAGTTCTCCAGATACGACTCCAACCCATTCTAATGGACCTTACTAGTCCAGACCGGTCAGCTTTCCTCCCCACGAGGTTAATCTTGGACAACATCTTCCTAACACAGGAAACTATTCACCACGCTAAAGTGTCCAACCAATAGTTCCTCCTTTTTCTAAAGCTAGATTTTTCCAAAGCCTATGATCATGTAGATATTAACTTCATGTTTAAGGCTTTGACTAAAATGGAGTTCCTCAAAGAATTCCTAAATATGATCTCCCTACTTTTCGAAGGTGCTAAAGCCCGAGTAAGTGTTAATGGACAATTCACATAGACTTTTACCATTGAGCAAGGAGTTAGACAAGGATGCCCTTTAGCTCCTTATCTTTTCCTGATAGCGGGGGAAATCCTAAACTCTTGCCTCAAGAAAGAAGTTGAGAGAGGAAGGATTAAAGGCATTAGCATTCCGCGAACAGAAAGCCAACAAGTACTCACCCAATACGCAGACAAGACATCCCTCACACTAGCTGCAGAAGAACAGGTTATCTAGAATACCCTTGTGGCACTAGGGACTTTTAGTGGTGCATCAGGATTTACAATGAATCCTGAAAAGTCAACAACTTACTACTAGGGGTGCGGAGGACAACCTCAAACGGAGTGGATGGACAATCTCCCCTTCAAATGGGCCCAAGAGAGAGAAATCTTCAAACTCTTGGGCACGGCTTTTGGACTCGATTTGAACACTACGGATATCGATAGCTTTCTGGAAGAAAAAATTGATAGGAAACTTGAATATTGGTCCACTGTTAAGGCCAAAAACACTGCTAGAATCACAATAGGCAATAGTGTTCTTGTGTCAACTATCCTTTTGTACCTGGCACTTTGGAGAAGAAACTCCATTGGTATTAAAAGGGCTATTGGCAAAATCACAAACTACATGTGGGCAGGTTCTCCCAACCCCACTAGAGCCAGAGTGGCGTGGAACACCATCTGTCTGAAAAGAGAGGAAGGGGGGCTCAATGTGATGGATCCTATGGAAGCAATGACAACACTCATGTGCAAATGGATTATTGCACCCTGCATGCCGAATAGGTCAAACTTCAACTCACTTCTTCGATTTTGTTTATCGCATTGCCAACCTGAAAGAGGGCCTAAATGGCCTCCAAGTATGTGGTGGGGTTTTAAACAAGGCTTCCAAGGTCCCAACTCATCTCGTCTTTGGAACAACACTAAATTGGCATGGCGCGCAATGGTTAGAGAGGTATCCATTACCGTGGCTAATACCAAAGAGGAATGGTTGAGTACACCATTCTGGATCAAACTAGGCGCGCTTTGACTCGGATTCAAGTTTCCCAAAAAACGAGGAGTTCAACTTGCACGAAGGGGTCTTGAATTCACCAGGGATTTGTGGTCCTCGGCGGAGAACATGATTCTTAATTTCAAGGACGCAACCTTTAGATATGGCCTTGAAGAGGACGAACTGGAACCTTGGGAGAAACTGGAAGAAAGACTCAGACCCACCCAACACTATTGGGCTACGGTTGGCACTCACCCGACTAAAAGCATCAAATGGCTTGGTATCTTTGACCCTAGGAATGACCACACGCCTTAGTGTGTGTTCATTGGGGAAGCACTCGTCGGAAGAAGTGAATTTGGCAAACAAGGGGACTGGTCACTCAGAGAACATGCAGGGCTCTTCACAGTCGCCGTCCAAGCACGTATCCTTCTTCAAAAACCGATTGGTGAGAACCCTAGTACCATCATCATCCATGGGCAGCTTGAGACGGTGAGAGTTACTGAGCTTAAAAGGGAGCGGAAGGTTGGTGTCCTTTTCTTCTTCAGGATGTCCAGCCTGCTCACTTGGGACCCCGACAGAGTCAAGTGGACCAACGGTGAGCCTCTGCTTTTCTACACCACCAAGTTTGGTAAGCAGCTACTACGTGCTAGGAGACCTCCTCCTAATGTTGTCATCACGAAGTGGATTCAGGTTCTTACTCCCAGCTTCAAGCTCAAGTGGAGGAACATTTGGGACTCTGAGCGAATTGGTAAAGAAACGGGCTTGATCTGGCAACTTTGGCACAAGGCTATTGCGGTTAATCAATGGAGAAGCCGTGCTTCGCCTAATATTGATGCTAGCTGTATTGTCTGCGACCGTGGAGAGACGGAGAGTATCGTGCACAAATTTTGGTCCGGCCCTCAGGTTTGTTCCACTTGGCTCTCTGTGGTCAAAGTCCTTCAGCACATTAGCAGCTCCCCCAATCAGAGATGGGGACTCCCTACTTTCCAGCAGGCTTTATTTGCCTCTCGCCCTCCCCAGAAATTCGGGAAACTCAGTAGGTTCTGGTTGCTGCTCCGTGGCATCACCATTTGGACTCTATGGATTACTCGCAACGATTGGGTGTTCAATCAACACCGGTGGGCTCCCTACAGAATTGAGAATGTGGTCTGGCAAGGCCTCACTGACTACGGCATGATCGCGTGGGATAGGATCCGGACGGTGAACTCGGAGATGAACAGGACCAAAGCCGCGACCAATTTCCACTCTAAGTGGGGCTATAACAAGGCCTTGTGTTTGAGACAGGGTAATCGGGTTAGGTGGGTTAGGGAGTTTCATTAGGGTCCGGGTTCTGTTGGCTCTACGTTGCCGACCTTGGCGTGCCTTTGTTTTTTGTGTTGTTCCCCTCGGTTTCTTTTGCAATCCAAACTTTGTTTTGTTTTGGTGCATAAAACCAAAAAAAAAAAACTAAAAAAAAAAAAACTAACACGGATTATGAAGAATGTTATATTTTTAGAAGGTTTTTGAACTTTTATTTTGAGACCTAAAATTTATTCGGCACAATTCCGACCCTCGGTACAGTACAACTGAGTAACAAAGTTTCTGTATCACATGCAAAATCCACAAGGAAGGCACTTCACGTCGCACGATATGCAAGTTGCAACCGTTTCCTTGACCAAGGGTCAATAGTTAGAAATCTATTTTAAGTCAAAGGTTCTATTTAATATTTTATGTCAATAGTGACTAAAGGGGTTGAAGACAATTGTCACATCCAGAGTTTCCCAAATTCAACTGCAAGGTTGAAACCACCACGTGAACAACAATCCTTCACTCCAAGCTATATGACATATCTTTTTCAGGTTGAAAAATACTACAAAACAACCCCTGTTTTTGGTTTCATGGTAATAGTCAGAGTGGCTAAACAATTTTTTTGGAGAGCACACATTGGCGACACAATGTTTCTCCTGAAACTGTAGAAAACCAAATTTTCTCCACAAACATAGATTTGTACAACCTTTTTGGCGACCAGATGGAGTCCCCGCTGTTCATTAGTAGCAATATTGCATTATGGCAACGGTCATCAATGAGATTTTGGCAATGTAAAATTGTATATTTCCCACATTTGGGGAATACTATTTTGAGAATATTCTCTTTTTGGAAGTTTTTTCCTTTTGGCTCCAATTCGACAAAGAAAGGGCTGCTATGAAACCACCACATGAACAACAATCCTTCACTCCAAACTACATGACATATCGTTTTAGGTTAAAATATACTACGAAACCACCAAGTGGACAACAGTTTGTCACTCCAAGCTATATGACATCTCTTTTTAGGTCGAAAAATAAAACATGTACTTTTGAACAAATCTCTACCTACAAAACTGAAGAGCTCTCAAACATGACATGATTTGATGTCACGTGGTGTTTCACAACAACCAACCATAACTCTTCAATTGATTTATTTATTATTCTTTTTATATTTTTCTTTCATATAAAATTAAATTCTTATTTTTTTCAAATAAGAATTTAAGTTTTCCACAACTATAAAGTAAAAAAGAAAACCTAAACAACTAAACTAAAAAGAAACACTAATAAATAATCTATTTAGTTGATGAAGACTTTGACTAGCTAACTTAGTTTTAAGTGGTGATTTGAACTTTTGTTTGGAGATCCTTCCCGGGCATTCTTTCTAGGTTTTTTCCATTCTTTCTAGGTTTTTTCAGGCGCAACCTTGGTAGTTTTAAGGCCCGATTTTATCAAATTTATAACACTAATTAACTAGTTAAGCATTCACCAACTTTCACTAATTATTATACAACCTACTTCTACATATACTAACTACTTTGCCGGTAATCTAAGACTAAAAATCACAATTTAACTAATTTTTTTGGTAGGGGCAACCAAATTGGAGTTTCAGACTCCTATAGATTGCATCAATGTATTATACCTCCTAAACACATACCTAAAACACTCCACTCAACATAATAGTCACCCGGACAGAACTATCTCAACATCCATGGTCGAAATGCTCCAAAATTGCATACAAATCACCACACTCCATAAAGTTTGAGCTCTTGCTATCATTGACGGCAACGAACAAGCCAAAAAATTAGCAAAAGAAGGTTGGGAGAAAGCCTGTTGAGATGCCAAACACTCCTAGGAACACACTCATTGCCATCCTATACTAATTTCATAGATATGATTGGCCCTCTATGCACAAAACCCCGACAAAGGCCCCGTAAGATTCTTGGATAAATACCTCAAAAAACACAACCTCAAAAATAAATTGGAAATACTTTGGAAAAGTTCCCTTATATTGATAAATGGACCGGTAATACAAACATTGACAATGAGCTCTTGGCCAACTTTTGGGGTAATCCCATATTCATGGACTCACAAAAAACGTGCCTAATCAAATTCCGCACCGGACAATATGTGGGAAACACCCGTAAACAATTCTTCTTTAGCATAAAAATATTTCCTTTCATCACATGTTCAATATGCAACACTACAAATCCGGACACATGGTTACACGTCTTACTCAAATGCCATAATCGACATGTACACACTTAATTGTCAAACATCACAACAAAGCGGTATGGGCAATCCGTAAATTAATCGTGTCATCAAACAAATCCCTTTGCTTCATCCTCATGAATGCCGGAACCTTTAATGACAACCCGCAAGAAAATATAGTCCCCTCATGGTTATTACCATGCACATGCGGTGCTCAAAGATGTCATTGTAATGCAAGATTTATACCTGACCTATTATGTGTTAAGGGTTACCATACAAAGACACCCCACCAACCTACATAGACCCGAATCTCACAATTCAATTTACAAATTCGAATATTGTAATGATAGATTCTCAATCGAAGCTATTGTAAACAAAATAAATGAATATCAACCACTACTCAATGATATTCAAGCACTTGGATGGAACATAGACCCCCTCATTGTCATCACTGTAGGTGCTAGAGCCACCACCTTTATCCCCTCAATTGGCAACTCTTGAAAAAACATTCAAAATTTCCATGACCTCAATCAAGACCACCTTTACAAATAATAACACAACTACAATCCAACATGCTATGTCCATACTTCTACACAAAAAGAAACTCAAAAACAACCAATCCATCCCAAACACGCTCGACCCTCCATGAAAACCTACTAAACACCTTATCGCATTATCCTCTGTGCAGTCCTGGTTATATGTTTTGATTGCATGTTATGTGGTACATAGTGTATACCCTCGAGGGCCCAGGGCAAATTGACCCCCTTGTTGGAAGTTATCCAAGGTGGCCCCTGTCTTAATTGCATCGAGTTATTTTTCTGGCCCTCTTATTTTAGGGGGTTCAGAGGCTTTTTTTGGATTTTAGGGGTCAAATTTGGGGCCCACGGCCATCATGTATCTGATAGGACCCTTTCTTGCTATAATTAGGGCCCTATCCAAAAACATAATAGGGGCCAGGTTTGGCCCCACCACCTGGTGGCCACCTCGGGTAACTTCCAACGAGGGGTCAATTTGCCCTGGGCCCCTCGAGGGGCGAAGTAGTTCCATACCACCAACCCATGTCCAATGGACATAGACTTAGTGGTGGTACGAGCAAACACTCACTTTCTTTCTTTCTTTCTTTCTTTCTTTCTTTCTTTCTTTCTTTCTTTCTTTCTTTCTTTCTTTCTTTCTTTCTTTCTTTCTTTCTTTCTTTCTTTCTTTCTTTCTTTCTTTCTTTCTTTCTTTCTTTCTTTCTTTCTTTCTTTCTTTCTTTCTTTCTTTCTTTCTTTCTTTCTTTCTTTCTTTCTTTCTTTCTTTCTTTCTTTCTTTCTTTCTTTCTTTCTTTCTTTCTTTCTTTCTTTCTTTCTTTCTTTCTTTCTTTCTTTCTTTCTTTCTTTCTTTCTTTCTTTCTTTCTTTCTTTCTTTCTTTCTTTCTTTCTTTCTTTCTTTCTTTCTTTCTTTCTTTCTTTCTTTCTTTCTTTCTTTCTTTCTTTCTTTCTTTCTTTCTTTCTTTCTTTCTTTCTTTCTTTCTTTCTTTCTTTCTTTCTTTCTTTCTTTCTTTCTCTCTTTCTTTCTTTCTTTCTGTCTTTCTTTCTGTCTTTCTTTCTTTCTTTCTTTCTTTCTTTCTTTCTTTCTTTCTTTCTTTCTTTCTTTCTTTCTTTCTTTCTTTCTTTCTTTCTTTCTCTCTTTCTTTCTTTCTGTCTTTCTTTCTTTCTCTCTTTCTTTCTTTCTCTCTTTCTTTCTTTCTTTCTCTCTTTCTTTCTCTCTTTCTCTCTTTCTCTCTTTCTTTCTTTCTCTCTTTCTTTCTTTCTTTCTCTCTTTCCTTCTTTCTTTCTTTCTTTCGTAGGATAATTCTGAGAACAAACCTACATCCTTTTTACTTGTGTTGTCTTGACCGCGTTCTGCATTGCTTATTGGTCACGGACTTGAGCACCAGCCAAACAAGTGTCGTACTTTCAAGCACGCAGTACAAAGTGGATATGCCTAGCTTTTATTTTGGGTCAAAAGCCAATCAACCCAGGGTTCACACTCTTATCACTTAGGAATTGAATAAGCAGATAGTACAAAACGCTTGCACATGTGGCATCACCGGCACAGAAGATAAACAACAGACCAGGGCCAAGCAAGGAAATGATGCCTCAGGATGCGGAAGCTTGAAGCAGTTGGATATACGATTGGTTGGAAGTTTCCAGAGCTCACCTGGGTGACGCCACGTCAGCTTACTCTATTATAATGAAATCCTCTTCTTCTTTAACCCAAAATCAAACTGTGAATTTATTTTTTTAATTCGTGAAAAATTTGAAACCAATTGGAGATTCAACTGATGTTTTAAAGTGAAATTGTTATTGTGGGTCTTGTCCTGGCCTTGCAGAAGGTTCTTGTGAGACCTGTACCAATCCCCAAAATTCATCTATGCAAGTTCCAAGTCATTGAGTGCACTCAATGCGATTTGCAAATATGCATTTTTTTTAGCCTGTGTGAATCTACCACGCATAATGACATGACATCTAGGCATCTGGTACATTTCAGCACAAAATCTACTGCCCCACTTCAGGAAAATTGTTGTAGCTCGATGACGCTTGTACGGATTTTTGTGGCAATGGTCTCAATAGATGCCCCTATTCCTCCACCTCTTTGTCCTTGTTTAAAATTTTCATGAAGGTGACTTGTTGCATGTGCTATCAAGATTATTGTGCGGAAAGGATCCAAAATTGATTTGTAGGCCTTAACCCCTAAAGTTCCTTGACAATTTCCCTCAAAAATTATAAGTGGTACTAACTTTCAAACCACAAATCCAAAAAATAAAATAAAAATATGTCCACGAAGCTCTTATCAAAGGCATTCTAGAATACAAATTTCAGAGAAAATTGATTTTTTTTAAATTTTAGGAACCTGCCCAAAAATCAAGGAATCCCCCCGAAGGAGACTCTGGTCCTTTAGGGGTTAAAGCGTTAACCCCCGAAGAACCACTTGTCCAAAAAGTGACTTATCCAATACTTAGGCAGTTTGGAATGTGATTTTTCCAGAGATATTTTTATATTATTGGAAGTAGGACATTGTATAAGAGCTATGTGGGAATACTATTGTTTTTTGCGGTGCACATTTGATGAAACTGTTTTGTAGTTCAAAGTAATTTTTCTACTAAGACAGTCAGTTTGGATAAGTTGAAGTTGAAAGACTAAAAATTTTCAAACTGTATTTTGTTTGAACTAGGTTATCTTCCCATTGCAAGACTGGTTTGAGTGTATTGGACCCTTTACTACACATTTCATTTTTTAAGTACTGGACACCTTTACTACACATTTAATTTTGTAAACAAGTATCTTACGACAGATAGATTGTAATGATGAAGTGTTGCAATTTTGCATGATGCATAAATTTCATTTCATTAACAAAATAAATTTTGCTAACCTTGTTTATCATGGTGCAAATGTTCTATTTTGCTTAGATCAAATGCTATAATTTTCCAACTTGCTGGTCAAATTATTATATAAATAATGTGACATGTTTCCCCACTATTACTAGATCCTAAAGTTATGAGTGGGCAAAAGATCATTGTTTAATAATGTTTTGTGCCGACACTAATTACTATAGCTTTGAAGCATTCTTTTGAGAAACATAGTCATGGTACTTTAGGAATAAATTATGATCGACCATTGCTATTCACTTTTTATACACCATGAATAATGTATGAATGAACAAAGGAGAACTACAGTAACGATCACATTTAGTGTATGTCACACTGATTGGTTTATAGATGCTTTAACTTTTTACTTTTGGTGAATATTTTTACCGACAATGTTTACAATCATTGGCCTCTTTGGGTAGCATAGATAGTTGTGCTCTTAGTAAAACTACTCATTAAAGGTAAAAAGTTATAGCATTTATAAATCAATTAGTGCGACATACACTAAATGTGATCTTTAGTGTAGCAAGAAGAAGATGAATTATGGTCTATGAAGAAGATTGACACGACAAAAGTGTCTATTTCTCCCCTTCTATTCATTTGACTTGGATTTAACATGCAATGTCCGTACTTCTACACAAACGAATACTTGAAAATAACCAACATCTCCCAAAATGATATGATACTCCTTAAAACCTCTCGAATACATGCATTTAAGCCTTCTAGCTCTGGTAAATCTTTGATTTGTGGTTATTGGTTGGTTATTGATTACATAGTGTCTACCCTTGTCAGAGGGGAGTAGTTCCATACTACTATACCTATGATGGAATTAGTGGTAGAACAAACAAACACTTTGTTTAGTCCAACCCCTCAAGCACCGGAGTTCTTCTTCTTGACTTGGATTAGCCATATTTATTTCATACAAATGAGTCATTTTAATCATTTAGAAAGTTTAGCTAATAAAAATAAAAATCATTCGACTTTTGGAATTAGTACAAAGTCTAAGGAGATTAATTAAGATAAAATATAGATTTCATGGATAACTTCTCCATTTCTTTCATAAAGTTTCACAAATCTTACTTCACATTACTATATTTATCGATGATGTATTATTATAATGTTACTATAAATATTATAATCCAAAAAGCTAGACAAATTATTGGTCTCAAATGAAATACAACACTACACTAAAGATCACATTTAGTGTAATGCTCAGTAAATGACTTGTAAATGCGATAAGTTTTTACTCTTGATGCCAATTTTTACCAAGAGCACAACTCTCTATAGTATTCAAATAAGAGGATCATTATGAACATAGTTGGTAAAAATATTCACTTAAAGTAAAAACTTATCGCATTTACAAGTCATTTACTTAGCATTACACTAAATGTGATCTTTAGTGTAGTTTCCACTTGTAAGGTTTAGTATCCTACATTACTAAATGTGGACATATGGCAAGCAAGGTGAGCATTCTTTGGATCATGCACCAAAGCATGTCATGGTCCCTAGGAAGAAGCACAATGTCGGGTGTCATTGTATCATTGCATGTGATGAAATTACTTTGACAAGTACACTAAACAATGAATATAATGTAGAGGGATTATTGATGTAGATCACCCACACTAATTTCTATCAAAGCATGTGCATGCCAAGTTCTGATTGGGTATTTGTCCTCAAGCAAGTGTGTGTCAGTCAACAATTGCATGTAAATTTTCAATTAGTGTAGGAATTTTCAAATAGTCTAGTCTACACTATATTCATGGAACGGTGTAGTGGAATGCATGACTGAGTTAGTCATGACAACCTCTTCGATTCATGATAAGGTCAACAGAGCTTGCATCAGATTACAGTTGGAAATGGCTGCCAGATGCCAATCTGATGATTGAGTGTTTGTTCCAAACTGGTTGCGCCCAATGGGGTCTGCCGGCACCTCTGCTCAGAATCTGCCAATACATGCTTTGCAAAAATCCCTATGACAATCACAACTTTCTTGGTGACACACTTGGTGCCTGCAAAGTAGCTCCAAAAGACAAACGACCATACCCAACTCTACCCGCCAATCACAACGGTTTTCCATTCCTGTTGCGTGTGGTTGCAGTTTGTCAGTTGATATGGGCCAAATATTGATTACTGTAATATGTCTGTTTTCTGTTACATTTATTTTTAGACTCAATGAAAATTGAATCATTGGAGGGGGAAAACTACAGCTATGGAAATACTGTTACTATTATAACCTCTTAATAAAAGCATCCCTCTCTTTGAGGTAAGCGAACAACAATATGTCCCCCCCAGTTTGTCACATTTCTCCATCTAAATTGCCATGGAATTTGGTAAATTTTAGTAACTGGAATGGAATGTTTAATCCATAGTCCTGGTCTGGGCTCAAAAACTATTTTATTTGGGCAGATGTGGTGATATGTAGTGCAATAAGGTTGGATGACCTAACACCACCACAAATCCCAGAACCAACAATCTTATGTGCGTCAAAACCACCAGCCGCCCACCCCATTTCCAAAATTTCAGGAAGTCAGTTATGATTGGGTGTCAGTTTATAATTGGTTCAAAGCTCTCGGTTTTTAGTCTCTTGCACAAGTGGTCATTAGCACAACTTACTATGGAAGTAGAGGGTTTTGTATGTCGACAATGGGTCACAAATTACTATCCACTTTGAAAATTTGTAGCAATTTCAATATGAAGAAATAAATGGTCACGACAATTGCAATATTCATGAAATCCTATTCTGAATTCCCAAAAAAAATCTTACCACGTATACAAACGCTATAAATAGGTCATCAAGCTTAAGTTGGTGGTTAGAGGTCATCCAACCTTATTGAGAAATTGCAGGCATGAAAGTTATGTCAGCCAACAAGGCCAATTCTTGCTTAATTATGCTAACAAATAAGTGGTATTTGGCATGTAACGATGTTTTTGTGTTTTGTAATGGTTAAGTGATTTTGATGTAGTTGTTTTATGGTGGATCATGTAAGTTTGGAAGGGGTTGAAATTTTTCAAGTAGTCGTGTGTAAAGGAAAATGGACATGACATGTTGAATTGGTATATTGTCAATCATTTTGAAGGTATTTTTTAATGAATTTGGTTGATAGGTTAAATGTTTTTTCATAAGGTTCATAGATGGGATATGTATTGGTTCTTCGATGCTAGTTGTGATGACAAAACCTTTGGAATGTGTAATCATATAGTGAGTTTATGTCCCTTGGTGGAAGGTCTTTGTATGGTAGATTGCATACACAATAGTATGTCTAGTTGGAGTATGACATTGCAAAGACATCTTTGGATTGCTATGTTCTTTTGGTAGTACATAACACAATCCTACAGGGAAGAGTGGAATGAGATCATTATTGTGAATGTCTATGTTGTCAATCTTAATGAAAATCATCAAGACTTGCTTGATGATACAAGTAGTTTTGCATACTTTCAAACCATCAATATGTTGTATCATTTGACAATTAGACAATGTATACAATGTTGTTGACATTTGAATAGTATATATAGCCATATATTTGGTTATATAGTGTTGCAAATAGAGCATGTTACAAAATGATTTCTCTCTATTCCAAAAAAGAGTAGTTCACGAGCACTTTCCATTTGATGGCTAGTAACAGATTTGACGAAGCATGTTTCTAGCGAGTTTGTAATAGTGGGGTTATTTTGGAAATTAATGGATAATTCATTATCTATATCTATGTTTCTTGACCATTTTTCACTATCAAAAAACTATTTCTAGGTTGATTTTCCGGTCACGTCACTTAAGGTGTTGATTTAGGGATCGTATAGGAACTATATTAAGGGTTTTCATGCATAGAAGACCACTTGTCTTCGTGGAAGTAATATGGTGTCCCATGAGCATATTCATGATTTTTTTCAACATTTTTATGAGCTCTATCCCAAAATTTGTAAGCTAATTTGTTCACTTGTTCATTTACGCCCATATTAACCTCTAAGCAACCAAGTGTCCCTTCAGTGCACAAAATATTTCACTTTGATTGCAATTATTGTTCTATCCGTACAATCCAAATTCACAAAGTTCACCACATCAATTTTTATAAGTTTAGAAAAGATCCTACAATTACATTATTTGTTCCCTTCAAACATGCACATTGCTTTACTTGCCAGTTAGAGAGGTTTACCTTAAGTCTTGTTGTGACTATCAATATCCCCATCAATTCAATAAAAATAGATATTCATAAAAATCAACATCATTGCTATCCAACACGCAATGTCCATACTTCTATACAAACAAAAACTTGAAAATAACCAACCTCTCTTAGAATTATATGATACCTCTTAAAACCTCTCAAAAACACAAATTTAACCTTTCTAGATCATCTATTGAAATTGATCCTTGTAGCTCTAGTTGGTCCTTGGTTCTCAATTCTCGGTTCCTAGTTACTGGTTACATAGACAAGAGTAGGTTTAGTAGTATTTTTGACCATAGGATCTCAAATACGATGTATTAAGAAACATATTCACAATTTTTAAAAAAATTTGACCGCACAGAATGAAAGATTACAGTGTTTAAAGTCAAACAAATAGTTCATTTTCTTCCCTACGTTCAGTGGATCAAGAGACTTTTATGTCACTTGGTGTCAATTTTTTGTACTATACAAGGTCTAAGTTCATTACCAACATGTTAAGCATGATGTTAGTTCCTTATGCACCAAATTTTAGAGGTAGAGGAGGGGTGTAGCATATTCAAAACAACTATTCAAGGCGTGGAGGTTCTAAAATTGCCAATTTGCGTTTTAAATTTTAGTGAAATTAATATGTTTTGGATTTATAATCCAAATTGTCAATATGAAGATTTACACTACATATTATTGAGGCAAAAAAGAGTAAAAAATATGAAGATCTCTAAGTTTTATGTGGAAAAAAAGAATTTCTTTGGTACCTTGCTTGACAATGTGTGAAAATGTTTGGCTTGGGTTAATATGCCATTTTAAACTAAAGACAAGAACTTTTTTTTGACATAATGAAAGGGAAAAAATATTATTTGCTAGTATTGAAAATCTCACATTCGATAGAGTGTCCTAGCAAAAGATTTTGGAGGTGCCCGAAGTGCCCGGTCTCCCTATTTGAAATTCAAAACCTTGTACTTTTTCATTGTATGTTAGATTTAGGGGGAAAAAATTCTCCCAGTGAGATCTTGGTAATGTCCTTCTACATTAAAACTTTCAAAGTGGAATGTTGGAAATTGACACCATAGAAACTTGACGGAGCTTTCAAAAAGCCCATTCTTGACACTTCGTCTTTTAGGGATTATGTTGGATCCAGCATCGTTGTGCACATCTAGAGAACATGGCCGTTCCTGAACAAGCACTACAATAGCACTTGCACTGACGTAAATTGTGTGACAAGCAATGCCTGAAAGGTGATTTGACAGGAAACCCCCCACGCTCAGACTTACGAGGTGGAGGAAGAGGTGGTGGGGCCAAAACCTGGCCCCTATTTTGTTTTTGGATGGGGCCCTAAATTTAGCCGAAGGGGGACCTGTGGACTGAATTGGGACCGTAGGCCCCAATTTCGTAAAGAAAAAGCCAAAAAAAGCCTCTGACACCCCCAAAATGGGAGGGCCAGAAAAATGAGCCCATGCAATTAAGACGGGGCCCTACCTCGGGTAAGCCCGAGCTTGGGGGGTTTCCTATCCGCCCCCTGAAAGGGGCCAGTGAAAGTTTTGGCAAAATGAAGTGTCAACATAAAGCAGACAGACATGGTGAGTCAACAAAGAATGCATACAACATGATTCATCTCCAAATTTTTTAAGGAAGATAACTCTCAAAAAGTCCATCTTGGTAGTTTTTAACCCTTTAAGGACAAGAGGTCCATAGGTGGTCATTTTTTGAGTAATTTGCAAAATTGGTGGATTGATACTTCATCTCTGTTTGATTCATAACCTAAGTTAAGTTCCAAGGATTTGTGCAATTCTGAATGCGGTGAGTATAGTGATTTACTTGACGACTGGTCGCAATGAAACGTACGTGGTGTGTAAATGATGTTATACATGATCTATTACACTTGTAGATTCTCCAAGGCCTCGTCAACCTCACGCTCCTAGGCCTTAAAGGGTTAATCAATGGAGTGGAGATTCCTCTAAAATGTCTTGGTCCTATAGGGTTAACATTGGAGTGGAGATTCCGCTAAAATGTCTTGGTCCTATAGGTTAATATAGGCTCTGGCATTGTATGGTGTTGTAGATTGTCAAAAGCTTTGTAGCATTTTGACCATAGAAGCAAGAATGACTTGGTCAAGGTGACTATCGTGAAGTTAGAATACTCTATCTATGTCTTTAGTATATATAGTACATTAAGCAATCTCCAAAAATGTGTGCGAGTTTGTTTGGATATTTGGTGGTGATTATCTTCATAGTTTTATGAATGGCCTTTATTTGAACTTTAATGATATTTTGTAGTCCATGTAATCTTTTGGCAAGTTTGATTTCCTTTGTAACATTATATATATATATACTAGTGGGGTACCCGTGTCCTCCGGACACAACATTTTTTTGTGTTGAGTCCTCACCTCTCCATCCCCTAGCCCTTTCCCTCCAATCCATCGTCCCCCCATCTTTGTCCCTTTTCCCCCATCCCCCATCCCCGTCCGCGTCCGCGTCCCCGTCCCCGACTCCCCGTCCCCCGTCCCCCGTCCTTTTATCCAAAATCCTAACTTTTAGCTTTTCATTTTATCCATATACCTAACTTTTAGCTTTTCCTTTTATCCAAAATCCTAACTTTTAGCTTTTCATTTTATCCAAAACCCTAACTTTCAGCTTTTACTTTCGCACCGCTTATCATCTACGCGTTCATCCCCTTGACGGATTTCTCATCCTGTATTCTTTTATAGATATATATATATATATATGGACCATATCCACTTTTTCTTAGTCCTAGTGTCTTGAGCTAACCATAATTGGTTCTTAAGATGAAATGTCTGTTTAGTAGCTACATATTGGATTAAGTTTAAGAGGGAGGTCATTTATTTTGGGAATTTATGGGGGTCATTTTGGAAATTTATGGGGGTTATTTTTAGATACATTTGGGAATTTATGGGGGTCATTTTTAGATACATTTTATTGATATCTGTTTGTTTCAAATAGTTAAGTTACTAGTTCAAAGTTATTTGTGTTGTTTGGTGTTTTGTAATATTGAATCTACAGCCATTGGAGTGGTGATAGGAATGGTGATTAACCCCTAAAGGTCCATGCCTTAGAGCACCTCCACCGCGGGCCCCCAGGCTGGCAGACCTGTCAGGTTTGGTGGGTCCGGGGGAAGGTGCTCCCCCACCGTGCTGGCCGGGACCGCCTGATCGGTCAGGCGGGATGGGAGGGAGATGGTGCGGGCCCTCGAAATGGAACTCATATGGCGGGGGCCTGGAATAACATTCCGGGATGAAGGGCCACTCTGACGTCGCCATGTGGCGGAGCGCTTCCTCCATAGTGACATCAGAGGTGGGCCCAAACTCCATTGATCCCGGTCTACAGTGCGTGTGAAATTTATTGCGTTTAGCGCTGCATAGATCAAACGGAATAATGATCACGGGCCCTGGTTCTGGCTCTGACCTCATCATTTCTATCCCGGTTTTTAGGCTGCGCAGTGGAGATGCTCTTATGCTTCACCAAAACCACCCCAAAACTCCCCCTTTGAGATGAGATATTTTAAGATTTAATTCAATCAACCGTTTACTATTTTCAGCTGTAGGATTTTCAAACTAAATACTACAAGAAGACACCAATTTTTTTTTCTAAACTTTGACTGTGCGGATTATAAGATACATACATTTGAAAAGTGCAAACTTGTATTTTTCCACTGTGCTCGGATATGGCCAACATACTTTGACTCAAGATAATTGCACATTTTTCCACTACACATTGCATAAAGTCAATGGATGATTCTCTTTTCTACCTTGTATTAGGTCATTGCATGCCAAAAATCGCATTTAATGAAGGTGTTTACAATAGGCAGACGCACATGGTGTGGACGAGCCTCTGCTTGGGAGCCCCAACAATTGGTGGTGGGCCCCACAAAACAAAAGGTAAATTTGGATAAATTTTAAATATATAGATTGGTTGCCAGGTGTAAACGCATTGGGAACTCTTTGAGAACATGGAGAACGCATTGGGAACACTGGGAACACATTGGGGAACATCGTGGGAACTTTAGGGAACAACATGGGAACTCATTGGGAACGCATTGGGAACATTGTGGTAATAATATGGTTAAAAAGGTAAATCAGATGAGGGTAACCATATGGTTTGGTTTGGAACCACATCGGATTTTATTGTGAAATTCATGTGGGCATGAGGAGCCAAACCCAAACTTTTAGGGACCATATGTAGGAGATGAAGCCCCATATGGTCGTCATGTGCGTCGGCCTAATAAGAAAATGGACCTGCAACGACTAGGGGAATAGAAAGTGGCCCTTTACTTTGGGAAGCAATATTATTTTTTAAATAGAAAAATAATTTTTGGATCTAAAATTGGAACAATGAATAGAATCATTATGAATTACTCTAATAATAGGATTTTTTCGAAATAAGTAAAATTCTTAATTTCTATGCGTTTTAAAGTGAAAACAATGAAGGTGCCAATAAATTTCCTTCACTACTACCCGCCTCAAGAAAACGCAATTGCTAACTAGAGTACTACTATTCATCTCTATAGTATCCTGACCAACTGCCAAAAGAGTCTAGCTTTTTATGTTTGAAGCACCATAATTTATTCCCTATATGTCCCAAATGAGAAAGAAAGCTTCCCCACAAAGATAACCAGTATTCCTATTCTCACTAAAAAATTCTAGACGTTATCTTAATATGTGGATTTTTAGGAACTTGCCGAAATTTGATTTATAGCCTATTAGTACAATTGGTCCTCTAGAGGTTAAGTGTCTTGTAATATTTTTGTATATGTATGTTAGGTTGTGGTGTGTTGAATTGTGCATTGTTGTGAAAAGATGTCATTTTTTGGTTTACATTCAATGATGAATATGTTGGTGAAAGGAATTTATTATCAACTATGGACATTTGAGCAACATTATCTACCTTCCCTATGCACTGGCCAATTTTGTACAAAATATATTCAAATTGAGGACCGTCAATTTTTTGGAAATTTCAAGATATTTGTCTAGGTGATACCCATGTAATACATAGGTCTTACCCATGTAATACATAGATGATACCATGTAATACATAGGTCTTACCCATGTAATACATAGATGATACCATGTAATACATAGGTCTTACCCATGTAATACATAGGTCTTCCCCATGTAATACATAGGTCTTCCCCATGTAATACATAGGTCTTCCCCATGTAATACATAGGTCTTCCCCATGTAATACATAGGTCTTCCCCATGTAATACATAGGTCTTCCCCATGTAATACATAGGTCTTCCCCATGTAATACATAGGTCTTCCCCATGTAATACATAGGTCTTCCCCATGTAATACATAGGTCTTCCCCATGTAATACATAGGTCTTCCCCATGTAATACATAGGTCTTCCCCATGTAATACATTGGTCTAACCCATGTAATACATAGGTCTTACCCATGTAATACATAGGTCTTACCCATGAAATACATAGGTCTTACCCATGAAATACATAGGTCATATCCATGTAATGCCTAGGTGATATCCATTGTGGCGGAACCACTGATATGTAGAAAAATAATTAATCCGGCATGTAGTGTCCAAAAGTGACCACTTCATACGGTACGCATATCCAATGTCCTTAGCATGGAGTTAAGTTACACAATACACTTCAAATCCAAAGCAAGCTTAACCCTCTAAGGCTGATGAGTTTTTTTAGCCTCCGAGAATGTACGAGTGGTCTAGATCATGCCAAATAACATCTATGCACATGGTATATTTCATTCATAGAAATCATTGACGCCGGCCGATGCTTGCACCAATTTTCGTGGCGGTTGTCTCAATAGATGCCCATTTTCCTTTATCTCTTTTTCATAGTTCAAGTCCTTCATGGAGGTGGCATGTAGCAGTTGCAATTGAAATTATCCTCCCAAACAACCCGAAATGCATTGCTCAGCCTGAAACGATTAAATCAGTTACAAGGGATATCACGGGATATCATATTTAATCCACCATCATTTATAACTGCCGTCATAGCTACAATCCATTTGCAACACAAGTGCATGGCCATGGTATCACAATCTCCCTGGATTCACTGTTCAGTAGGTGTTATTACTGCACAGCTACCACATCATCATGCATATCATGGCACAAATTATCCCAAACCTGGATCAGTCCATGAAAAACCGTATGGCTTGTCTGATAAGGAAATCTGGATTGAAATTCGCCACATTAGATCAGTACAACCACCTCCAATCATGAGCTCAAGAAATTTCGATAAGCTCAACAACCGCTTTGCTCCAACAGTTCCTCACCAAGAAAATTCCTATGCCACTCAAGGAGAGGTGCTGCCCCAGTACCTCTGGAATTATCCACATCACCCTCCCAAACATTCGAGTTAATCCAGGCCCAGAATTCACCAGTCCACGTCACTCCTGAGTCAAACTTTTACAAAACTCACTCCTCGGTAAATAGAGGTGAAAAGGTGAGATAGTTGCTCACAAGTTACAAGCCATGCACATACCCCGAAATCATCGCCCCCAAAACGAGGTCTCTGTTTCAAAAGATAAGATTACCTATTCCTAGCCACAAGGCCCCACCACTTTCACTCCAGGTAAAAAAAACCGGCAGAGTAGCAACATGAAAGGGTGCCCTCACCACCGGCGAATGTGACGTCCGGACTCTGCATTGTGCTCATCTCGGAGTCATCAGAATTCCGTGCCAAATATTCGGACTCTTGCCCAATATAAAGCCTCCCATTCTCTCCTCCTCTCTCAACTTGCATTGATCTCTCATCTTAGCCGAGTCTGTGGCGTGGAAATTTGTGACTTGGGAGAGAGCTCAAATTCAGTTGTTGGTTGTGAGGTTTGACACCATGTGTGGAATTTTGGCAATTCTCGGTGCTCACGAGGCGTCCCCTGCGAGGCGCGATCGTATTCTGGAGCTTTCCAGAAGGTGTGAAGTCTTCACTTTTGTAGGATAGAAGGATTGACGACAGGCAGCGATCATTCTCTGTGCTAATGGTTACTAATGATCGAGGACCTTTGGTTTTGTAGAGACATGCAAACTTGGTTCTTGGAGGGAGTAAAGTTTTCACGTGTAGAGATGAGAATTGTGGAATGAATAGGAGTGTTTGGTGGTGTGAAGGAAGGAACTTTTTTTTTCCTCAGTTTCCCGTGGCTTGGGCGGATCTGTTGATTTTTTTTTGTGGATTGTACTGTTTTTTCAGGCTGCGCCACCGTGGTCCGGACTGGAGTGGGTTGTTTGTGGGGCAGAATTGCTGGTGCTACTTGGCGCATGAGCGCCTGGCGATCATTGATCCGGCCTCCGGGGACCAGCCCCTCTACAATGGCAGCAAGGACATTGTGGTCGCTGTGAGTAGTGGCACCCAGATTCTACTTTTGCTGTAACGCTCTTTTTTTTATGGTGATCACCGAGCTGACGGTTTTTGAAACTATTTTTTGGTTGTAGGCCAACGGAGAGATTTACAACCATGAGGCGTTGCGGAAGGGCATGAAGCCACATGAGTATCACACTCAGTCTGACTGCGAAGTCATTGCTCATCTTGTAAGCAATCATATATATTCCCTTAGACGAACTCGGTGTGCTTTTTGACTACTTTCGGTGTTTGATTTTTAATCACTTTTTCGGGTGTCTGCCTGCAGTATGAAGATGTGGGCGAGGAGGTTGTGTCCATGTTGGACGGCATGTTTTCCTTTGTGCTGGTGGACAACCGGGATAACTCCTTCATTGCTGCTCGTGATCCCATCGGCATCACCCCTCTCTACCTTGGCTGGGGATCTGATGGTAATCGCTAATTACTAACTTTCTTTCAATATAGTCCCACCTTCACAGCAGTTTCTTAAATCAGTTGATTATTGCGATCATTTGCAGGGAGCGTCTGGTTTGCTTCAGAGATGAAAGCGTTGAAGGACGACTGTGAACGCTTTGAGGTCTTCCCTCCCGGTCACATCTATTCCAGCAAGAAAGGTTAGTGTTGCCTTCTCCAAACAAGCACCGTCTGAAGGAAGTCTAATGGTCTACTCAGTTTCTGATCCCTGGATCTGTGATTACAGGAGGTTTGAGCCGCTACTACAATCCCAAATGGTTCTCAGAAACCTACGTTCCCTCCACTCCTTATGAGCCTCTTGTTCTCCGCGCAGCTTTCGAGAAGGTAAGCTGTGAAGAATTTTCCGCACACGTTTACAACGAAGTCATTAGACAGTAATGATGCTTGATCGTCTCATACGATAAGATTACGCTTGAATACTCAAGGCACTCTCAACATTTATAAATAGCTTTCATGGTGCTTGCTAAAGTCCTAACGTTACGGACATGTTCAGGTTTCATTTCAGGTCTTGACATAGGCTGGTGTTTCCGATCTTGCAGGCTGTGGTGAAGAGGCTGATGACCGATGTGCCCTTCGGTGTGCTCCTCTCCGGAGGTCTGGACTCGTCCCTGGTAGCAGCCGTGGCTTCCCGGCACCTTGCAGGCACCAAGGCAGCCAATATCTGGGGCAAGCACCTTCACTCCTTCTGCGTTGGCCTTGAGGTAAAGAAATGCATCCCTTAGACAACTTTGACTGTTTTGTTGAACTTTCCGTTGGTTGGAAAAAAACCTTGACATACTCTTCCGTTTGTTGCAGGGCTCGCCGGATCTGAAGGCAGCCCGGGAAGTGGCCAGCTACATCGGCACGCGGCACCATGAGTTCAACTTCACGGTGCAGGAGGGCCTGGACGCGCTCTCCGAGGTGATCTACCATGTGGAGACGTACGACGTGACCACCATCCGCGCCAGCACGCCCATGTTCCTCATGACGCGCAAGATCAAGGCGCTGGGCGTCAAGATGGTGTTGTCCGGCGAGGGCTCCGACGAGATCTTCGGCGGCTACCTCTACTTCCACAAAGCGCCCAACAAGGAGGAGTTTCACCACGAACTCGTCCGGAAGGTACTACTAGAGTCTTCCCATAATCTCTGTAAGAGTCTCCGCCCCTGAGTTGATTTCAGATTCCTCATGACCCGTGTTGCTCCTGTGACAGATCAAGGCGCTGCACCTGTACGATTGCCAGCGAGCCAACAAGTCCACCTCGGCGTGGGGCCTGGAGGCGCGCGTGCCGTTCCTGGACAAGGAGTTCATGGACGTGGCGATGTCCATCGACCCTGCCGAGAAGATGATCCGGAAGGACCAGGGGCGGATTGAGAAGTGGGTGCTGCGTAAGGCCTTCGACGACGAGGAGAATCCGTACCTGCCCAAGGTAAGTCAAACTCTCTTCATCCCAAATTGAAAACATCAGGCCTTTCAATCAGGGCACTAACCATCATGTTGAATTGTTGTCTTTGCAGCACATTTTGTACCGCCAGAAGGAGCAGTTCAGCGATGGCGTCGGCTACAGCTGGATCGACGGTCTCAAGGACCACGCAGAGAGCCATGTAAGAATCACGAACTCCATGACCATGATTTTACTGCAGTGTTTCGAGAATCGAATGATAGCTAACATGTTCCTCCGTGGTGATCGATACTGCAGGTGTCGGACCAGATGCTGAAGCACGCCAAGCACGTGTACCCGGTCAACACGCCTCTGACGAAAGAAGCGTACTACTACCGCATGATCTTCGAGAAACACTTCCCTCAAGTAAGTTCACTCCTGCTAATTGCTCATCCCTCTGCGGTTTTCACACTGCGAATTGTGCCATGATCTCTCTTTGACGAATCCATCGCTGTTTCTTTCTAATCTAACATTCTCTATTGCATCTACGCAATAGAACATAAAATGTGCGAATCATACTTTAAACTTGCATCTAGAAAGTTCTGCACGTTAAAAACACCATCATAACGCTAGTAGCAAACCTGTCATTTTCCACTCATTATTTCGAGCATGAGGGTGATCACGATAGACACAAGATTTGCTAGCGTAGTAGCAATTATGATGTGTTTTGGCTAACATTTCCAACCTGAAATGGCTTTGGTGCAGCAATCTGCACGCATGACGGTTCCCGGAGGCCCCAGCGTGGCCTGCAGCACGGCGGCGGCGGTGGAGTGGGACGAGGCGTGGGCGGGCAACTTGGATCCCTCCGGGCGCGCAGCTCTGGGATGTCACGACGCTGCTTACACCGACTCGAAAGCATCACCTCCAGCAGGCGCGCCGGCTCCTGCACACGAGAACGGCCACGGCAATGGAGCACTCCCCAAGTCCAAGCCCATCGACGCCACCGTGCTCAAGTCTCAAGCAGTGCACTGAAGACGTAACACTACCCCTCGGAAGTGGCAGCAAATCGATCTGCGACAGCGTCAGAACTGTGGCTCCCCCAACAAGCTGGGCTGCGCCAGAGAAGCTCCGCATGCGGTTGTGCTCCCTGTATTAATAACACCTATATGGAAGTAACAAAACCGCTACAGTAGTAGAATCTTGATATTGATGATAAATGACTTGAGCTTTGGTGTTGGAGTCCCTGAGGCAGCAGGGTAGGTCTAGAGTGAGAGTGTATGAGACTGGGAGGCTGCTCGGCTTCTTGTAGACCGGCTATGGAGCCTCCCAGTTGGAGTAAAAAGAGCAACCAGGCTCACTAGAGTTCTTGTGAAGGGAGAGACTGAAAAGAGGGTTGAAGGACTGGTCTAGATGAGCAGGCTTCATTTTTTCTCTTGAATATACTACATTCCTTCGTTTTCACTTACATCCTGTGGAGTTTGCTCTCCGTGCGACCTTGTCTCTGAAAATGTTGGCGTCTCTGAACCACGCTATCTTCAGTGCATCCGTGACATGCTCACTGCAGTCCTGTATTCTATTGGGTTGTAATTTGTGTGTCTGCTTTCATAAATGCATCATTTTATTAGCGTGCAGTACCCTGTTAAGTCCTTGATGTTGGTGTAACTAACCACACTTGTACCAGACTGTTAGGTGCACTTCACTTTTTGTTGCAACTCACTTCTTTACTGCAGATTCATTCTCGTTAGTTCCCTGTTAGTCACTTTCTCACACTCGTATTTAACCAGGCACATTGCCTTCTTTCAATCAAGCTTGTAAATTACATTGCAAACACAAATTCTTAAGAAGTAGTTCTAAGGTTTGGTAGTCTTTTTTAAAGCTCAAAATCAACTTGCAATCCGCAAAACATCTCAAATTATGATGCATTTTTAAAAACAATCCAAGAAATATGAGGAATCCAGCTTGAAGCAATGTATCCAATAACCACAAATTCACGGCACTATGATGAAGCTTGAATTGAAGTTCGAGTTGCATTACCGTGCACAACGGTGTAAGGATGGCTACCATTATTAGTCCTCGCAAATATCATAAACATATGAAAAATCTATTAACACTATACGCCCTAACATGCCTTGGTGGCAAGTAGAATACGTTGTGTAATTGTTGCATATAATTTCAGTATCGAAAGGACCTACTTCCAATTTAAAATGATAGGAGAGCAATAAAAAAAAATAGGGAGAAGATGGGCAAGGGGTAATTGGGTATAATAAACTATAGACTACATTTTACCTCTTTGTCTTTGCTTCAATCTTCTAAACTAAAGCTGAAGATGACTTTTATTAGAAACCCAATTTTAGAAACAATTTTATTATATGCAAGACTAGTATACTCACTTGTTCCCAACAAGTAGTGTTAGTTTAGGTAAAGTAACTTAAATTGTAAAACTAAAAGTAAAACTAAATGTAAAACAAAATACCATAAAAATAAATGCCACATGTCGTCACGTCCTATGGCATGATACCTAGGTGATACCCGTAGGCCTTTCTTGTTCCTAACTATTGTTGCGTGTCAAGGAAGACCGATATTGGGGTAGGCCGGGTATCACCACATGGTACAACCGATTACTTGGGTACCGACCAAGTATGGACCCTTGCTCTTTTATTATATGCAATAAATGTGCAAACATCACAAGGATGCAAGTTTATTCAACTGTTGAATGTTGATTTGGAATGAATCAACAACTAATGGGTTTGAGGTCAATAGAGAAGTTGGAGTGCATGCAGATGACAGCAAACTTGTTGTTTTTCACTTACTATTTTGAGTATTTGTGAAGAGGATAGTGAAGAGCGACACAAAAAAGAAGAAAAGCGACCTTTCCCGAATTCTCAGTGAGTGGGTGAGCAACATTTTCTGAGCGAAAAACGACAGGATTGCTAGTGGTGTGAAGAGGCAATGCAATGTGAAGGATCTGATGGAAAATTGTTCAAAGAAAAGAATTGGAAAGAGTGATGCTAATTTCAAACCGTTGTTATCGAGGTTGGGGCACTGCAAAGGAGGATGATCCAGAGGCTCCAGACGCGTGGGAGGTGTCGGAGGAGAGGTCGCCATGGATGATCTTCGAAATCGCGCTGCTAGAGCTGCTGCGTCTCTGCTTCCTTACATGATGAGGCTGTGCGGTGGTGGTGGTGGTGGCGCAGCGCTGCTCCTCTAGCGCCATTGCGTCGCGCAGCTCGCGCACCACTTCCTGCATGTCGGGGCGGTGGCTGTCCTTGGGCTCGACGCTCAGCATCGCCACTTCCGCCACCTTCCACATGCTCTCCACGCTGTAGTCGGACTGCAGGCCAGGGTCCACGATCTCGTGCACGTCGCCCGCTTGCAACCGCGGCCTCACCTATCAGATGAACACCACGCCATGTCAAAAAGAAAGCCAGAAGAAACTTTTTTTTTAGTACATAAACAGAACTTTTGAGATATCTTTAAAACTGAGATATCTTTAAAGGTTAGGAGGCAGGCAACAATTGGGAGTTTGGTAATAAGTTGCAAATAGAAGGAAAAGATTTAAGTTTATTTTAGGATAGATTTTTGTTTAAGCAACTAAAGATGTTGATAGTGTCTTGAGTATAGTGTCGATTTACTATGTGAGGATCATCAAGCATCATTAATGCCTAATCAAACATACAGCCAAAATCCAAACGACTTAAAGGATATCTCTTGTGTTGCAAGATGGAATACAAAATGATGGACCTACCATGTCAATGATGTTGGAGTTGAGGCGTGTGTCGATTGGAGGTCGACCGCACATGAGCTCCAACAATACAACACCAAAGCTGTAGACGTCGCTCTTAACTGTCAACTTTTGGGAAGTGTAATACCTGCACAAGATTACCTTTGTTAGGCCATCCATCCAAGTTTTACAAAAACAGAGTCGTGTTCTGAGTGAGTGTAGATTATGACTTACTGGGGGTCGAGGTAGCCTGCCGTGCCCTTGACGAGAGTGGAGACGTGGGTGGCGCCTTCTTCCATTGCAGACTTAGAGAGACCGAAGTCCGACACTTTCGCCTCCATTCGGGCCGTTAGCAAAATGTTACTGCTCTTCACATCACGGTGAATTATGTTCGGATTGCAGGCAATGTGCAAATACTCCAACCCTAGTATCAGCCAAAGTGGAACCTTCAGCAAATAAAAAAAAGTTCTACGTTGGAGTTATCACCTAAAGTTTCAACAAGATACCCTTCTTTTGTATAACTATTTCCCACTTTAAATAGTTATTAGATCAATGGAAGAGCTTGGTGGTTGTTGATTCATAATCCTTATCAACTACGATGAAAGATCCTGGTGGTAAGTAAACTCACGTCAAATAGGTTTAGCTGTGTTTGAAATTGAAGAAACAACTTACCATGAATATTTGCAACTTTTCGAGTCTCCTTTGAGCTCATTCTAGAACTATTTACAAATAACTCTATTGTTTTCGCACAATTGAAAAGCACGATTGAGGTTGAGTCATACCTTGTGCGGCATCAAGAGCGAGGCGGATTCGTGTGATCCAGCTCAAAGGCGCCGTTGCTAGTGGGCCTAAGTAAAAAAGAAATCGCAACAAGACAACACCCATTTAGCGACTGATCTTTGCAACTAATACTTAAGCGATTCATCTGAAGAGGAACAAGAGTATTTTTGGTGTTGCTACCATAAAGATGATCTCGCAGCGTCCCGTTTGGCAGATACTCATAGATCAACATCTGCTGCTTCTCTTGGCAATAACCGGTAAGGCTCACAAGGTTCTTATGGTGCACTCGGCTCAGCAAATCCACCTGAAAATGGAAATCATCACACCATGACCATCACAAACCATGACTAATTGGAAGTGAAAAGCAAGGTTTCAAACAAGTGAGCCATCTCTACCTCGTTGCGAAACTCAGCGTCCCCTTGCTTCGAGGTCTCGCTCGAAACCTTGATCGCAATCTCCTGCCCGCTCGCCAGTCGCCCATAGTACACCGGACCGAATCCGCCTTCTCCAATCTTCTTGCTGAAACCGTTGCTGGCGTCACGGAGCTCACGCAACGTGAACTTAATCGTGTGGGTTTGGAAGCTCTGGCTCTCCTTACCTTCACACATGATCAACCACATTATGAACCTGCAAACCAAAATCCTGAACCTGACCCTAGACTTCAGCGTGTGCGTCCAATACCTTGAGTGCCAGAATTGAGTTCGGATTCGGACTTCTGATGCCGGCAACGGAGGACGACGAAGAACACGATGACGAGGAGCAAGACGCCGCCGACGGCTCCCGCGGCCACGGTGGGGATAAGGTACTTGGACGTCTCTGAAGAGGCTCCGGAGGCAACCGCGTCGTCAGGAGCGAACGGCGCTGGGTTCCTGAACACCTGGTAAATCTCAATCGCGTTCAGAATTGGCTTGTCCGAGGCCCCCACAGACGGCGTGAACGTCACATTGCTGTACGGCGCGACCGTAGTGAACGTCGTATCAACCTGGATTGCCACAAAGGGACCGCTAATGGTCAAGTTCACCAGTTGCCACGGCACGGTGTCGATGTCGACGCTGAACGCGCGCGCGAGGCTCGCGCTGGCGTTGAGCTCGGCCAAGTACAGTGCGATGTAGTACTCAGCGCCCTCCAGCATGGGGCGCACGTCCTGCCACCCGATCAGGCGCCGCGCCGTCCGCATCACGGCCTCAGGCGGCTTGTTCGCTGCGCCGCTCAAGTCCACGGCGTGCGTGGTGTTCACGGGGTCGTAGTCGCCCCGCCAGTGGAGCCAAACTCGATCAAATCTGTCGTCCGGATATCTTCACACACAGATCAGTCCACCATCAGCGGTCACCACCACCACCACCAACGTATCATCAGTGGGGATCGATCTCCCAACTCACCATACTGAGGTTTGGATCTAGTCTGCAATGAAAATTGAAGCATCTGTATATCTGAAAACAATTGGAGCAGCTGTATTTCTAAAGTATAATGCGTTGTAAGGTCAACGAGAAGTGTCATGAATATAATGCTACATCCACTATATCCAAACATCGGTGTACCTTGTATACTTCTCCGGTTTGTCGTCCACCCCGAAGTTCATTCTTGAGAGACGCGAGAGGTACGCGGTTTCCACCAGCGGCGCGTACATCCCCACGTCGAGCGGTCGCATCTCCAGTGTGGAGACATAAGGGACGTCCAGGGACGATAAATTCCGCAGCAAGCACACATCCACGACCTCTCTCGCGGCCGTCATCACGACCTCCACGAACTCGCCCTTGACCGTGTCCACCGTCTTGATCCTGGTGCCTTCCACCGCAAGGTCAAATTTGGGCGCAGGTCTCTGCGGGATGAAGGAGGCTCGCACCAGGTAGGTCGCCTTGGCCTTCGCCGGGAGCGAGTAGCAGCTCCTGTCGCGTGTGCCGGGGAACCGACGCAGCGTGGTGATAGTTTGCGTTGGTATAGGGGTGTAAACGAGCGTCGCGTTCCCCTGGTTGCCCGCGGGCGCACTCTCCCCGTCCGAAGTGTATTTCTCGTCCGTGTCCCATGTCATGTTCAGCACTGTGTCGAAGAACGGGGCGCTCGCGCCGCAGTTGATGTTCACAAATCCAGCTATTGAACCACAACCAATCTCTCAGTGATGCTTCGATCATGACATCAAAATGAGCGGAATCCAGTGTTCTAGAGTTTACCACAAACATCCAAGGCTTAAAATCACCACAAACTTAATGTAATTTACACCTATTGATCCATGTTGGTTATCATTCAGAAAGTTATTGTTGGAATTCGGTAGAGATATTCTTCAAGGTCAGGAGTTAGGTCACGGCCAAAGCCGGGAATTTGGTTATTCGAGGACCATCGAAGCACTATTATACATATTGACAGTACCTCGAGAATTACGGTAAAACCCCATCCTGTAGGAACCAACAAACTCACAGCCACTTTACTAATGAAATTTCTCGTGACTCATACCTGGTTCAGCATCCACTTGAGCAGCAAGAACCGTAACCACCCAGATAGCCATTCCCGTCACCAAGGTCCACATCTTCCACCAATCATCTACCGCCATCACTGCTGCTCATCGACAGCGTTACAGTCCATGTCGTCAACCATGCAGCACATCACAGATTAGTCCAGACAGCCTCTCTGTGTCAAAGTGTTACAACTGTAGGGCTTTAGGTTTATTCAACTCAGGTTGTGCCTGAGTCCGAAAATACCGTCCCCCATTAATATCGGAAGGGTGGTCTAAGAATCTCAGTCGAACTTGGATCTCTGTTGCAGTATGTCTTCAAGGGATCTCTTTAAACCATGTAGACGGATGGTACGGGAAAGGAGTGCGGATAAAACCTGACTAGACGGATGGTACGGGAAAGGAGTGTGGATAAAACCTGGCCCCTATTTTTATGTTGGAGGAAGCCCTATTTAGACCAAGGTGGGGCCTCCGAGGTTAATTTGGGGCAGCAGGCCCTAAATTTGGCAAAACACAATACCAGAAAAAGGTTCTAGACCCCAAAATCTACATACGCCAAAAAAAGAGGCCTACCCCACCTACATGAAATAAAGAGGTCCGGCTTCAAGGTGTTGATTTTCTGGCGAACGCGTTTTTTATTTCCTTTTGACCTGCTAGCTTTTCGGGGTGTTCACGTGCTCCGCGCCAGTCAAGAGGAATAGCTTTGCATGGTTGTCGATAGTGAGGGCGCTATTCATGGGTAAAGACACATACATGCACCCGCTGGGACGGGCTAATGAGCCAAAGGGCCGGGTTTGTCAAAGGTCGCCGAGGTTTCTATACTTGGGCACAATCGGGAGAATGGAGACTTGATTCCGTGCACAAGGAGATGCTGCCCGCAGAGCCCGAGAAAACCTCGTGTCAATTGTACAAGGAGATTCAAAAACTCTAGAGTGTACACAAGGTTGCTGCAACTGCACACGCAACTCTCCACGTGGAACAGTGCTCACCACACTGATTGTTTTTGTTGCTGCAACTGCAAGCGCAACTGTACACCCATGGTGTCGTTTGTCACATCCCTCGCTGTGATAGGAGTTATGTTTTTCTCGAATCTTCACTCCGCCACCATTAATTAACGCACTGCTCATTGATGCCTAATCAAATTCTCAGTTACGTCATGCACAGTTAAATGGTTGCTTTGTTAGAGCATCTCCACTCAGAGGCCTGGAAACCGGGGAAATATGGTTCCAAAATAACTTGGAATGCGGGCCCGGAGTGACGCACACAGAGGAATCATGCACCGCAGAACTGCAAAAAAAAAATTGAACCCCGTAAAGCCACACGTGGAAGATCTTCGTTGATAGTCGCGCCCGGTGTAGTTTTGGAGGAGGCCGCCAAAATGCGCCAGTATCCCGTTGCTCTTAAAAAAAACGTCAAAAATTTTGGAGGCCTACAGTGCCCCGGGCCCGCGGTGGAGGAGCCGCGCCACCCGGACCCCACAAACCGGGCAGGTCTGCCGCGATGGGGCCCGACGGTGGAGCTGCTCTTAGAGTACCAAACTGCACCATGCTCCTCACAATCTCATCCTTGACTTTGTACTCTACTGTAGCAACACTGTAGCCATGGACTTCACAGCACTGTAGAAAACGCTCTAGCCTTGATTCTTAACCCATAAGGTACTAATGATGACAGTTTCACACTAAAACACTTCAAAATTGTTGGATTCTAGTGGAATGAATGAAAAAGATACAAGAACTTTTATTTCTAGTTTTGACCATAGGATTTCATATGAGATTAAGTAACATACTCACAAAATTTTGTTAGCTTTGACTGCACGGATTGAAAGAGTATAGTGTTTGAAGGCAAGCAAATGGGTCATTTTCTTCCTTGCGTCCAATGGATCAACAAACTTTGACTTCACTTGATGTCAAATTTTTGCATCACACAAGGTCTAAATCCATTACCATCATGTCAATCATGATGTTGGTTCCTTATACAACATTTTTTGGAGGTAGAGAATGGGTGTAGCATATTCAAAACAACTATGCAAGGAGTGGAGGTTCAAAATTTGCGAATTTGTTTTTTAATTTTTTGTGAACTTAATATGTTTTGGATTGATAATCCAAATGGTCAATTAGAAGATTTACACTACATATGGTTGTGGGAAAATTAAAAGTTAAAAATCATGAAGATCTCTAAGTTTTATGTGGAAAAGAAGTTTTTTTTGGTACCTTGCCCAACAATGTGTGAAAATGATTATAGTTTCCTCATTGAGGTAGTCATGTTATATCTAAACAAGAAAAAGTTTGTAACATAGATCTCAATGTAGTGAGTTTTAGAAACTTCTTGCTCTAGCTCTAAATCTGAATTTGAGTCATTAAAATAATATTTACGGATTTTGAGTCCAACTAATGGAATGAATTTTATGAAGTCTGGTTTCCATTCTAATTTGAAAATCTAAAAAAATACATTAAATTGAATAAATTATTGCGATTTGAACTTTGAGCTTGTAACCATGGTTGACTTATTATCTAATTTTAGCTGAACATGGAAGTTTCATTTACACCACAAGTTTTGCCCCCATAATGTACACATTCGAAGAAATTTTCCAAATTTTTTAGCATACTTTGTATTTTATATGAATTTTCTGCACTTTTACTTCAAAAAATCACAAAAAATTCAAATTTTCATCAAAAAAACTTTGATTTTTGTGACACTGTAGAATGTGTAATTAGTTTTTGTGTTCACATGCGGATTAGAATTGGTTAGTTTTGGCAGTTAGCATGTTAGGTTGTGTAGTTCAGTAGTAAGATTGGGAAATTACGTGAAAAGTTGGTTAAGAAACGAAATATCATGTGACGTTTGGAATTTGGAAGTTAGGTTCAGTTTTTGGATAAAGACTTAGCGGAAGATGGATTCGAGGCCAGACTGTGATAGTCGTAAGCCGGGGCAAGCTTGGTGCTACCTCTTTGTTTTTCTTTGAATTTTTCTATTTTCTTTTGTCGGATTGTGATTAGATGAAGTATTAATGGAATTGGAGTTAAAGAACTGTGATCGTGTGATTGGAAGTGAAGTATATGAGCATTGTATGAGAATTGTGAAGATAGAAAGTTAGAGAATGGAATTATGAATGTGAAGAGATTGTAATCTCTATGAAAGAATTGGTTATTGAAAGTGATTACGAGAAGATAATCACGTATTATTGAATGCACTGTACAGTGATTACAGTGAAGAAAAGAGAAATTGACATGATTATGAGATCATGAAGAAGGAAGAATTGGAGAATATTTAGGTTTAGAGTGATGCAAGAGAAAGTGATTGAGTGTTGATAATTGTTAAGAGAAGTTAGGAAGCAAGTGTGACAATAACATAGTGACCTTCATATAAACAGTCTTTCCCCGCAAACGAATCCACCTATACTGAATTGGTGCTTTGGGTTTATTTCCAATCGAACCAAAACGATAACTACAGACACAAACAAAACATGTGATCTCATCTCTAAAAAATGAAATGAAAATATTTCTAGTTATATTTGATGAAAAATTAGAGCACATAGTAGTATGGAAATTGGGATTGATGCCACAGTCCTAGGCTCCGTCCTTCAAGGGTTGACCCTAAAAAACAAAGCCTACAACCATGGTATCAATCCCAATTTCCATTCCAGTATGTGCTCTATTTCTTCAGTGAATATACACTATGCCCTGGTCGCTTTCGTACACAATTAATTCAAAATGGAGGTTAGTCCAAAATTTTGGAAATTTTAAAAGAGTTGTCCAAAATAAATAAATAAATTCACTTCACAACTGTCTGAATACGTGAAAATTATAGGATAAGTTGTCGAAACTGAAAAACTTAAGCAAAAAAAGAGTATCAAATTGTAAATATGTATTATAACTGGTTAAGACTGGTTCAGACTGGTTAAAGCTTTCAAGCTGGCTGCCGAAAATGCTTTCAAGTTGACTTTGCCCCACCTACCGAATACAGTACGGATACCGGTCCTTTCAAGACCAAGTGCCGCAAAAGTCAGAAAGTCCATTGCCACTTGCCGAAATTATTGAAAATTCCAGTTCATCACATGCCAAATTAAAAAATTCTCACGAAGGTGCTGAACAGGTTTATCTTTCAACGATGAGATCACATGTCTTGACTATGTCACAAAAACTGCAAATTTTCTGGTGAATTTTTGTAGTTATTGTGATTTTCCAAAGAAAAAGTGAAAAAATTCATATCAAAAACAATGTATGCCTAAAAAATTTGACAATTTCACCAGAGGTGTACATTACAGTGTCAAAATTTGGGGTGTAGATGAAATTTCCGTGATAGCTAAAATTAGTAAATTGGTCCACCATGGTTACATGCTCAAAGTTCAGTCTACAATAACTCATTAAATTTTATGTATCTTTCAAAATTGGAATGGGACTAGACTTTATAAGCTTGGTTTCATTAGGTGGACTCAAGTTCAAAAAATATCATTTGGATGACTCAAATTCAAATTTAGAGCAATAGCTAGAAGTTTCTAAAATTCATTACATTGAGATCCATGTCACAAATATTTTTTTCTCTAGATTAAACATGACTACCTAAATGAGGCAAGTTTCATCATCATCTATTACTTACACACTCATTGAACTTGCCAAAAAAATAGTGGATGAGAGATCATTCATTTTTATTATCATCCTTGAAATGTCATCCAAGAAGCCAAGTTTTGGCTTATGAGACGTTCTAGGGTTAATGACTAACTTAGACGGCTGAAGGTGCAACTCCTCTGTATATATTCAAGCACATTGCCACTACTAATCAAGCAAGTCACTTCAAAGTGTATCAACATGGTATCAAAGCTAGGACTTTGTGGTGAGAAGTGAGTGGTGCTCCTTGTAGTAGAACCAGAGAGTAGAACTAGATAATAGAAGCTAGATCTAGAATATGGCGAAAAGTAGTAGCAACAATACCTATGAAGTTAGAGAGTCCAACAAACTAGTTGGACCGCTCAACTATAAGCTATACCCCCATGACTTGCGTTTTAAGCAATGTGCATATAAGGAGAATCCAAATAATAATACATTAATTTTTCACTGATAGCCAAGAAAATTACAATCCCAACCCAAGTGATTTCATGTTTTTCCAAGAAGATCTGGATTAGTTGTGAATTATCAAAGTAGTCAGCCATGTTAAGCCTATTTTTTCCACTAGGTACCTTCCATTAGCGTCGAGCAAAAGTTAGGAATCTTCACCAATAGTAAGCCTTAATTTGAAGCTGACAAAGAGTGAGTGGGTGGAACTCGGGTTGATATAAGATGGAGTTGTGACCAAATATGGAGTGGCAGTGATAGGAAGGTGGCGGTCATGGAGATATACTATAATGTGTGGCATATCAAGAAGAGTGCGGTGTTGAAGAGAGAGAGACTTTGGCCACTGGTAGAATCTAAGCACAACATAGATGCATATCCAATTAGCATTGCAGGAGTGACACACAGAAACAATGCTACGAGAAGCAAAGCAATGTGCACAAACCAAACTTACATGTCCATAGGTGACAACTTACTTGGCTCAGTCAACCGACACAAAGATCCTCCAGACACATGGAACATGCTCAAGTCCATATTTCCAATTGGAGATCAAGAGTAGATTCAAATGCTCACGAATAGACTCTACGAAATAACAATGAAAGAAGGCAAAGATATCAACACTTATCTGACAGACGCGTTGGATTTGCACAATAAATTGAAGTGCTATGGTGAAGCGATAGCAAACAAAACATTGAGCAACTTGTCGTCAACGGCTTACCTAAGAGCTATAAGATGATTATTCAAGGTATCACTTACCTTACTGATCCTACGTTTGATGTTCTAATGGAATAATTCTTACAAAATTACACAAGAAAAGCTTATGTGAGCAAAAGTGAGGACATGAAGAGGCGTTGTCCGTACAATTTCAAAGACATGGACTTGGCCGCGGAGGAAATCAAAGAGGAAGAATGATCTGGCATGCATACAAGAGGATGGAACCAAGTTGGACCAGCGTTTAGAGGCGGAACACCAACTAACAGCTCCTTCGTTGGCGGATCGAGCGGAGGCTATAGGCATCGATCTCTCATATCTCACGCGAGGGGATAGGGCAACCCACATTCGACAACAAGATTGGCAGAAGGTGGCCAATCCTATAGCACCGCTTGGAGGTCAACGAGAGGCGGTTTCTTCCCATTGGAGTTGGCCAAGGTTTCCAACCCCAACCCCAACCGAGCCCAACTACCAAGGCTTAGGGGCTAGGTCAATACCCAGGGTAGAGTCAAGTAAGGCCCGGGTTGATATTTGACCCAGCTCTATCCCCCCAACAAACTAGTATACTGCAAGGGCTTATGGCGCACGGCCAGGGCCAGGGACAACACTAAGGAGATCCATTTTTGCTACAATTGTAAGGGCCAGGGCATTTTGCGAAGGATTGCCCTTACAACAATTATTCAACTATCAATTATGTTGAGGGATAAACATGTATAGGGAATGATTGGACAATAGCTCGGTTAATCTTGTAGAATATCAAGACTCTACATGGTTCATGGATTCAGAAGCAAGCCATCATGTCTTGGAAAAATATGAGAATTTGCAAAATGTTGGTGAAAATTCCTATGGGCATAATGGAACAATTGCCGGCGGGAATGCCCATCATATTGCACCAGTTGGTTCATCTAGTGTTCAAACTAGACCTCAATCAAATGGAGTAAACTTGGATCACATTTTGCGTATACCGATGTTGAAACAAACTTATTATCCGTGGAATCATTAGCCGATCAACGACATACTATTGTCTTTATGGAAAACCAATTCCTTATTCTTGATCAAGGTAAATTTATACTAGCTATGGGTCATCAGAATTCGACAAATGGACTCCAACAATTCACCAACAAAAAATGAGAATATGGTGAATTTTGTCGTATCTGAGTCAAATATGCACTTTTGGCACAAGAGATTTGAACAACTTAATTATGTCAGTCTTCAACATTGTGCAAACGTACAACAAGTATAAGGATTACCAATATTTCCAACTCTAAGGAGTGCTTATCGAGATTGTATGGAGGCAGACAACGCATGGAGCAGTTTTCAAAGACTTCTCTCAGCATAATTGATCATGTGCTTCAACTTATCTACTCTAACCTTGTAGACCTATATGTACACCCTCTCTTAGTTGATCCCAATACTTTGTAGTCTTCAGCGACAATTATTCTAGAAAGAGTTTTGTTTACTTTGTGAGGCACAAGAGTAAGACCTTTCAGAAGTTTTTTGAATTCAAGGTACGAGTTGAAAAAAAAACTATGAGGAAAATATTGGCATTGGGAACCAATCGAAGGGATGAATACCTCTCCCAGGAGTTTAAACACATATATTCTCAGACACAAGATTCAGAACAACTTTGGATGGCCTTGACTCATCAACAAAACGGAGTCAGCGAGAGATAAAACTGAACTTTAGTTGAAAAAGCGAGATCCATGGCAAGAGCCACTAAACTACCTGATTTTCTATGGAGAGAAGCAATCAACATAACCATTTGTTTAGTCCACATAAGTCCTAGACGCGCATATCACGGAATGACGGATCATGGTCAACAAGGCTAGTTTAAAAAACCTATCACAACGGATGTAGGGCCGATGTCACGAGCATTCTTTTGCTGCCTAGTGCCAATTTGGCTTTGATTTTGGATTTTTGATGATGGAATGTCATTGCTGACTTCTTCAATGCTACAAGGCTCTTGAATTTTTAGAATTTTGTTTTATGGTTTGACAAGGAGAAGTATATCTATAATTACTACATATTTGACATAGATATCTCAAATCGGGCAAATATACTTCTTTTGAGAGGTTTACAAGTTAAAATACTTGGAAATTTGAAACACATTCATACCATAATGTGTTTATACATTATGGTTGATAATTTTAGATCATAAACTAAAATTTAGTTTTATTTTTAAAAAAAAGTCATTTTTTCACAACTTCCAAATTGGGAATTTGTGTTGGTTTTTGCTCCAACTTCTTATCCAACCTTCTACACCATACAAACTCTATCTTGACACATAAAATGTTCCTAAAAAATTTATTTTTCCACAATTTTCTTCAAAACCTGGTTTTTGGTGCCTTGGTTCAACATATATACTCTGCAGTATACATGATATATTTTAAGACTTTGCAGCATGCAATATACTCTGTCTCAATTTTGGGTTAGGCCAGCTACATTACAACATATGTTACATCAACACAAAATCCATAAAATCATCACCTTGTCCAAGATATCTTCTATTCACCTAACATTTTACTGGCCAAGATTTCTTCAAATTTTTCTATGGACGGGACATTCAACAACGATTTTACAAAGGGCTCCTAAACAAATATACTACGGAGTATTTTTTTTGGCCCAAAAATGAGTAACCTTAGTAGACTTCTACCATGGCTTTTGATTGGAAGTATTATAACAGCAAATTGTGTGTCAAACACCTTAAGATATTTAGCTTCTTCACAAATGTCCATATCCCTGACAACAAAAGATCCAAACTTGATAATCAAACTATCAAATGTTATTTCTTAGGCTACGACTCTGAAAGTAAGGAATACAAGCTATTTGATCCACAATCAAGGAAGATATATGAAAGCAAAGAGGAGGTCTTTGACAAAATACAAGTGGGCTATGACATTGTTTCATCAAAGAATAGTTCTCCTCAGAACTCTTCCTTTGACATATTTCCGGAGTCCAATCCATCTCCTTCTGATCAGCCTATTGATGATTTATTACAACACTTACCTGCACTAGAACCATCTAGATGAAACGATGCCCCTCCACCACCTTTGGAAGAGCCCCCAATTGAACAATTAAAAATATCCCTTTTGAGAACAAAGATCCTATACGCGGTTCAAAGACACTTATCTCTTTTCTGTTGAATTGGGCACCTTCACAGAAGCTACACACTTTAGAGAGGCAATAAAACATCCAGGATGGCAGCAATGCCATCCATCAAAAAGTTGATTCTATTCAAGAAAATGAAACTTGGACTATAGTAGGTCATCCATACCTTTGTCCAGTGGGCATTGGATTGGGGGTGGATCGAACAGACACTTAATTCACGTCGGTCTCCTCCGGAGACCGAAGTTTCTCTCTCTCTAGGTCATCTCAAAGGCAAGAAACCAATTTCAATTAAATGGATATTCAAAGCCAATCGAGGACCAAATGGAACAATTAACAAACTCAAAAGCCTGACTTGTTGCACAATACCTGATAAAAAAAAGAAGGTATTGATTTCTTTCAAACCTTTGCTCCTATAGTTCGATTGTCGGCTGTTTGCAGGATTGCTGCTCTAGCCATAGAGAAAAAGAGGAAATTACACCACTTGAATGTCAAAACAATCTTTTTATGATGGGAAAATTGACGACAAGGTTTGCATGACATTACCTCCCGGCTTTGAAACCAATGAACAACATCTTGGTCACGTCTGCAAATTACAACATGCTTTGTATGGCCTTTCTCAAGCTCTTCAAGCATGGTACGTTTGAGATAGATGGGTATCTCCGCAATCAAGGGTTAACTAAAAGCACCAAGGAACCCAATCCCTATTTTTCAATCTACAACGACAAAAATACAATTCTACTTTTTTATGTGGGCGACATCATAATTATCGGAGATGGTACATCCACTATCAATAGACTAAAAGCCGATATGAAGTCTACTTTCAAAATGACAGTCAAGGAAGATACCCAACTTTATCTTGGAGTTGAGCTACAATATACTTTATGACAAATTTACTTCCAAAACAAATTTAATTCCACAATTTGGCATGCATGATAGCAATCCTCTTTCAACTGCAACAAATTTCAAACTTATGCTTTGTAAAGATACGAGCATCACTCTTGTCAACGAACTCACTCACTAGAGTCTTGTTAAGGGGCTTCCATAGGCAACGATAAGTCAGTGGGACATCCAATATGCGGTAGGCTATGTTTCACACTACATGAGCAATCCGCAACAAACACACCTTGCCGCGGCTAAAACGATTCTACACTATCTGAAAGGTACTCTTGACCATGGAATCTTCTACCTCTCTCACGACACATGTGGCATATCCATCTTCATCGATGCAAATTGGGCAAGGAAAATGGACTCCAGACGCACGACATCTGGAATCTATATAAAATTGGCACATCTCCTATTGCATGGTCAAGTAAACAACAACCGATCTTAGCATTACCGTCAACTAGGGCAAAATATTGTGTATTATATAAAGCCGCTAGAAACATTACCTATTTTTGCCGACTTCTAAACAAACTATAGATTTCCACCAACAAACCCACTCTAATATTTAGTGACAACCTTAGTAGCATCAAGATTGTGAAAAACCTAATGCTGCATCAACATACCAAACACATTGAGCTTAAACACCATTTCATTCGCAAAAAATATAAAGATGGCACCATTGTAATTTCATGTGTCCCGACTAGATCCTGACAAGCAGACATTTTAACCAAGCCGCTAGAACTAGGCCTTTTTATTGAGAATTGTACTATTGGAGGCCTTCGTCAATTTCCACTCAAAACTTAAGAACCTTGTCTACGGCTTAAGGGCATCATCTCTATACTATCAATGATATCCTACAAACATTTTAGCCTCATTCTCTGACTTAAAACTTTGGAAAATTACCCAACTAAAACTTGTTACTTGCCTCTCATATTCCAGCCAATTTTTGTAAATATCGAGTCATCTCCCCTTTCAAATTGCATAGTATTTGCTTGCCCTACCTACCGGTACATGAGATTTAATACTTGATTCAGCCAATATGCCACAGCACGCGTCCTCAAATGATCACTATCTAAACTCTATATTGAACAGGGACTTGTCCTAGGACTATTGCTTAAAGCTCAACTTGTGTTGGGAGCCACAACCAGACCCTGGCCTTCGAGCATTGCCTAAGGCCGGTTGAGAATGAGAGACCCTCCATGCTCCACACCCGAGCATCTCTTTGATGAATATCCACCTTCGGGAGATGCGCCTTGCCTTCGACACCTCCTCTCAGGTCTATATAGACGTTATCTTCATCGTCTTTTGTACACTCGGTGGCGCCCCCATTTTCACCACCTTCCAAAGAGCCAATAAAGCGTGTCAAGAAGTGGAGTGAGACCCCATCAAAGACTTGACCCACTTCCACCACACTAAGCTATAAGGCCAGATAAATCACTTGCATCTACAAATCAACAATGAAGGTTTTAGAAGTTTTCAGTGTACAAAACCCTAGTTTTTCCATTTTCATCTTACCATAGTTAGTGCTCTCAAGGTTGATCACTAGAGGATTTGCAGGTGATTTATCAACTGCAAGAGCACTAGGTTTTGATCATCAGAGGATTTATCACTTGCAAAGCCCATTTCCTTGGCCGTGACAGTTCCCTTTTCCTCCGTGCAATTTGAGAGGGGGTATTGGAGTATCAAACTGCACCATGCTCCTCAAAATTTATCCTTGACTTTGTACTATACTATAGCAATATTGTAGCCACGTCCACAGTACTGTAGCAACTTTGTAGCCATGGCTCTTCAATGACTAAGATGGTTGAAGCCCCAACTCCTTTGTATATATTCACACACATTGCCAATACTAATCAAGCAAGTTACTTTACAATGTTTCAACATGCTTGCCATCCTACGGCAGACAAGGTTGTGGAAGAGACACCATGAGTTTATGGAGGAAAGTTATAGTCATTAATCCATCAATCCAAAAGTCTTGTTGTTGTAATCAAAGAGTGACATGGCAATCCCCTGTGATTTAAAGTATCATCAACAACTAGAATCAATTGTGTGACAATAACAATGGTGATCTTTAAAGGCAAGATTCATAAAGGGTTATGATTGAGAGTTTTGCCATGGCACAAAAAATTAGGTTGGAGGTTAGAAAATTTGGGTGTCACGTGGTTGAAGACACCATAAATGCTCCATCAAACCTATAGCCAACTTTCAATTTACAAAGCTATTTTGAAGAAATGTCTATTGTCCTTGGTGAACTCTTTAACATCTAGCAACGTTCTATTTTTTTCCTTTTTTATAAACTTTCTCTTTGTTTTATTTGCAAAGTGCCGTATACACAACATCAATGCATTGCACTGTTTTGAATTTATACTTCCTTTGGTGATGACATTGTATCCCAAACCACAAGACCATTTTTAAGCTCTAAAGTCTAAACACAAGGTTTAAATCCAAAACCAACAAAACAAAAGGGGTGTGAAAAGACATATTCATGCCAAAGCTATAGCCAAAAGGATCTCCCAAAGTACAAAGTCAGACTAGACATAGACCAATTTCAACAATTTGTGCACTGCACAAATTTGTCAAGGGTAATCCAAAATCCAACACCATCTTCAAAATGAGCTCCAAACCTTAAACCAAGAAAACAAAATAATTTAAATAGTATAGAAGCCCTAAGTTGCTCGAATGTATAAATGTGAGTACAAATATAAGTAGAGAACAAGTGGATGTGATGGCAACAAGCAAGTAGATGGTGGCAAAGCGAGGAGGTGGAGTGCATATGAGGTCAAAAGAAGAAGCTATGTCCTATAGATATATTGTCATACACAACAGAGGAAATGTTCTAATGAACAACAAATATATAAACACACATACACAAAAATTCATACATAAGGCAGAGGCACCCAATTCAGATCACTTAGGTCAATTGGGGACTCAAATGAAATTGTATGTCAAAAACATTTATGTAGAAAGATGCGGAATTGAGAATGAAATTCAACAAATATTTTTTCAAATTTAATCTCAAATATTTGGAATTGATGTAGAATTTAAAAGCCCAAAAACCAACGGAGCCTATAATCAAACTGTAGGCTAGATGAGATTTGGTGCCCTCTTTTGCCTAATGCCAATAAGTGAGAGTGAGTAAAAGAGAGAAGACATGTCATGGATAACCAACTCATGGAGGTACCCAATGCCAATCGGCCTTGTTTGTCTTTCAAGGCAATGCCACCAATGAGAGCTCAATTGAGGTGGAGCAACCCAAAATTGCACACTTCATGACCCAATGTCGATAATGACTAGGGTTTTCATATTTTGAAATATCCGTTTTGGGTCACTTCATGCACCATTTTCATGCACCATTCCATGCATACTCTACTGATCAAAATTGGGTGGTTGATTGGAATTGGGTGCCTCTACCTTAGTACATCCTCAATATAAATCTTGGCCTCTCCCATTTTTATCAATATAAATTAATCTTTCATATACTTTTTCGACGCGATGAAGCACTTGATGCCACATATCGTAACACCCAACGAAGGTGCAATCAAACAAGATGGAAGAGAAACTGCTCAAGAAATGTTCCTTTCAAAGTTGAGGAAAAGCTTGTGTGACTTGTTTAACCCTTTAAGGCCAGAAGAGCCCAAATATGGTGAAGGTTCCACAAGAAATTCCTTTGGGCTTTACAAAGTAAAAGGCCCCGTGAATGGGATCTCACTTTCATGGTCGATCCTGGGTGTATTTGGAGCAGGTCCGGCCTTAAAGGGTTAAGGAGGTTTAAAAAGTTTCTGAAGTGCTTTCAAAAGAGGAAAAATGATGGTCTTTACTAGCATTGGAAGTTTGATTATAAAATCTTTTTCATGGAAATTGTATGTGACTTTCAATTATTTTACTGTTTTTTGTATCATTTTCATATCCTAAACACTTCCATATCCTATAGTAAGTACATGCAATAGGGCATGTTAATTCATCACATAAATAGAGGAAAAACAATTTGGTTAATTTAGAGAGATAGCTCAATTGGCAATGCAAATGTTGTCAATATAACAAAGAAAAAGTGAAGCTGAGATTCAAATACGGAAAATAACAAAGCATGAAAAATTCTCATGCTCTATTTTCTTGCACCAATGAAATGCAATAATCGTAACATCTATCATTGCATGAAAGTCATTGCCATCACAAAGGTAATTGTGGTTATGTTAACCCTTGAAAGTCATATGTCATTTCTTAAGACTTTGAATGACAAAAACTTGAATCAGACATTTTTTCCTTCTACCAAAGTTAGACCTTACTAACAAATTTTGAGGTACATTTCAATTTAGCTTATATTATTTTGTAAAAATATCAAATCAATCCAAGATTTTGAGAAACTTTCAGTTGGGTTTAAGTTTTGGCTCGATTTACAAAGCGTACGTGCAATGTGCATCTAAATCCAAAATTCAAAGTTGACAATCTAGTTCCTAACAGATTTTATGCAAACTAGCTCTTTTGTGCCGAGAAGGTTGATTCTCATCTTCTCCTCACATTTTGGGATGTAGCCAGTAGAAAGATTTTGATGCCAAAATCTTTTTGCTAGCTACATCCCAAAATTTGAGGTGCCAACTAGAGTTGGCTCTCTTTGCACTAAAGGGATAAGGTTTCACCTAATTAATTTCCAAAATATGGTTGTGTGGGCATTTAAGGTATAAACAATATTCACCGGTCTTGAATTCCTGTGCGGTTGGGTTAGTTGCCAAAATAAGTTCTTTTTTAATCTTTCGCAGGCATTTGGACACAATGGATATCACCTGGGCATTATACAAGTTTCACCTAGACAAATATCTTGAAATTTCCAATTTTTTTTTAACATTCTCGGAGTCCATCATTGTAAATTTATTATGTACAAAACTAACTTGAGTAGTGTGAATATATTGCCTGTTCATAGCTCTCCATAACATTGTAAACAAGCTACTAGGGAAATATCAAATACATTATTAACAAAAAAGCTAAGGACATGAGAAGAAAGCAAAGAAAGTTTGCAATGAAACATTGGAGTATACTAAATATCATCACAAAACCTTGTTCCACCTTTTATTGATTATAATCTCTACTAGCTTCATATTTTATATTTCCATATTTTAAAACATGCTAAAGTGTTCGTATAATATCTTAGAATGAACCAAATATTCTTAAATTCATCCATATTTAAGATAGAATTCAGTTTTGTTCAGTTGTTAATAATAATTGAATTTTATCATTCTTGTCTTTACCACAAAGAAAATTTTGTATTATTAGGCTTCTTCATCCATTCCTTTTCCAATTTCTTTTCTTGAAGCTTGGTACAAGTTTGGTGCACTTGTGCATTTAATCTTTTCCAAACATTTCAAAAGCATGTATGTTTTTTGTGTCCAACCTTACAAAAAAATTGGATTTAATCCATGACCTATTTTAAGGAAAATTTTGCACAACATCCAACAATTCAAAAGCAATTTACAATACAAGAAGTCATCATGTATTGATGTTAAAACTTATAGGTTTTAAGAGGTTTTGCTATTTCACCCATCAAATGAATCTTACATGGAAAATTTCATAAAGAAAATGAAGCTACCTACCTACTTGGTTATATATAAAGATGTTTCAGAACCTATATGAATCAAAACACAATACAATATATGTAATGACTAAGAGATCAACAACCATGAAAAAATGATAAGTCTTTCAAAACACATTCTAATAAAAAATTTAGACCAAGATCAATATTCACAAGTATGAATTACCATGTTGAATGTGGCACTAAACCTGTAAGTATACAATTTTAATATGTGGCTATGTATTCCTATATATTTTGATAGATTCTGTAACTTTAATCATCATTTTAGTTTAGCAAAATGTGTGGGTGATAATGATAATAAACACAAACAAGCATGGTATCTACAATTTGTAATTCATTTGTTTGTAATTATCCACTAGAGTTAAAAATGTAGTTCCTAATACGTTCCACACAGGGTTGTTATAACAGACGGGTTGAGGTGATCGGACGGGACAACCGGACACGCCCTCCGGACGGCACGGACGGACGGTTCGGACGGATTGCCCGAAGTGCGCCCAATAATTTTTTGCAAGTAAGAAATTTTTACTGTGACCGCCACGTCACATACGGACGTGTCACGCCACTGTGGCACTAGGGCGGGGACGTCTCTGCCCCTAAATGGTAGGGGCGGAGACGTCACCGCCCCTCCCCGCCCAATTTTGGAATCAGGATCTTTAAACGGCCATATCTCACTCAAAAATAGTCCAAATTAAGCATATGAGATGTTTTTTGGCATACACGGAAAATTTAGATGCCAAATCACACCTCAAACGCTTGATTTGGGCTATTTTTGAGTGAGTTATACCCATTCAAACATTCTAACTCCAAATTTTGGCGGGGAAGGGGCCGGGACGTTAGGGGCGGGGACGTGAGGGCGAGGACTCAACCCTTTGAAGGTTGTAGAGGAACAAAGTTGGGCAAACTCCATTCTCGCCTTAGCAAAGGCCTTCCTCCTTCCCATGCGTTAGAGAAACGATATTTTTAATGTAAATTTAGTTTTCCTTCCAACTTCTAGGGAATGACATGATTGCCGTGATGATTGGGGAATACAAAGATCTTGTCGGAACCAAATATAACGACTTTTTGTTCTAAATGATTCTATTGGACTTGAATTAGGAGAAGAAGAAGAACTATGGTCTTCCAATGGGACCGGCGTGAATGTAGTGTTTGTTCATTCTCTTCACTAAGCATATGGCCACGGGACATAGGCTAGTGTATAAAGAACTACTTTCCCCTCTCGAGGATCAACACTTTTCGACACTAAGTGCTTTCCTACACTAATTGCATTAAAGATAACCAATATGTCATCTCCCCCAAGGGCTTTGTGGGTTCCCATACAACGAGGCCGTGGGATCTCCCACCATAATTGGGTGGACTATGGTGGTACTTGAATTAGAATGTCGTATTACGCTATCAACAACAAATTTTTTTTACATTTTCAAAGAAGGTAATATTCTTTGCACAAGTGAAACCTCCTTTATTATCGACGGACAAATACCATTGAGCAATGTAGTTTTAATGTAAAGATGTGTTCTTAAATGACTCATCTTAAGGTCATATTCAAATTTATGAAGCATAATGTCGAATCATCCAATGTCCATATATCCCTTGTGTAACAACCCTTAAATTTTACTTTACAAAGGAATTACGCAACTTAACTTTACAAACGAATTATTTAAACTTGCAATGAGAGAGAAATATATATATCCCCAAACATAAGGGCTCGTGTAAACTTCTAACCACGGAGGAAATGTACAAGTTATCCAACAATAAAATGTTGCATGAGTGCCCCACAATAAATACCCCCTTTTCATCCATTGAGAAATAGTGAGAACCTAAATCAGTATAATCTACCATTCAAATTTTGTACCTATTTTTTCCATGATATTTTGTATGTATCAATTACATAGTTCTTTGACATTATATCTATTTATATATTACTTATAACCATATTTCACACTTTTAAAGCAATGTATGTTTCATGTCCTTTCTTTATAAAATTTATCCTAAGTGAATATATTTGCCCCTATTTATTTATCGTACGTTGTTTCTACAATTTATGCGAGTGGCCCCTTCGAGATTACTTTTTTTCCCAACTTCCCCAAAAAGTGTAAACATGCTCTACTTGGGTTAAAATGTATTTTAACAACAAAGAAAATACTTTGTTTTTGGAATCTTAGAAGAAGGTAATACGCTTTATATATAAGTATTCTACAATTGAATCCAATGTTAAGAAGGGGCATCGAAAGATAAACAAAATACTTAAGGAACATATTAATAGTTTGCACGTGTTAGAGGAAATGTAATAGTTTCCATTTGAACATAAAGAAATTGACATTCCCAATTTATAAATACGGCATATGTATAGTACATCACAACGTCAAAATTATGTTTATTTAGGAAAAGAATTTCATACAAACCATACAAAGTTCTATCATTATTGTATATAGACATGAGTTTAAGAAAGAAGTTAATAGTTATGTCCTATATTGCTAGAAATTTTACTAGAGCTTCTATTGACATTTATATTTTTTGTACATCTATATGTATACTAAAAAACATTTGGTCGTGTATCTCCCCCCTACATCCATAGCTTTTACAATAAACATGTTTAATGTGACCTTTTGAAGGTGTCACCCTTAGTTGCAAAGCCTTTTGGAGTTTCATCTAACCTTTGCAAGGTTTAATCAATTTAAAGTTAAATTGACACCATTTAGTAAGAAGTGTTGTGAGAGAACCACTTCGACTTTAGAACATTGTGGCCTTTCAAGAATGCTTTTATTAGCATCATCTTTCTTTATGATTGAATAAAGCGATAAATAATCATAACCTCAACAATTTAAAGATAGATATTTCATCGACCCTACGGTTATGAAGTGTAATTCGTGGATTGTTCCAAATGGGTTGTTACACATTGGATGATTCGACATTATGCTTCATAAATTTGAATATGACCTTAAGATGAGTCATTTAAGAACACATCTTTACATTAAAACTACACTGCTCAATGGTATTCGTCCGTCGATAATAAAGGAGGTTTCACTTGTGCAAAGAATATTACCTTCTTTGAAAATGTAAAAAAAATTTGTTGTTGATAGCGTAATACGACATTCTAATTCAAGTACCACCATAGTCCACCCAATTATGGTGGGAGATCCCACGGCCTCGTTGTATGGGAACCCACAAAGCCCTTGGGGGAGATGACATGTTGGTTATCTTTAATGCAATTAGTGTAGGAAAGCACTTAGTGTCGAAAAGTGTTGATCCTCGAGAGGGGAAAGTAGTTCTTTATACACTAGCCTATGTCCCGTGGCCATATGCTTAGTGAAGAGAATGAACAAACACTACATTCACGCCGGTCCCATTGGAAGACCATAGTTCTTCTTCTTCTCCTAATTCAAGTCCAATAGAATCATTTAGAACAAAAAGTCGTTATATTTGGTTCCGACAAGATCTTTGTATTCCCCAATCATCACGGCAATCATGTCATTCCCTAGAAGTTGGAAGGAAAACTAAATTTACATTAAAAATATCGTTTCTCTAACGCATGGGAAGGAGGAAGGCCTTTGCTAAGGCGAGAATGGAGTTTGCCCAACTTTGTTCCTCTACAACCTTCAAAGGGTTGAGTCCTCGCCCTCACGTCCCCGCCCCTAACGTCCCGGCCCCTTCCCCGCCAAAATTTGGAGTTAGAATGTTTGAATGGGTATAACTCACTTAAAAATAGCCCAAATCAAGCGTTTGAGGTGTGATTTGGCATCTAAATTTTCCGTATATGCCAAAAAACATCTCATATGCTTAATTTGGACTATTTTTGAGTGAGATATGGCCGTTTAAAGATCCTGATTCCAAAATTGGGCGGGGAGGGGCGGTGACGTCTCCGCCCCTGCCATTTAGGGGCGGGGACGTCTCCGCCCCTACCATTTTGGGGCGGAGACGTCCCCGCCCCTAACGTCCCCGCCCCTTCCCCGCCTAAATTTGGAGTTAGAATGTTTGAATGGGCATAACTCACTCAAAAATAGCCCGAATGAAGCGTTTGAGGTGTGATTTGGCATCTAAATTTTTTGTAGATGCCAAAAAACATATCACACGCTTAATTTGGACTATTTTTGAGTGGGATATGGCCGTTTAAAGATCCTGATTTCAAAATTGGGCGGGGAGGGGCGGTGACGTCCCCGCCCCTACTATTTAGGGGCGGACACGTCCTTGCGGCCAATATATTATTTTATGTAGTCAACTATTCATTTTTTTAGTTTAAATCCTGCGTGGCATCACTTTAGTTCATACGTGGCTGCCACGTCACCTGTTTTTTACCTTGCAGATAAGTCAACCCTATGTTGGCTGTATCGGACGGGCGAGAGCTCTATCGGACGGGCGAATCGAACGGACGGACGAACTGGACGTCTGTCCAGTATGACAACCCTAGAACTTCCACATCAATTAACTTTAGACAGTTAGTTGCTATTTAGTTGTTTAATGCCCGCAACCCCAAAGAGATAACCCTACTTCAAACTCAAACATAAGCAAACCAACACTTTATTAATCTCTCCATCATTCCTCATGATCTTTAAGATGTTGACCTTTTCTACTATATTGAAAGTTACCATTCCTTACATATCTCCACATATATTTAAAGACCTCACACCAATATCCTTGGAAAATTTCATCCCATGAGTCCTTATTCTTTTCCACAACATCTTAAACTCATAGGACCGTGACTATGTTTCTCCAAATTGCCCTTCTAAAATGAGATGCTATGAAACTCATTCAAACATTTTAAAAACTAATTTCAACCGTAGAATCTTTAATTTTACTGCTACAAAAAGAAAATTAAACTTAATTTTTTTGGTAAACTTTGACCAGGCGGATTCAAAGGTACATGGAGGGGTTAATGATAAGGAAATAGGCCTTGCAATTACTAGGGGTATAAAATGCAGCCATTTCCTTCGCAAAGCTATATTATTTTTCAATTAAATAAATCATTTTTGGATCTAAAATCCAAATGGTAGATGAAATTATCATGCCTTTTTCTATCAGAGGAAGGAAAGGAAAAATGAAATCTCTACTTTGTATGCATTTTAAATATAAATTAATGAAGGCTATTAGAAACTTTCTTTCATTGCTGCCCAGCTCAAGAAATCACACTATTATATGTGCAGGTTAGTTTTGGCACCTAGGTGTCAAAATAGTTATTTTTGACTAATGCAAGAACATCTCTTAGACCTTACTTAGGTATTATCTTGGCTTGACATGGGTATCACCTAGAAAAACTTAGGACAATGACCAAAGAACGATGTAAATTGATATTTTGGCCTAGGTATAGGGTCAGAGGGGTTTGAAAAACTAACAGGACAATCACAACCAGATGATAAATTGGCTTAGGGATATATAAATTGAAGGCAAGCATACTCAAGTGCCTGAACCAAGATACGCTCTCCTAAGTCACGAAATATACAGTGGCCCTTTTAGTCTCACTACATATTTGCATAAAGAATTATAAAGTCTTCAATATCATGGCCTCAAAATGCCACTAGAACCTCTGGCAGAAATTGAAGATGTATTGCTGCTACAAAAACTATAACCTAAAGTAGAAGCGCAAAGAGTTCTTGAACTACCACTGCTACCATACAAAGGCTCCAAGTCTTCTTCTCCTTCCACACTTGCCTCTTCCTCCTTCAAGTCTTCTTCTTCCTGATTTACCTCCTTGGCCTATATATCCAAGAGTCTCTACACTCTTAGCATGTGCACACAACACACATGAGCTGTTTTTTACAACACTGAAATTCAGGATCTCTGGGAGCTGCATACCTAGATGATGAGCACTTTGAGAAGTTTGAGGTAGTCCTCATTCACCCGAGCCAACTTTCCGCAACTACTTATTGACCGCATCTTTCAAGAGATCGGTATTGAAAGTATGTTAGGGTTTAGAAACGAGCGCCGTAGGTGAAGCTAGTTGCCTCTAGTCACTGATGCAACTCACAGATGACTACAGATCTAGAGCGAGCTGCGACTAAGTCAACTAAGGCATCTGCAATTGACATGTTGACACGTCATCCATGGATGAATTCCGTTGCAAAACGGAAATGAAACAGATACGTTTAGAAACTTTTTGGAACAATTTGAAATGCAAGTGCGCTTTAGCCCTTCTTTTGATGTCTGCAAACGACCATCTTCATCGACAACCTTTACAATTTGGGAGGCCGAGGAGCTCTTCTTGTGTGTCACAAAAATTCCTTCGAATATTTTTTACTTACATCCATCCACTAGAGTCTGTTCCGGAGGCGTTCGCCTTCAACTTTAATTTTTTCCATTTCCTAGAGTTGTTCCCGTGAATTCGGCGACTTGTGCTTGGTTTGTAGAGTTGCCTGGGTTCCTTTGGAGGCTAGTCATGGCTGCTTCAAGGTCGCCGCACATCTGTGTCTCTCCAATCTTGCTCACCCGTGCACTACCTATATTGAATTCCTTGTAGAATTTCACCACTTTCCAGATTTTGGAAAAGAAAGTGAGGTTAGGCTGCCTGAGCCATAAGTTTCTCACTTGTTTTTGTACCTCGGGGTCTTTGAGCAGGGCAACGTTCATCACATATTGAGATTGTTGTCTTTGTTGTGGTTCTAGCCACAGTTCTCTCCAAACCGATAAGTGATCCAAGTGAGTAGAATCTCCCAATATTCTATAAGTGTTACTAGTGGCACTGGGACAACTTCCTTAAAAGATATATGTTCTATTTAACCTAGCTAAAACCTGCCATCCATCTCTTCTTCAAGAGTCCGATAAGAACCTCAGCCTGATACTCTCTGGGAATTTGTCTTCCACCTCTACTACTCCTTTTAGCTCCATGAATAGGTTCTTCTCTTCCTTCATTCTGTACCATTTGCAAAAGTTGGATTTATCTAAGCGGGTCTCCATAAAATTCCAATCTCCTATTGATACCCATATGCAATCACGTGGCAATGCAGCGAGGAGCTCACTCCACAATCGGCTGCGTTTTGCTGGCGTGTGTGGGTAGTACACATTCAGGATTGCTAGGTCACCTCCTGGTAGGCCATTAATCTTACCCATTGGACGTTGCCTCAAGAGGTGTGACCATGGCTCTTAATAAGGTGATTTATTTTGGGTGACAGCCACATGCCAATGCCTCCACTACCGGCTCTTTCGTCTCGTCTAGTATTATTATATGCAACTTGTCCTTTTATTTCTTAAAAGCTTGCTTCCAACTACAAAAAACCATTGAGTGCACAATACCTTCTTCCTCTGAGTTTCGTTTTCTGTCAACAAACCACATCCGTTTTTCCAACAACAGACCGTAATAATCCTGAATCACTCATGCTTTGGTAAGGTTGTTCATACTTTATACATTTTGGTTGATGATGGAGATTCTCATTGGCATGTTGTCAGGAAAGGGGGAGGAAGTGATTGCTCTGCTAAGTTAAGTGGCAATGGTGGTTCCCTCGCCGTTTCTGAGTTAAAAATCAAACCCGCTTGTCTATTACTGCGTGGATGCTGATTTGTTCCACCCTTGTCGAAGAAAGGTTCGCCGTTCTCCGAGAAGGTTGAAACACAACTGAGGTTCACGCTCTCCAATTTGCAAGTGCGTCTCGTGAGGCGTGACTCCGTCCCATGATTCAGGTCTGGGATTTGTTCTTCTTCTGACCGCGTGGTGAGAAACATGCGTTCACCTTCTAGCATATCTACTTCATTCGTTGCGAGGGGATTGATGTAGAGCCAAAAAGACAAAAATAGTTTTTTTTCGAAAATTAAGGGTTGTAGATATATGGAGAATTAAATAATTAATGATTAAGTTTACACAAAATAGTTAATTAATTAAAAAGTACCTATTCATATCCAAGAATAAGGAAATAATGGGAAAAGGGTTGAACTCACACTGTTTGGGAAGGGTGTGCCTTTTCATGAATAGATATGAATAGATGTGAGGATTAAGTGGAATTAATCTTAATGGTTAATTCTAGGGAAAACCTCTTGCCAAGAGGTGTACCTCTTGGATGTTGAGTAGAATGACTAGCTTGAATTTTTAGCATTCTCGGCCATTACCATAGAAATTCCTTGGAGGAAAATTGGAGTGTGCCCTAGCTTTAGGTGAAAAAGCTAGTTGATGACTTTTAATGTTGTAAGAGTATTTAATTTTTTATATATATAATTATTATTGAATTTGCATATGTAAAGTCTTGTGTGTGACTTGAGTCATATGTATAATTGCAATAATATAAGATTTTCATTGAATAAATTTGACATTGTGTTGTATAAATGCAAGTGTATGCATTAGGTATTAATTGTGGACAAAATTCCTATGCATGAATGCATTACATATTTATTCTTCATGGAATAAGCTAGGGAACTACCCTAACTATTGAGGTTGTGTGTGTGACCTTGTGTGTGTTGGAGTATTAATCATAAGTGTGGGGCTTAATTGAGTTAATACAACAGTAAGTGATTTAATGCACAAGGAGTGTAGTGCATAAGTACTTAATAGAATCTCAAGTGTGAGTGAGCATTACTTGAGAATCTAGAGAATAAGAGTGGAGTTCTTATTCATATTAATGCAATTTATGCAATAATCATCAAGAGTAGCATACCTTGATGCATGGCAAAGAGTGTCATATGCATACATGTAATTAGCGTTAAGTCTAGCCTTAATAGAAGGAATTCTTTAAGGTAGGCTAATTTGTGAGTATTTAAAGAATCTATCATAAGAGAGTAAGGAACAAATCCTTAAGGAAGACTTAAATAAGATTCTTAAACTTAAGAATCTTAAATCCAAGATTGGATAACATAAGTTTATGAAGATTAAGACCTTAAGTACCAGGAGACCCTTAAGTTTAAGGGCCAGGACTTAAAGGTGTGTACGAGCGAGAGTATGGGATATCATTAGCATTCAGTAAGATGCACTCTCTACTTTGGTAGTCTTAAGTCGGAAACTTAAGAACACGGTAAGGCTGATTTGGTCTAAATTGTGCGGGTTCTTAAAGGATCAGTCCTAAGTAAGAGTGTGAGTGTTTAAGAACCATAAGACTAGAGGATGTGTCCTTAAGAACTTGGAGTCGACCATGAGTGAAGACTTAAGTAACAGTCAGATATCTTAATGACTAACTGGTATGGCTTATGAAAGATAAGTGTAAGCATAGAATACCATTTTTCTTAAAGGGTTAAATGTGGATGAGTGAACTTAAGTGAAGACTTAAAAGGTGAACTCATTAAAACTTAAGTTAACTGGTATGTATGATTATTGGAAACTAACCCTTGTATTAAGAATGTGATCACGTGGACCGAGTGGACGGACGTGAGAAGTGGATCGAATTGCGTGAGCTAAGACGTTGAATTATTAAAGGACTTAATTAAGGAACCAATGCAATGAGATTTAATGGAATCTTCTATTAGCCCAGTGTGGCATTTGTTTAGGAGTTAGTGGCATAAGCTCAATCTTAAAAGGACTAATGTTCTTTCTTAAGGCACGAGTGATCCTTTGAGGTTATACTTTGTGGGTGGATCCTTTAAGAGTGATGCTAACAACCCTATTTTCCTAAAATCTAGATAGATAACCTTAAGAATTAATCAAGAGGATAGCTTTAACTACACAATTAAGCTTCAAATTACTTAAAACTAGGCGTATGATCATCTCCGTAACGAATCCTATGAGGTGTGGGTATACTTGGTGTTTTATTGAAGTGGTAAAAAATCACTCTACAATTGACAAGGGTGATTTCTTCCTCTTCTGATTTGAATCCAACGATGGTGCGCGCGGCCTGCGCCGCACTAACATGGCTTATCTCCAATAACGTCCGTTTGGAGGAAGTTGACCATGTGTTGTCGGGTGTTGCATGGAGGTCATGTGCCGCTACACCGTTTGTTACTAAGACACGTCCATATTGTTCTCGCGTATAGCTTACTCTTGCTCTTAGCGGATGGGGCGCTTTAGGTGTGTTTGCTACGGCCAACTACAGCCTCCATATGCTGGTCCAAGCGCCGTCTCAATTCTTGTACTTGTACACTATTGTCGTCCCTTGTTGTGGATGCCTGATGAAGCCCCTATTTTCCTTGTTGTTGCTACAAACTTCCTTTGAATTCTTGCTAGGAGGCGATGAGTTTGTAAATCTCTATGAACTTTGATGAGTTTAGAGATGATTCATATCATTGCTCTTCGTTGCGATGTCTCCACCGTTCTACCCTGCGGCCTCGTCTCCGGACTCTAAGCTGGGACCTCTTTGCTGCTCCCATGTAATAAACCGGGACTTCAGATTCCATCGTGTACTCACCTTCCTTCTGTTGTCGTGACATTGTGCCTTGGCATTGTTGCGATTTCTTCAACGAAGCTTGAACCCGTGCTTGTTGATCTGGCTCAGTAATGTGAGAGGGCCCAATGTTGGAAGGTCCAACATTCAGTACCTTTTCCTCGTTGTTTGGTGAGTGTTTCTTGATTCTTGCCTCTTTTCCTTCACAAACCTCCATACTTGTGGATGCTCCATTGGTATTTGTTTGTGGAAGTTCTGCAAGCTGCTTGTCTTTGCCTATCTGAACCTTGGATGTGCTCCTCTTGCAAGCTTATGTTTGGACTTTTGATGTCTGAGAACAAGGTGGTAGACCTTGCTTGTGTGTAGTACGATGTGCCAATGCCTTGCACTCCTTAATGAGGTGCAAGGTGGACATACAATACCTTCATTGTATTGGCACATTGTTGTAGTCGACTTTGACCATCGTTATGTTGTTAGAGATTGAATTTATTGCCTCAACATTGACTTCAAACAGTTCATCCATCTTGACGTTGATACAAAATCTCTGATCAACTATATATGCATTATCCTTCATGTGTTTTTCCACTACTTTGCCTATGCATTGAACAATCTCATGTACACTGCTTCGAAGTTCATATGGCAAAGCCTTCAACATTATCCACACTCACATTTGTGCATTGACCGGGTTCTTCGCATTGAATCCTGCGACCCACGGTTGCAAGATGCACGATCCCCACTTTGATAAGCGGGGCGTGAGCATAAGCAGCTTTTGTATGGTGCCGTAGTCTTTGGTTACTACTTGAGAAATCCGCTCCCAAGATGACATCCAATCTTGCATTCCGTGTGGACTTCTCTCAAGATGGCTATGCACCATGCCTCGAGCGAAGTCCATTCTGGGCGGCCACCAACAAAACATGCTATGACAAAGTTGTTTTGGTAAAAATTCATTTCCTTCTTGAGTTTCTTCTTGTCTAAGGTGATTCAAGTGGCCTTCTTACGGACAAGAAAGCCTGTGCTACTCAGGTAAAGTGTGTTAGAAGCTCCTCACCAGGTGATGCCTTGAATGGATTGAAGGAGGCGTACTTCCCAAGGTGCACCGTTGCTACCATAAGTTCCGGTTCTATGCACTCTTTCTTCTCTAGTACTTTAGCTTGCTTTTGTGCCTCCTCTATTGATGGTAAGATCGGAGTATGCGCCATCTTTGCTTTGAGCACCTCGGCATAGCTGACCTGAGATCCAACTGTTGGTGTACCCTATGTATCTTGTGCAACTGTGATAAGAGAGGCTGTAATTTCTGACATGTTGACGGGACCAGGTGCAGAGGATACCGCCGCTTGCCACTCCACTATGAAATGTTGTTGAGCGTCCGCCGACTGAGCCTTGCATTGATTTGTTCTTTAGATACGTCTTCACCACCTAGCTCTTGTGGATGCGGGGTCGCAGAATAGATCTCCTATGTCGTGTAGATCCCTTATGTAGGGTGATCTGCTTCGTTCAGTGATCTGCTCCCGGGGCCTTGTTTCGTTTAGACAACTCCGACTTCGGTGTTCCCATGACTATCAGCTTGGATTCCGTAACTACGGTGATACAATTTTTGTATGCTTGTGAGGCTTCGGATGTGATCTCACTTTGAGAGAGAGGTACACTCGAAGCAGGGCTGAATAAATCCTAATCACACCCTACTTGATTTCTATCCTTCTGCTTTGCATCACCCTAACTAAACCCTAGTTTAATCCTAACTAATCCTTGGTTTCTGGATTTTTTAGGTGCCCTTTGGATCAACGTCTCTTACACAGGTTTAGGTTTCGTAGTACGAGTTCCGAGTTATTACATCTAGGTACGACTTTATTATGTACAACATTCTAAATTTGCAAATTGCAAAAAACTAACAGGATTGAGTCAAATCCTAATTCCGCTCCAAACGTCAATGGTTGATCTCTATCAAAACTAATGTTTAGTAGAGCAGATCCGCCACTGGATCGAGTAGATACTATTAAAAACTCTACAAAGCCCGCAAGCCCACGTTAGCATGGAGGGGAGCTAAATATCACGTACTACTAAATTTCTCAAAGAGACAGCCTAGCAATGAAAGACACCGTTAGAATGCCGGCGTTAAAGGCCAAATTACACGAGGCAATGCTGAATATAAAGACAAGCAGGTCACATGTCCCGGACACGATTGTACTTCAATTCTATTGCACCTTTTGAAACATGACAGGTGAGGAATATACGTACAACCGAGAGTCACGCAAGTATTGTTGGCATTGCTATACAAAGGCGGCTCAAGGTGTGCACTTACCAACTGGCATCCAATTTTCTTGTTGAACTTAGCATACAAGATCTTTGCAAAAGCCCTGCAGTTGAGGCTCCAACCAATACTCATGGATATTGTGAGTTTGGAACAGTTGGCTTTCCTGCCACTAGGTTCATCCTTGATCACTTGCTCCTCACACATGAAACCGTGGCATGGGCTATGCAATCAAATCAGCTACATCTCTTTTTGAAATTAGACTTCACCAAGGCATACAACATGGATGAATGGGGATGCATGTTCAATATACTAACAGTGCTTGGCTTCCGTGAAGAATTCCTTGCCATGATTTGGCTCCTATTCCAGAATGCTACGCCTGATGTTAAAGTAAACAAAGTGTCCTCGCCAGCGTTCAAAATTGAGAGGGGGTGCGACAGGGTTTCCCCCTTGTATCATGTCTCTTCATCATTGTGGCAAAAGCGCTTTTGCCACAATGACATCGTAATATTGTGTAATATTGTGTAATATTACGATGCAATATTGTGTAATATTGTGTAATATTGTGTAATATTGTGTAATATTACGATGTCTCTCAATATTACGGTGCATCATATCAACCATACACCCAGAGACAATGACAAAGCAACCTAGAGTTCTCTACTTTGCTGAAGTACCGAGCTAAAAAAGATCAAAGGTGTGGAATCAGGTTACTGCGGCATGAAAGCGCCTTCTTTCCTCACTCGAATACGTTCAACCATCGAACGACGAGGAACTTCTCAATTGCAGTTGTTGGCATTGTCTAGTGGTAAAGAGTATCGGCCCTAATTTTTCAAGATTGTGTGCTGCAGCCTTACATAAGAACGGGCTCTGTCAATACCCTGGCGCCAGACAAGGTCAAAGCTTCGTCAACTTTGCTTAGGCACAAAGACGCTTCTCTTTGCAAAACCATTAACGTGGGGCATGGGAGTCTCTCACCGAGGCATTCCTTGTGGCGTAGAGGGGAGTTATGATTCGATCAAGCTTAGGCATCACGCAGGGGAAATGGATTGCAATGGATTTCACTGTTTCTGACAGAAGCGGCAGAGCTCCCGGTGGTGGTCGTTGGAACTGGAGATAAATTCAGGCTACAACTTGGTTCAGCTTCCACTAAAGTTCCATCTACCACTAATACATACATTATACATACATCCTCGTCGTGTTTGCAACCTCTTGATTGTGAAGACCGCTTACAAAAAGTCAAGTGGGACGCGATGGGTGACGAACCCGTTTCAGTCTACAAGGGTTTTACAAGGTGGGTACGAGTTGTAGAAGTGAAACGTGGACCAAAGGAAACGGTCATCCACCTGCATTATAGTAGATGTCATCAACTCCAGCGGGACCCCGAACGCTATGAGTGGCAGGGTGATGTGCCTTTTATGCAATTTATATTGAAGTTGGATCACACCATTCTGCATGGTAACTATCAAGTTTCCTCTGTAGTTGAGAGAAAATAGAGTAGGATTGTCCCTGCTGACTACAAACTAAGATGGTTAAATGTATGGGACCTGGACAAGGTTAGAAAAGAAGTTGGTCTCATGTAGTCGATCTGGCACAAGGTTGTGGCCGTGAATGTTTGGAGAAGTCAGATGCAAGACACAGTGGATCAACAATGTCCTTTGTACACTGACGGAGCCAGAGATATCGTCCTGCACAGATTCGGGGAGTGCTTGTCGACAATGGAAGCTTGGAGGTGGGATATGGAAGTACTCACTAGCCTACTGCCTAACCATAACATCCGTGGCCGTATGCAGAGGAGGGCGAGACGGGAGCCTCAGGCAACTGAGACTAGTGAAGTGAGCGTTGGAGGCAACAATGGTGGTGATACGAATGCTAAAAATATCACCTTGATGAGCCGGAGTCTTACATGGAAACATGGGATTTTTGCCCATTGGACCCCGAGAAGATTTAAAGCAATCGATAATGTCTGGCTTCTCCTTCTTGGAATTATCCTATCATGTTTACGGTGGGAAAGGAACGATGTGGCTTTCAACAACACCATGTGGTCAAAGCAGAAATTTCATGCGAAGTTGTGGCTCGGGTTAGTGGACTACGGGAGGAACGCGTGGGCCAAGACTAGTCTTAAATGTGATTAGGCTCCGCAAAAAAGTGAGAAGATCAGGGTGATAGTCGACTAAGGTGGTACGAAAAATTGTCACAAACAGACATGGAGCCATGTCACAACTGCTCTTTCGCGTCACATGCCCAACTTGCTTTTGACTTCAAATGTGAGTCCCGACTTCCATGCCATCACACATATCGTAAATTTTCAGCGAACCGGTCTACAATTCAATGAGAAGAAGTATATTTGTTCCGTACTATATACTTGTCACAGTTTTAAAAACGTAACAAACATAATTCTTGTGGGCGATCAGAAGTTCACAATTCTACAAAACTTTTAGATTACATGCACAACATGTTCTTTTCGATCATTCCAAATGAAAAATGATGATCTGAGATTTAAATTTGCTTGTAATAGAAATAAATGGGCTGATTTTTTTGAGCACTTAAAATGGGGGTTAAATGATGATTTTTGCTCCAAATTCTTGTCCAACCTTCTTTAGCATACAAAAATCTATCTTATAATATAAAGTGCTTTCAAAAATAATTTTTTTTCCATCATTTTCTACAAAACCTAATTTTTGGTGCCTTGATTCAACATATATACTGCGTAGTATGTTTGGTATATTTTCAGTCTCTGTAGTATGTTTGGTATATTTTCAGTCTCTGTAGTATGTAGTATTCTCATCTCGGGAAAGGGTTAGGCCACTTATAGAGCAACATGTGTTATGACAACACAAAGTCCCAAAAATCAGCACTTTGTTCAAGATATTTTCTATTCACCTAACATTTTGTTGGCCATGATTTCTTCACATCTAATCAATGGACGTTTGGCATTCAACAACAATTTAACAAAGGGCTTCAAAACAAACATACTATGGAGTAGATAATTTTTGCCCAAAATGTACCCCCCTTAGTTGACTTCTACCCATCACTAAAAGTTTCAAAGCTCAATGGTGCTACAACCAAGTTCTCGCTTCTTAGGTTGACGAAGACCGCACTGAAAGTTGTACTATTGTAGGAGTAGAAGTAGTATTAATCCCCATTCTTTAACTAACTACTAACGCCCAGGGCGAATTGACCCCCTCGTTGGGACTTATCCGAGGTGGGCTCTGTCTTAATTGCATGGGGTCATTTTTCTGGCCTTCTTATTTCGGGGGTCTAGAGGCTTTTTTGGAATTTTTTTTGGACAAATTTGGGGCCTACGGCAATTGTTTATCCTATAGGACCTTCCTTTGCTATATATAGGGCCCCATCCAAAAACAAATAGGGGCCAGGTTTGGCTCCACGACCTCGTGGCCCCCTCGAGTAAGTCCCAACGAGGGGGTCAATTTGCCCTGGGCACTACTAACCCCTCACACTCGGACTTACCAGGTGGGGGAGGAGGTGGTGGGGCCAAAACCTGGCCCCTATTTTTATTTTGGATGGGGTCCTAAATTTAGCAAGGGGAGTCATCTGCACTAAATAGGGGCCGTAGGTCCCAATTTAGTTATAAAAAAGCCAAAAAAAAGCCTCTGACCCCCCCAAAATGGGAGGGCCAGAAAAATGAGCCCATGCAATTAAGACGGGGCCCACCTCGGGTAAGTCCGAGCGTGGGATGTCCTGTCAACGCCCACGCCCACTACTACGCCCACTACTAACTTGGTACAGTCTTGGCGTTGCCCCGCCAGTCCTGGCGGGGTCCGCCCTGAAATTTTGACTTCCCTGCAGTGAAGGTTCCCTTTGCTTGTGTCGAAAGAAAGAAATAAACGTTTCGAAACGCGTTTAATTGCAACTTCTGCGTAATGTAGTTCTTGGAGCCATTTGCGGCGGTAGACGGTCATTTCGGAACCCCCCATACCGGCCCCGCGTATGGCCTGCGCCGGCGCCGCGTCGGCCACGAACCGGCCCGCTGTGTACGCCCTGGGTTCACGTCGGCAATTACCGTTGTCGCTCCGAAGTTTCTTCAACAGTGTCCGAAAGTTCAGGATCCAGCGATTGATTTTGGCACTGTTTCTCCCCAAAGTCCACGCAAACCCTGTTCCAGACTCACAAGCCACTATTGCGACTCATCCTGCGTGCACAGGGCGCTTCTGTGAAACTCATCTTGTGTTGGAAATTACAGTTTTCCGCTGTTGTGTGAAGTTGAACCACAACAGTATCCTAACTCAGATCTATTCTTCCATTAATTGCAAACGCTCCACTTCTATCACGTCGGGTTTTCCTCGATGAGATGAAACGTCACGTTGGACAGAACCAGCCACAATGTTAAGAGCGGGACAGAGTGACACTAGTTTACCATATCTCTCCTGCTCTAACGAAGTAAACTCTTGTACATCCTTCCAAAGTAACCCAGTTATACCCAAATGCGCCTCCATTTGTGTGAAAGTTTGTCCGACCATCGCTTGAGATTAAACCCGAAATGCTTTATCACCTCTTGATAAAATAATCAAAACAGTGGACATAAGAATTAAGTTTTAGCACTGACGTGCCAGCATCAATATGACGCACTTAGATTTGGCACGTTTTCAGTTCTAATGATTACTTAGTAGAAAAGAATCAAATAACAGGTACGTAACTGATGATTCAGTGAGTACGAGCTACCCTAGTGCGACAGTTCTATCTACTTCTGCGCGGCCTGCAGGCTGTTGATAACATGCTCATCGACCTTGAACCCGGCGGTCAGCGCGTAGTCAGGGATGCCGGACCCGAACAAATTGGCGGGGAGCGACACAGTGCCGGGGTTGGAGCTGCTGAAGCTGGCGTAAGCAACCACAGGCTTGCGTCCCAAGTTGATCTGGTAGTGCACCAGGCCCCTCGGGAACACGAATAGATCACCCTTCGTCAGCACCTTGGTGTAGAACTTGTTGGTGGTGTCGACCAGGCCAACGGTCAGCGTGCCTTCCAAAACGAACAGCGTCTCGGTTCCGCGCGGGTGGGTGTGGGGTGGGTTGGTGCCGGCGGGCAGGAACTTGACCAGGGCGTGCGAGACGCCCAGGCCGGTGAGCACGGGGAAAGGCGAATCGATGTTAAGGCGGGTCGCGGCGAACTTCGCTGGGGCAACCGGCTCCGGCGTCTTGCGGAACACAATGGACGTGAAGTAGTCACCGGTGAGTTTCGCCTTGTCGATGCCAGTGGGTACGAAGAAGTCGGATGTGAGCTCCGGGTCCGCCGCCTGGGCCACCATCGCCAGGCCCATCACCACCATCACGCAGAGCAGTACGCGGGAAGCCATTGTTGCAACCTGAAACAAAACCAACGCCCATCTCGATCAGATCACAGACACTCCTCGTGTAGACAACGCAGTACCTTAAGATATCCATCTCAAACAGATCACTAACAGTATATTCGACACTTCAGACGCAAACACTCCCATCTCTCCATCCATACATCCGAACACTAGCAGTGGGTTCATTGAAAGCCAAGCTACTTAATGATGCCCACTCTCCACCAGCACTCCAAAGCGCAACAAGAGACTACCTGATGATGAGTTGCAGATGAGACTGAGCACTGTTGAAAGACAAGAGATTGGAGGATGGGAAGGATATATATACAGTACGTGAAATTGGTAGGAGTAATGTCGCGAATCGAACCAGTTAGGAAGCAGTGACGTGTTACGATCGCATGGGATGGATTGCTCGACCCCGTCGCCGAGTAAAGTTTCGCAGTCCATTTATAGCGAGGTATTTTTGGTCCCGTGCTGTAAAGTGGCTAGAAATCCGGAAGCAAATGCCGATCGAAGAATGTGTATCTAGGGGTGCTGCTGTTGCGGGCATTTAGCGTTGTGGCGTGAGGAGCTGTGTGCCCAAGAGGCGAGGTTGTGCAGGAGTCTCTTCTTGTGGACGATGAAGTGGTCAAATGCCCGAAATTTGACAATCTCCCTTTCAGATGGACCCAAGAGGGAGAGCTGGGCACAGCTATTGGCTTGGACTTGAACACCGTAGATATTGATGGTTTCGTTGAGGAAAAAATTGACAAGAAACTAGAATATTGGTCAACAGTCAAAGCCAATAGCACTGCTAGAATCATAATAGGAAACAGTGTGCTTGTTTCTACAACTCTTTTTTACTTGGCATTGTGGGGAGGGAGCTCCACGGGAATCAAACGAGTCACTGGCAAAATCCGGAACTACATGTGGGCAGGATCCCCCAACCCTACTAGAACAAGGGTGGCATGGAATGCCATCTGCCAAAAGAGAGAAGAAGGGGGTCTAAATGTAGTGGACCCAATGGAAGCGATGACAGCTTTAATGTGCAAATGCATCATTGTTCCCTCCATGCCAAGCAGATCAAACTTTAGCTCACTTCTTTGCTTCCGATTATCACACTGCCAACCTAAGCGGGGGCCGAAATCGCCACCGAGCATGTGGTGGAGTTTTAAACAAGGCTTTCAAGGCCCCAACGGATCTTGCCTCTGGAGCAGAACTAAGTCTGCATGGCAAACTCTGGTAAGTAAAGTGTCTATCACCCCGGCAAATACCAAAGAGAAATGGATGAGCACTCTGCTCTAGATCGAATCTGACGCTTTACGAATAGGATTCGAGTTTTCAAAAAGGCGAGCTGCTCAACTCGCACGGAGGGGACTTGTGTTCACCAGAGACATGTGGTCCTCTGAGGAGAACATGATTCTTAATTTTGAAGAAGAAGCTCCTCGTTTTGGTTTAGAAGAAGATGAACTTGAACCCTGGGAGAGATTTGAAGATAGACTTAGGCCAACCCAAAATTATTAGGTCTCGATTGGTACCGACCTTGCAAAGAGCAATGAATGGTTGGGCATCTTTGATACCAGGAACGACCACACGCCTAGGTGTGTGTTCATTGGGGACGCTCTCACTGGGAGGAGGGAAATTGACAAACAAAATGTTTGGTCTCTTAGGGAACAGGGAGGGCTCTTCACTGTCGCCGCCCATGCTCGAATCCTTCTTCGAAAACCGATCAATGGTAATCCAATTACCATCATCATCCATGGGCAGCTGGAAAGAGTGCAAGTTATTATGCTCAATAGGAAACGTAAACAAGGTGTCCTCTTCTACGGGCTGACCAACCCGCTCACCTGGAACCCAGACAGGGTCATCTAGACAAATGGAGAATCTCTACTCTCCTACACCACTAAGTTCGGCAGGCAGCTGTTGCGTGCCAGACGGCCACTTCACAATATTGTCACGACTAAGTGGAATTAGGTTCTCCCCTCCGGCTTCAAACTCAAGAGGAGAAATGTCTAGGACTCTGAGAGAGTTGGAAAGGAAGTTGGCCTGATTTGGCAACTCTGGCACAAGGCCATTGTTGTAAACCAATGGAGAAGCCAGGTTTCCTGTAACATGGATGCTAGCTATGGAGTCTGCGACAAATGAGAGATGGAGAGCATCGTACATAGATACTGGTCTTGGCCGCATGCGCGCTCCACGTGGCTCTATGTGGTTAAAGTCCTCCAGCATATTAGTAGCTCCCCCACGCAGAGATGGGGACTCCTCACCCTCCAGCAAGCCCTTTTTGCCTACCAGCCTCCCCGGAAGTTTGGGAAACTTAGTAGGTACTGGTTGTTATTTCATGGCATCACCATCTGGACTTTGTGGATTGTTTGGAATGACTGGGTATTTAATCAACACCGCAAGACTCCTTACAAGGTTGAAAATGTGATCTAGCAAGGCCTCACTGATTATGGGAAGATTGCGTGGTTCCTCGGTTTTTCTTTGCAATTCAAAATTCATTTTGTTTTTGTGCCAAATTTTTTATAAAAATGGGGTTGGAGCGGAGCATGCTGGCGATTGTCTGCATTGTGGAGTCTGTAGGTGAGGCAGAGTTGGAGTCTTGGATGGCGCCCGCAGCGGACGAGGAGCTGAGAGCAGAAGTTCCAAGTAGATAAATATATTGAATTTTGAAGTATCATAGGAGAACATGGAGGTAAGCTATGAAAAATCTTGTTAATCACAAGATTTTACAACAGACTAACTGCAGACTTATTATAAGAATTAAATTTTGATTTATGAAAGCATATGAAATGGATAAGAAGAAGAAGAACTTTGGTCTCCGAAGGAAATCAACGTGAATATAGTGTTTGTTCATTCTCTTCACTAAGCATATGGCCATGGGACATAGGCTAGTGTAATAGAACTACTCCCCCCCTCTCAAGGGTAAACACTTTTCTACACTAAGTGCTTCCTTACACTAATTGCCTTGGAGACAACCGACATGTCATGCCCCCAAGGGCTTTGTGGGTCCCCATACACAAGGCTGTGGGACCCCTATTATAATTGGGTGGACTATGGTGGTAGGCACTACGCCGGCAATAGGACTTGAACTCACAAGCACCTCACCGGTGGGCCATGACTCAAACCACTGCACCAAGGCCGTGGTGCCTTTATAAAATGGATATAGATTACACACTTTTGTTATCACATTTTGGTTCTAAAATGATCTTGTAAGCACTGTTTGAATTGGATTTCTACTACTAAACCTTTTCAAAGATGTTGAATCTCAACTACAAAGTTCTTGAACATCATTTTAACCCCTAAATGAAAAAAGTCTCAAGGTGGGCTTTTGCATATATCGGGCACATTCCCATGGTTGAAAATTATATTTAAAACTCATGAAATTAAAAAAAAAATGCAAGAAGACAAGAGGCACATGGGAATGTAATTTTTATTCTCATTGGACTTCTAGACAAAAAGTTGTGCCAGCTTAAAGAGAAACGTCATGAGTGCGGGCGCGTCAAGCAACTCCAAAACTTTTGCTAGGACACTCTATTGAATGTGAGATTTTCAATACTAGCAAGTAATATTAAATGTGTCACGTTGTATTTCCATGTTGTCAAAAAAACATTTCATTTCCTTCGATGAAAAATAGCATTTTATCCCAAGTCATACATTTTCACACATTGTCACACATTTTGGGGCAAAGTACCAAAAAAACTTCCTCATATCCACATAAATTTTTGAGATCTTTAGGTTTTTTACTTTTTTTATTACTACAAGATGTGGTGTAAACCTACTCATTGACCGTTTTAATTCTCATTCTATAACAAATCAAATTCTCAAAAAAAAAAACTTGAATTGGCACTTTTAGAACCTTCACTTGTTGGACAATTTTTTTAAATATGCTACAACCCTCCTCTATCTCTAAAAATAGGTGTAAGGAAGTGATATCATGCTTGACATGATGGTAATGATGATAACTCAATCTGTATGGCCAAAGTTTATGAAATTTTATGAGTAGGTCACTTCAATAATCTTAATTGAGATCCTATGGTTGAACTTGGAGATAATTTTTTTGTTTCCTTCCTTATTGCACCAGAATCAGCAGTTTCAAAGTGCTTTTGTTGTAAAATTGTCAAGGAAATTTAGGGAATAAGACTGCAATGTTTGTGTGCTAAAAGAAGTAATAAAAGTTTACTGATGTTTTGAACTTTGGCCTAAATTTCACAAAGCAAGAAGCGTTCATTGTAGACCCGTTATTGTTATTCAAAGTTCTAGTGATTCAAACTTAAGTGCCAAAAGTTAATAATTAATTGTAGTAAGGAATACTCCGTAAAGTGTCTATTGATTTTAGGCCAAAAACAAACCTTTTTTTTCGATTTCATAAGATTGTGAAATGAAGTTCATTTTTCACAATTGTACTATCTTATGGCTAGTCTAAAAGTCCTCCGTGAAGACGTTCTCCATTTGTTTACAAATCACACACTAATTCTCCACCTTATTTACCGGAATAAAATGGCTTGAAGTCTCTAGGTACATGCATGTGAATCAATAAAACCAGGGGGTCACATGCAACAGTACCTCTAAAATCCCTTTGCCAGCTTGCCTAAAATTGTAGAATTCTTTTGTCCCTTTACAGGTGCTGTTGCATACGGCCCCAATTTAGTCTACAGGTCCCGCTTTGGCTAAATTTAGGGCCCCATCCAAAAACAAAATAGGGGCCAGGTTTTGGCCCCACCACCTCCTCCCCCACCTGGTAAGTCTGAGCGTGGGGGGTTTCCTGTCAAATCGCTTGCGTTGACACAAGGAATGACAATCCAGTTTAACTTTTGCATTGGGAGACTGGACATTTCGTGTTCAAATGATTGGGGCATGTGTTCACTCTTCTGTACGATGCTTGTACCATGCTTTCAAGAGCCTCACCATGGCCCTTGGAATTTGCTATCAACACAGAAGCTTGTTCTAAAAATTTGGTCACAGTAGAGCAAAGCTCCACTCGTGTCATAAGAACCATCTACGAAAGTCACTTTGACTTCAACATTGAACATCACTATCAGATCATTTTATGAGATCCTTGCCTACGAAGTGCTATTGAGTATCTACACTCTCGTCTGTACAACCTCACCCAACACAACTTGCATTTTAAAAGAGACGGTTGAGCAATCGTTTTGTGACCAAATAATGGAGGTTCTCACATGGAGACAACTTTCATGTCCCAAGTACTCCCAGCGAATGAATTTTGTACCGGACAAGGGGGTCATATGCAACAGTACCTGTAAAACCCTGAGGTTTATAATTCCTCAGATTGAAAGCCACACACATGCACCTGCATACCTGTAGTGAAACAAAAAGTATTGGAGCTTCAATATGAACATCACCAAAGCAAACGGGATGGCTACGTCAAATTATACAGAAGCACTATGCACTCAACATGTCAAGCCTAGGCTCAAAGGATACAACGTGGTCGAAAAACCGCTCTCGACGGCGCGGCAGCCAGTGCCACGCATCCCGAGTCAAGTCATAAACAAGGCCACGGAAATCATTGCTGCCAATGAAGCACACGAGGTTGCCAATGGCCTGGCACTTGAAGTAGGACGACACCCAGAACTCCCGCCGCAGCTGCACAATGATCACCTGCGGCACTGCAGCGACCTGTATCCACTCCACTGCAGCAGCATCATCATCACCCTCTAGCTGCTTCAGCTCCCACAGATGTATTGCATACGGCTGGTTGTGCCCCGGAAACGTCCTCTCCGCAAGGAACAGGCGGCCTGGCGTGACCTCAAACAGCGACGGGCTGGCAAACGACAGGCCCGTCGTGATGGGGAGCTTGCATGTCTCCTTCCAGACGCCCTGCTTGAGGTCGTACGAGATGAGGCAGAGGCGAAATGGGCCGGTCTTGTGCGCAGAGATCACGTGGAAGCAACCGTTGCAGTGCACTAGCGGGTCCGAGTAGCAACCGTGCCATTCAATGAACGAGGTGTGCATGGGCTTCCAGAAGCCCACCGCAGAGTCATAGACCTCCGTGATATAGAGCGACTCCTCCGTCAGGCCCACAGCCACGACCACAAACGCCTTGGTCGCGGAGTCCACCATGAGGCCCACACACATGGTGCTCTTGATCGACATCCCAGGGAGCTCGCGCGACATGTTGGTGAGTGGATTCCACACAACTAGGGCTTGCGTGTGCTCCTCGGGCGCGATGAAGACCAGGCCTTGGGCGGACGCCATCGAAACGTTGCCCTGCTTGGCGAAGAAGGGCCGCTGCACGGGGAGGTTGTACCAATACTTGACGTGCGGGTCGTACGCCGCCATGGAGATCCACGGCGCAACGTCCTGGCGGTGGAACATGAGCAGCCAGTGCTCCGGCGCCGCCATGGCCGTCCACGAGCTCAAAAACGACGGCGACCACATCAGCGCCTGGAACCGCCTGCACACTGTGCGCATCCGGAATAGCTGCGCCACGGGCAGCCCCGCCAAAATGTTATCCTGCAGCTCTGGTGGCAGCACCGCCCATATGTGGTCATCCATGGCGGTTATCTCCGCCGCCTCGTCCTCATGGGCTTCGTTTCTCGGCTCCTCCCCCACCCCCTCCCGCATGGCACCACCAACACCAATCCGGCCCCTTCACACAACCCTCATCTCTTACCACCATCCATCACGGCACCATCCCAAAGTGCGAAATTCACGAGCTGCATCACCCTTTGATTGTAGCCTGCAATTACTGATAGGGGCTGATGATGGTGAGAAGAGTGTGATGTGTGGAGAGTAGGTATCAGTATGGTGTGAATTGGGGGAGAAAGGGAAGTAAGAGTGAGGAAATCGAGCATGAAGTGGACCCTGAGCTGTGGAGATGAGAATGATGGAGTGATCGACGAGGCAATCAGATGCAATCACTGAGTGCTGACTGTGTGTCCAATGCGATTTCTACTAGAAAATCTCTTCATTCCCCAACTCTCGCCAAAAACCACTTCGCAATCAAACCCGCAAGCTCTGAACACAAAACGCAACTCAATCCGTCGCCAGAAAGCCGCAACCAGTCGCTACCGCCGCACAAATTCCACAATCCACTGTCTCACGATACGGAAAAGCCCTCTTAACAACCGCAAAAACGCCACAGAAGTCACGGGAAAATCGCCTCGAATCCCCGCAGCTCCTATCGCCTGCTTCGATGATCGCCAGCGCAGTCTGCGAGAAAGGCATCGCATAGACCATCGCCTGCAACTTAGTCTCGCAGCAAACAGAGAGAATCCCCAAAATCGTCACTGTAACCGTAAACCACTATCATCTAAATTTTGCTTACAATTGATGAGTAGCATCTACGCGGTTGTTGGTTTTGGGTGTCGTGACGGTTCTTTGTGGTGTAAAGTCCGGAGAGGGGACGAGAATGCGCCGTTTCTTATGATATATAGAAGGGAGCTGGATTCTGTTGGGGCGGATAAGAAGGGGACGTCCTGGCGTTATTCAAGGACACATAGGAGGAGATGGATTTGGGCGGGGTTCCACTTGGCGTGCGCAGGAGGGGGTTCGCTGCAGACTAGGTGGTTGATTGATTGTAGCAGCTTTAAAGGAGCTTTTGTGCTTGTGCCTTGAAGGAGTGCCTAATATCGTACTGCGGAGAAGGTGATAGACGTGTTGGAGTAGAAATACTCGCCATCTCTACTGCAAAAGACTCGAGGCCGCTTCACACTATGCCCAAGTCGAGTGACCGTTCGTCAAAATGAGTGGCCAAACTATGGCGAGAGGCCAAAAATTTTTGCCAAAAAAATACATTATGTATTATAAATTGAAGGTTTGGCCGGTCGTGGTGTGAAGCTCCAAAGGCCAAGTCCAAAGTCCAAACCCCATATCATTACGCCAAAAAAGATCAGCCCAAAAAAATCAGCCTAAAACAACCCAAAAGTGTTGCCATGTAGGACGATGACCTTTGCAATTTGGGCACAAGTGTGAAGGCCCAAAGTCCGGACTTTGGCCATTCTAGCAATCTCATTGATGGAAATCGACGGCCACTCAACTTGGCCACCAATTGTGAAGCGGCCCTCAATATAACATGGCAAGTGATATGTGATTGGAGGGCTTACACATTCATCTAGATAACTGCTACATTAGATAAATGGATTTTTTTGGTGAGAATTCAAAAGTAAGTGGCATAAAACAAACAAATAACATAGCAATAATAAAAACAAAAAGTGACAGTGACAAGGGATTAGACTTATGTACTCAATTGATTCTTCGGAACCTTTTTCAGGGGCCTCTACTCCAAACTCTCCTCGGTTGCTGACGGTGACTTACGCTTGTTGTGATTAGAAACTACTTTAGGCAACTTTAAACTCAAAGGCGCTAAAACGTCTCTAAATATGAAAGTATTAGAATCCAATGCCACAAGGTGACGTCCACTTTGACCACATGCGTAGACACTTGCACCTGGGAACATCAAAATGCATATGTTAAGAATGACTTCAAAAGGTCTCTCATATGACTAACATAGCATACTATGATTAAAGTTTAATATTGGATAGATGAAGTCACTCAGCTACATGGAAGGAATCAACAACTTTGTCTTCTTAGTGCCCTTGGCGTTAGTGGACTCATTTGTTTCCTTGACATCCTTGCTTCCCTTGGCAGATCTCTTACTAGTGGTCGCAACGACCTCAACCCCAGTCTCCTCTTCCTCTTCTTCATTGGAAATCTCCTCCGTGGCTCCAGCTTGAGGAGTATGGCCTGCCTTCTCGGTATGTTTTTCCGTGGGAGCAATCTTTCTAGGGCATTCCAGGTACCATGGGCAAGCCTGGAGTTCCATCGAATTGAATGCCCGCATTTGTCCAACAGTGAATATGCATGTAGAAAGAGTCTTCTCAAACCAAGCTCCAAAACTCTTGGGCATGGACTTGCGATCGATTCCGCCCTTAGCAACCAATTCCCTCATGAAATACCTATATCATTCCAGGACGATGTTTGTCAAAAATAGAGGCACTATGATAAAAATAATAATCAACAACAACAACAAATTAATGAAAGAACGGGTTCTCCATGACATCAATATAAATCAAAGGGTACACCACAAAATCAATAAGCCCATTGGTTATAGGGACCCTACTCAATTTAACAATAACCTAAATATTGTAAGATATGATAACTAAAGAAGCTAGGATGCTCCTTCGAAACGAGGACCTCAAAATTGGCCAAGAAAAATATGCTCCTTTATAATAAGGAGCCTAGTTCATGGATATACGATCAAGTGCAATTATGGTGCTTGGAAACGAGGAGCCTTGCTCATGTGACATGGACCCTTGAAATATTCATGAGGACCACAACGTAGGCGAAGCAAGGATGCTCCTCCGCAACAAGGACCTCAAAATTGAATGGACAAGAATGCTTCCAAAAACAAAGGGGCTTGTGATGCAATAAGCAAACAAAGTTAGAGGATAAGTTTCCGATATAGGAGTCGCTTTGTAGTGTTGTTGTTTCCCTCTTGGCCTACGAAGGGGATTAGTCTTGAGAAGCCACCCTGCTTTCTAAAGAGGAAATAGTACACGTGATCCCACACCACAATCCGCCACTTCTCAATATAATCCTCAATTGAGTCAACTTGGTCATCCATAACAATCCAATCAATGGTCAAGTTTGTAGTTGTGAGAGTATCGTTTACAACTTTTACCGTAGCATGCTCCAACTATAAAATATGTCAGTTCTACAATTTAGTATGAAGCAATCAAACTTAGCCTACAATGATATAATTTGACGATAAAACAAACACATGGAGAACCTCACCTCGGTCGAGAATGTTGCCTTGTGCAACCATGCATCAAGCTTCTCAGCAGTCACACTAAGAGGTGGAAATTTTAATGCCACCCTACTGATATCACCGGAGTTCCACCATTCCAGCCACCTAATCTTGTATTGAGGTTGAACGATGGTAGCCAAGATCTTCTGGAGCTTCTTCAATGACATTTTGGGCTTTTCAAAATTACTCCAGCGGTAATTGATCTACAGGACCAAGATTATTGTAAATAGAGATGATGAGGCATATTGAACAATGACTATAACAAGCAAGATAAGAGCATACTAACCAATTCAAGGAATTTGGGTGTATGCTTGGGATTAACTTTAGAAGCTAGCTTATCAAACTCCGACCTGAAAGATTTAACTTTCAATTAAGAGGCATTGTTCATTGCATTTTTGAATTCCTTTTAAGTCCGGTTATCTACTGGTGTTTTCTTGGTGTAAAGTCTTGCGGTTTCATCAGCAGAAGTCACTACTTCTTGCTACAATAGAAAAGTTTTTTGATTTATCAAAAGTTCAAGACTTGAAGATTACATATGAAAGGGTTTAACAAAATAGCTTACTCTATTCAAGAATTTGATGAAGACTTTGAAGATCAAGGGATACCACGCGTAGGGTTTTGGGAGACATACATATTACTCTATACATGTCTGGGATTAGGAGCTTTTTAAATATAGTGAGATTCAACTGCCCATACTTGTTCATTTGATGCAATTAATGAACCAGGTTGAATACAATCCACCGGATAATGCCACGCGGCATCACATGAATGCATTCTGGAGATGTAATCAGTCCAAGCCTTGTGCCTATGATTACCATCCTAAATAAAAGACATCTTACCAGATCATTGAGCATAAGATGACTCTCAAAAATATCATTTTCTTGTTGCCAATGCTCGTCCCATGTACTTGATATCTCATCAGTCACCTCCTTAGAGTTTTCTTGTTCATCAGTGATAGTTATGTAAAATACGCGATCCTCTACACAATATCCATGCACAAATTTCGACTCTAGACGTTTACAGCCTATGTCCAAAATAAGGCAAACCAATAGGCAACGCTCCATACAAAACAAAGGAATCTCGAGCCGAGAGGTGGACAACGGCTTGAAGCAAAATATATGAATTGTAGAGATTGACTCCAACTGTTGGTTTAGCCGAAATGCATCCACAACTTCGTTAAGTGTTTGTTCATCTTCATGAGGCACCTCTTTGCTCTTGGAGGGGCCTAAATCTGGAGAGACTTCCTGTTGACCGCTAGAATCCTCAATAGTCACAACCGGTACTTTGATCTGGGCAAGATCAACGATACATGTTGCTTCACCATTAGCCAAGAGTGCAACCTCCCCTAAGAGTTCATTACAATACTTTAAATTGGGTTCTTCCAAACCTACCTCCAAAACATTAAGACCACAATCCTTCCCCACATATACCTCCGCCTCTTTGTCTTCACTCTCCATTTGAAAATACAGGCGTTGGCCAATTAAAAAACGAAGACACTGTTAAAAAGTAAATCAACATAATCAACATAGACCACCTCAAATTTCAAGTTTGAAATCAAGAAATTTCAAGTCTCGAATATGTCTAGGGAAAAAGGAGCGCATAATCTGGAACTGATCAAGAGAAGGAGAACTCCTGGCGATGGAAGACCCCAGCTAGACTCTAGGGTATTGAGCCCAGGACTTGGGGGTATTGAGCTCGGGACTCTAGGGTATTAAGGTCTTCATCCTCACAATAAATGATGAAATTTTGGTACACGACGACCCCTCCTTGGGCCGATGACTGCTCTTTTGTAAGCTACGAGGACCTTTAGATAAGCCACGAGGACCCTTAGGCTGTGAACATGGTCCCAAACTTGATTTCAATGCATGGTTGCTCTTCGCGATGGAGGAGCTTGTTTTGGATCACAAAGACCCTTGCTATGCAAACGAGGACCCCATCTTGCTCCATGATGAACATCAGTCTGTGAACAACAATTGAACAAGAATCATATGCATGGTTGATCTTCGAGATGGAGGAGCCTATTTTGGATCACAGAGACCCCTGCTATGCACACAAGGACCTCTACTTGCTCTACGATGAGCCTTAGTCTGTGAACAAAACCCGAATAAGAATACCATGCAAATTCAAACTCTAAACAAACGAGGAAGCCCAAACCTTTCTTAAAGAAGCAAGCAACATCAACCGACTGTGATCATCAATTGAAGGATCGACTATGAGTTTACCTGTTGAGACTTGATAGATTGTGAACTATGTCTGAGCAGAGCTTACGAAGGAAACCCTGGTCAATGCCCCAAATCGAAGATTCCTTCAGGATTCGTGTAGCTCATGTGAGAGCTCAATCAAGTAAAGCAAATGAATTGAGGCACCTCTAAGTCATGGTCTATTTTTTCCATTGAGGTGGCCTGTAGCGCTTCTTATGAAGGTTCTTGTCCCAAAACAACCCATATATGATCGATCGGCCTTATAGGGTAAGGGTCTGGTTCCATGCAATACCCGACCCGTCATCTCTGATGGAGTCGGGTCACTTCCATGTACCCAACTTCTCACCCTACCCAAAAAAACAAGGTCGGGTGTAGATGATAATCTCCGGGATGATGCAACCGCTTTTCAAGCCTTTCAGCTTCCCCATTCCTCCCAACATACTAATCACAACAAGATGGATTGTACACGTCAAGGTGGAACCTATCAAATTCTCTTAATAAAGTTAATTGGGGTACAACTTGGAAGCATCCAAAACCTTGGGTTGATTACAATAGGTGACCGGTGTGATGCATGGAAGTGGCCCTACATTTTCTTCCCTACATTCTGCAAGTAGGGAAGCACCAGTGATTGTGCATTACATGGGGTTTCGCCCTATTACCCGGGCCAGAATGCGATTTGACAGGACATCCCCCACGCTCGGACTTATCGGGTGGGGGAAGAGGTGGTGGGGCCAAAACCTGGCCCCTATTTTGTTTTTGAATGGGGCCCTAAATTTAGACAGCGGGGGACTGTTTGACTAAATTGGCGCCGTAGGCTTGAATTTTGTAAAAAAAAAGCCAAAAAAAGCCTCTAACCCTCCAAAATGGGCCCACCTCGGGTAAGTCCGAGCTTGGGGGACGTCCTATCCACGCCGCCAGAATGTCGATGGGAATGTATGAGGCCCTAAAGTTAAAGAGTTAATAGAGATAAACGTAAACGATCTAGAATGCGGATGCTGTGTTTGTCCTGTATCTTGTGAATTTTAAGATAGACGTAATTGCTTCCCCTGACAAACCGGCGCTTAAAAGTCAGGGCGGTGAATGTGGAAGGGGCTTGATTTAGAGGCGGAGAATAATACTGAAGCTTGAATTAGAGGCGCTGATTCTCTTTTCGTGATCCACGTGATCTTGCTCCAGAAGAAACGAAAGCGGCGTGAAGTTTCTGGCCGCTCGGTTTAGGGACCACAAGCCAACCCGTTCCCTATTCTACGCGGTTGCCATCAAACCCACGCCTTATCTCCCAGACCCTGGAAAACTTTCCGGATTTGTAACCAATGTCCGGGGAGAACCGGGGTTTAGTGTAATGGCCGCCGGTTGGTTTCGTGAAAAGTCCGGTTGAAATAGGAAAGTGGAGGATGTAAATCCGGTGACTTTATAAGAATGACGGATTTTGACCTGCAATGATTTTGAGGAGGAGGATTTTTATCTATAATAGTAAATGTGAATGTACCAAATTCCTTCCGATATGTTTAAGTAATTTCTAAGTAGTAGGCATGACATGACATGTGTCAGTCATTGACTTGTTGTTCTATCCAAAAACATAGAAATCAATGGATGGAATCATTTAAGATAGAAAAATTCCGTGGCACCTTCCAAAAATCAAAGGAAAAAACCGGCAGAAATTTTCAACAACCGGCTTGCAACCGGCCAAGTTCATAGGAAACCGGCGGATTAAAGCTGGTTTGGAAAATAATCTCCCCGAACCCTGTTTGTAACTCACCTTGTCTTTTTTTTTAGCACAAATGAGAGCACGCTAAACCTGGAGCATACCCTGGGTTCAGAGGAGATTCGGCATGGAGATGCTGAGTTTTGGTTCGTTTACGTTTATCTCTAATATTGACGACAAAACCTATACTCGGTGGTCCAACCTGGGTGCCCCACCGGGTATCGGGCACTTGCTGGCGCTCATGTCGCATCGCGTCGTTGGCACCGGGTATCGGGACGTTGATGCTCACTGCCGGTATCAGTGAATCGCTGACCCTCACTGCTGCGCATGCCCTTCAACACGTGCCTGAAACATGGGTTGATACCCGGACGTACGCGGAAGATTCCTGGCCGTCTCGCGCATGCCCAATATCCGGGCCAGCTCACCAAACCTTCTCTGCCCAGTCGACTTTGCCGTTAAAATTCATTGGCCGCCTTCGTTGCAGACCACTTTCCGCTGGCGATGGTGGATTTTGCACGTTGTCGTCAATTTCGCACGCCCGCTCCCCTCCCTTCTCCCGACAGCCCTCCAGGTGCGGGATCTGAACTTGATCTATGGACAGAATTTGGTGTTGTTGTTATGGTCTCTGGTTCGTCTTAAGATGAGAGTCTGTCTCTAGTGTGCTTGTTTCAGTTGCGAAGGCGCTAGTTGCTTCTGGGGTTAGTCGGCGGGGGATTTTTGCTGTTAGGGATGTTAAAGCTGAGTTTTTGGAGTCTTGATGAGCTCTTCTTGAGATTTTCCTACAACGTTTAGTTCTAGTTTGAGTCGTGCTGGAGAATTAAGACTAAGCAGGAAGAAGCAGACGTGTTATGGTTTTGAGGAATTAGGTTTCGGAGCTCTGGTCTTTCACTGGTAAATTGTACAAAGTTGATGTCTGTTTTTTTGAAGAATGACTTACCCGTCCTGAATTTTGGAGTTTCTCTAGCACATGTTTGTGATATGAACTGTGATTATTATCTTATGTGTAGTTGTCTTTCTTCTCATGAGCCTCTCTTAGTTTGTGACAGCGAGGTTTCTTTTTCTGAAGATTTTTTACGTCTGCGTAATAATCTCATTCTGAATTTTATAATTCTCCCAGCAAGGGTTTGTGATACGAACCGTGATGTTTATCATGTGTGCAGTTATCTTTTTTCATATCAGTCTGTTTTTGAGAGGTCTTTCCATTGCTAATCTGGATCTGCTCTGAGTTTTTGTTGTTTTCTATGGATACTGACATAGTTTACGGGTTTTGCGTACATCAGGGAGGGCTTGAAAGCATCTTCGGAAAGAGATGGAGAGTTTCTCGAGACAATGGGCGAGGCTGATGGTGGTGTTCCTTCTGGTGACATTCACCTGCGCATGCCAGCAGGTGCACTCCATGGCCGCCATGGACCCGGCCTCGGACGTGTACGAGAAGCTGGAGTCTTACGGTTTCCCCGAGGGCCTGCTGCCGCACATCGTGACAGGTTACTCTCTGGAGCCCGACGGCAGGTTCACGCTCTACCTGGGGAGCAAGTGCCAGGTGCTGGTCGAAAACAAGTACCCTCTCATCTACAACAAGGTGATCACCGGTATGCTGTCGTACGGCAAGCTGCAGGGGCTGAAGGGCATCTCGGTGAAGGCGTTCTACATCTGGTGGAACATCAGCGGCATTGCGCTGGGAGACGACGAGAGCCTCTTCTTCGACATCGGCATCCTGAGCACCAAATTCTCCTGCGACCACTTTGATGACCCCCCCATTTGTGAGGTACACTCCTCAGCCGAGGCAGCTTTCATGGACCCCATCTCATTACGCTAAAACGGAGAGGTGGTATCTCTACTTATAAGTTTTAGACCAATTTGAGCCATCTGTGATTTTAGTCGTGCAGATGAGCTTACCTTATCTTGTATCAATATCTGATTTTACATAGCTCTGGGAATCTCTTTTGTACATGTGCAATTTATGGCATCGCCAATTTGAAGGTCACGTTTCCCATTGTTAAACGGAGAGCTGTTATCTCCACTCTACGGCTTCTGTTTGTCACTCATAAGTTCTAGACCATTTTGAAGTGTCCTAGATTTGACTAAAATCTGTGACTGACTGAAGATCACTTGAAGGGTCACTTTCCTATTCAAGTTGATGCTTCTGTTTAGCTCACTTCCAATGTTGTTTTGATTCTTCCACGTACGTCGTATCATGTTAAAACTCTGGCAAGTGAGGCAGCTCAGTCTAATGATGATCCAGTTGCCGAATCAATGTTTTTCAAAAGCTTGAATGTCATGACTTAAAGCCTCATGAAGCTGTATTCAAGTCTGGTTTTGAACAGACTTGTGAGTTGTGACTTGCATTCCGATTTATTGGTATGTTGAAATTTGCAGCATAATTGATACAAATTCTATGGCAAAGTAGTTTCGTGTGTGAAGTTTGCGGACATGGGATAATCTGTCAGCGCAGGTTGTTTATCATTTTGTCTCAAATACTCTTCCAAAGTTAACAAAAAATAAATTAATAATGAAAAACTGAAAGAATGGCGTGCTTTTCTCTCCTTCGCTGTTCCCAACTGAGGAACACCATAGGGAACTTCCGGGAACGTCCGAGAACAGCGATGAACACAGAGACCAAGTCTGAAATCTTTCAAGCAATCGCTCTCACCCGCCCAGATGCACCGTCGCCATCTCTCGCCTTGCCCCTCTCCTCGATCGTTAGCTGCTCTTCATTTCAAGATACGGCTCGCACGATTCCGTTGCATATTTACTTCACACGCCTCATAAATCGGAGACTCTCGTTCTGTCACTGGATGTGTAGAAAATCTTCTGTCGATGTTGGTGAAATGACATATCTGGATCTGAGTAAGACTTCACTTGAGGTTGGCATTCAGGGTTGAAGATCTTGTGCACTCGCTGTTTTTACAGCGAATGAAGAGCGAGGTTAGGGTTCACCAGAGATGGCGAATGGCTACCAGCATATTGACTACCTGTTCAGGGTTGTGCTGATCGGAGACTCCGCGGTCGGGAAGTCGCAGCTGCTTGCGAGATTCTCCCAGAATGAGTTCAGCCTGGAGTCCAAAGCCACAATCGGAGTCGAGTTTCAGTCACGCACCATCGTTGTGGACCACAAGACCATCAAAGCGCAGATATGGGATACCGCTGGACAAGAAAGGTACGTCATCGATACATCATATTGCAATTCAGCAAATAATGATATATTTTACATGGAGTTTCAGGTTATCAAAATCTACACCTCCAACCATTGATTCCACATTTATTAGCACAAACTACATGTCTGTGACGTTGTTCTATAACCTGGCTAGCACTTCATATTGAGTGTTTCAAATTTTTCTAAGCAGCAGTGTCCATAAATGGGACTTCAGTGTGTGAAAGTTTAGGCACCTGATGCACCTCTCAATCTTACTAGCAGGGAATAAATCTTCGATTTTTTGCAGAATTAGGGTTTTGACCTCTCTGGAGCTAGGTTTGCATCATCTGATTCTTTTCGTTATGCGCGTGGATTGGTTGAGCTAGAATCGTTAACTTATTTATACCTGATGCATATGCTTCATCTCTCAATCTTATCAGCAGGAAATAGATGTTGGCCTCTCTAGAGGTTTAAGTTATCCAATTCTCTTCGTTGATTGATTGAGCCGGAAGTGGTCTCATGTTGCAGGTACAGGGGTGTGACAAGAAACTATTACAGGGGAGCCGTGGGTGCCATGCTGGTGTATGACATCACGGAGCAGCCATCGTTCGACCATGTGCAGAGGTGGCTTGACGAGCTGAGGGCGCATGCGAATGCCGACATTGTGATTATGTTGATCGGGAACAAGTCGGATCTGGACAACATAAGGGAAGTGGAGACGGAGACTGCGAAGAAATTAGCGGAGAAGGAGGGGCTGTCCTTTCTGGAGACCTCGGCCATGGAGTCCACGAATGTGGAGACGGCGTTCTGCACTGTTTTGTCCGAGATTTACAAGACTCAGACCAGCAATTGGCTTGTTGCAGATGAAAAGCAAGGGACCTCTGCAGTTATACCCGGAACGAAAATCAACCTCACGGACAAAGAGAAGGATGTCATTGGGAACCAGAAAAGAGGATGCTGCTTGAGTTGAAAGGTTCATCTAGATAACCCCTGTACAGTTGGCAAAGTATAAGCAACCCATATACTATGAATATTATTGCTGTCAGCTATTATAAGGCTGTATTGATTTGCTAATTCGGCCTCAGTTGGAGGGTAGTCTCTCACTGGCCTGTATTAAGTTTGCACGTCTAGAATTTAAATGTAGCTTAGCAAGCCGGTTTTAATTTGAGGCTAGAACTGCGAATCGTTTCATGACTTGGTTTGCTTTTCCCTTCCTGATTCATCGTCATCAACGATCAATGTCATTTACTTTCTCAAATCTGGCTGTAGAGCCATACAGTAATGCGGTTGTCTTGGTGCGCATCTTTTGTCATTTAATATCTCTGGATTTCAGGAAGATCGCCACCCAAGACTTATTCTTGTACAGTAGTACATTGCTGTATTTGAGTGTATTTCTACCCTCCATCGGAAAATACAATGGAAACGTCCGATTCTGGAAGCAAGGGGCATATTCGGCACTTTTGATGGAAAAGTGAGCTTCTAGAATACCTGCCTTGTATTCCAACTAAGCTTTTCCCACACCGTATCCGTCTATTGTATCATCACAAATCTAGAAGTTCTCTACTGTATCTCCTGCTAAGAAGATTCTACCGTCTATACACATCCTACTGTATCATCACAAATCTAGAAGCTCGTGAAGGAGCAGCAGCAGCAACTATAGAATTATTCCTCAGATGTCTTTCGACGTCGCTCCTCACAGCTCAGATGAGGCTCAACCTCGTGGATCCTCTCGAGAAATCCAGCAGTCGGGGTTGCTGCAATATTTTAAGTCTGTACGATCATGAGTGCTCAGAGGATAATGAAAGATCGGTGAATGAGGGTTTGCTCCTACAGGAGCGAGGTGGCCATGGCGGTTGCTTAAGGAGCTGGTGCTGCCAATGATGCGTGACCACTAGCTATGGCGAGTAGTGATTATCAATATTTAAGGTAGTCATTTGGGCTCTGAGGAGCGACATCAGGAGGGCAGTCGCGATGGACGACAAGCTCACAGACGAGCCGCCACAGGTCCTGCTTCGCGGTAGAGCGGCCCTGCGAGCTATCCAGGTCAGTCTAGGCGTCGTGCATCTTGCGTTTCATTCCACGGTTGCCTAGGATTGCACTGACGAATCCATTGGTCTACTAGGTTAAGCATGAAGACACGTTCGTAATGCGGTTGTACAACTCCTACATCTACACGCTGCGCCTGCCGCTGCCGTGCTTCCTCCTCTTCATGCTGGCCACGCCATTGCTCCTGAGCTTCGTGTTCACGGCGTTCTACTTGCTGGACGTGGAGGGGCTGGCCATCCCGGAGGATCTGGAGTGGGGCACGCGCAGCAGCTTGTGGGAGCGCGTGTACGGCGTCGCGGGCGAGACCCAGTTCAAGGTGTTCGTGTTCAGCCTGTCGCTGTGCACCACGTTCGGCGGCGCGGGCGTGGAAGCGCGGTCGCCGTACAACATCGTGCTGGCCAACTTGAACACCTTGACTGCTCAGCTTGTGTTCGTCTTCCTCAGTGGTGCAGGTACATCCTTCCCCCCATTGTTCTTGCTCCAGTAGCGGAGGAGGATGCTGATCAGTAGGTGTTGATATGCAGTGTTTCACAGGTTATCTCAGCCAGCTGAGCCAGTTCGATGGGCCGAGGTGGCGCTCATCACCAACGATCAGTTCACGGAGCATGCAAACAAGATTCTTACACCCGATGCGAAATCACCCAAGTAAGTCTGTCAAGGTGTGTCCACGTTCCAACTCTTCCGATTCCCTAACACTTCCTTCGACAGGTCGTTCATCATACGAATGAACCTGGCGGACCCGGCGAAGAATGTCCTCATCGAGTGCAAGTTCGAGATCCTTTATCGGTGCATTTTGACTTCAGAGGGGCACCACTCGACATTCGTCTCTCAAGTTCCGCTGAAGCTGGTTCGTCCGGAGGTTTCGTACCTCAAATTCGGCCTCCTCATCCGCCATGTCATTGACGAATCTAGTCCTCTTTATGGGATGGATTCCAAGGTGGGCCTCTCTTTTCCTTCCCAATCTGTGAGTTCCATGCCGCAGTTGTTTCCCCTCTTGTGCGCAGAAAACATACTTTTGATAGAAAGGAGTGGAGTACCAAGGTAAACCCCTCCTCCCCCAATAACCGACAAGTTGAGCCATGTGCATATCCGGAGAGCCCAAACAGTAATAGATTTAGTTTTCCGTGATAGCCAATCGAATTATAAATTCGACCCAAGTAATTTCATATTTTTCCGATGAAATGTGAATTAGTTGTGAATTTTCAAGTGTGTTGCCATGTGTAGCCGGTGGCTGCCATTAGGTATCCCAAGAAGCGCTGACCAAAAGTAAGGGGTCGTGACAAATAGCAAATCTCGATTTGGAATTGAATGGGTGGTAGTGGGATGAAAGTGGGTTGGATATACCCCAATTTTATAGCTGTCGGTTACCTGGTTTAGTTGCTTACGGGGGTTAACTGCGTGGCTTCTCATCATCAATTGTTGATTAATATTCTTTGGGTGTGGGTGTGGGTGTGGGTGCAAGATGTTTGTAGCGAGAGATGCTTCGTTCACCGTGACGGTGTCGGGGACGGAGAGATCTTCAATGCAGCCAGTGTTCAGCGAGAATTTGTATTGCATTGCCGACGGAGACGTGCTCTGGGACCGGCAATACGAAGATCAGATTGTGATGAAGCAGGGACACATCATCTTCTCCGCTGATGTGTTGAACCACTTGAAGCCTTTTCAGGAAGATCAACATTGCAACGAACATGACAAATCCCAACAGAAAGGTTAGAGTGGTGAATGCAAAGGGTGTTCAAAGCACCCTACTACTAGTAACTTTGTCATTCTTCACTTACTATTTCAAGCATTTTGAAAGTGAGTGAGTCTATTTGGTCACAAAAGACAAGGAAAAAGTATCTTTATTCCATTCTATGTGAGTGAGGAACCACAAGATTGGGGTTTAGTGTACTCTAGGGTTGCTTGTTGAGAAACTTGTAGCCATGTGGAGGGTGCTCCATGTTTTTAGTGGCTTGAAAGAGGTCTAGTACATTTAGCTCCCTTTATAAGAGCATCTATTGCAATAGCCATTTTATTACAAGAGTTGGCTTGTCCTTCTCACACTGTACATTCTCATACGAAAGCCATCTCTTGTAATAGTGTGGTGGCTAGTATACTTGGTGATATCCACGGCTCTGATGATATTCCTGAGGTGAAGATTTTGGGCTAGGAGAAAGTGAGCAGATATAAAAAGAAGACAATTAGTTTCCTAAAAGTCGATGAGGGCACGATTCATGTCGTCACAATCCTTCAAAACAAGAAAACTCATGCTTATGCTTACCATTGTCCCCAACGAACAGGTCATTATGACAGTTGCTCTTAATAGTTTGCAATCAAACAAGATTGTTGTAGAGGGAGTTGAGTGTAGTTGAAACTCATTGTGGAGGGTTGGGGCCTTTATGATGAGTTTTACATGGTTTGTCTATTGAAGGTCATTGATTTTTGGTCATCTTGTGGTTATACTTTGATACAAGGTGGTTATATTTTTATTCAAGTGGTTTGTTTATTGAAGGTCATGGATTTTTGGTCATCTTATAATTGTTGTACTTTTATTCAATCCTCTAGTGGGCCATATAATCCACTTGGGGACAACGAGGAGTTCAAAGTGCAAGCATAGTGAATCCTTTTGTCAATCTTCAATCAACCCCTAGAAGAGTGAGAGACTGTGATTTAGCTCATGCATATTCTTTTAAAAAAAAATGACTTTCTTGACTGTCTAAATCTTGCATAAATCCAAGTTGGTGTAAAGCTTTTGCTTAACAAACATGTCTTTGATTTTTATAAATTCTACAATAAATTTCGATGTAACATTGTCGATACATTTGTAACTTATAGTGTTTTTTTCATATGTATACATAAATCACATTCAAATCTAATTTAGATGCTAGTATTTATAAGTTCAAAGAACCTGTTTTGGACATAACGTCTAGAACTTTCTAATTATTTTTACTTTAGAATTCCTTTTATTTTCTTTTTATTTTTTTTAAATTTTAGGTTAGGGTATATAAGATCGAGGCTAAAGAGTTCTTCAGTCTTGACAACGCATTTCTTGGAGTACTCGCTGATCTCTCTTCGTGTTGTTCGTGTACTCATTTTGTCAATCCGAGTTCATATCTGTTTTCCTCTTGAAACCTTTTCCAATTTCCAAGGTCCTTGTTTAGTATTCTTGTATCTTTAAAATTTGTCAAGACTGACGGCACTTGAGTATCATAGCTATAACCTTTTTATTAGAGTGTGAATTACCTCTCTTTTTGAAGGTGTACAAGTGGTTTGGAGGTTGCGGATTACCCGCCTCTAATATGATATTTCATTCATCACAATATTCGAGTCTTGTTCTTCTTGTAAGAGAGTAGACAACCCCTGTCCTTGAAGTTTTTGAAGGTATTTAGAGGTTGTGGATTACCCTTTTCTAAACCAAGTTTCTTTTACATATTTAGTTATTTCCATATTCTAGTATGGTTGAAACTCAAGACCTTACCATGCCTAAAACTTTCTAGTCTAGGCTAGAAGCCATCTTGAACCGCGACAATGGAAGGAGTCATTGGTACCCTTCAACAGTCTCGATCTTCGGCCAACCTAGAAGGACGAGCTTTGTCTATGGTTCGAGAAGAATCACCACCACAACAAAAGGAGCCTCAAGTTAACATTCCTGATAAATTTGACAGCACGCGCTCCAAGTTTAGAGGATTTGTCAATTAGATCTGATTGATAATCACCAAGTTACAATTGGAGTGCGATCCAACCCAGGAATCACAAGTTTTTATTGGTCGGGACTTTGCTTACAGGACAAGTTTTATCATGGTTTGATCTATTGTTCAAGAAGGGTTCACCTATCTTGAACAACTTTGACACCTTTCTGGAGGCCTTTGGAGAACATGACAAAGGCTCGATGGGCAACGATCAAGATTCGGTCCCTACAAGAAAGTACACGTTCTACATCAACTTACGCCTTAGATTTCAGACAACTTGTGTGCGACATCAACTGGGATGAAGCAACCCTGATGAGTCAATTCTATTGGGGCTTGAAGGACAATGTGAAGGATTTGGTTTTGTCATTCCCCGACCCGTAAAGGAAATATGTCAAGTGGTCAAGTGCGACAATCAACTTTTCCAAAGTTGACAAGACTAGAGCTTAAGGATTCTATCAAGTGTGCAAACGACTCGTCAAGCCTCATCTATGTCAGCGAGTGGCTTGAGTTTGCATTTGAAAACGGAAGAGATGCAAATTGACACGATATGTGTTAAACATCTTATCCATGAAGAAAAGAAGTGTCGTATGGAGAAAGAGCTATGTTTGTATTGTGGTGGAACGAGGATGACTGAGTAGAGCTCCGAGTTTTGTGGTGAGGGGAGTGGAAGGACTCAGTCTCAGAAACCACACATTCGAACGAGCAACAGGTGGCTGGAGTTGTTGGGGAGCCCTTATTTGTGGTGGAACTGAGGCTAGTCTGGTCGTTTTGTAGAGTTGCGTGAGAGTTGGAGAAGTTGGATTGGGCTCATAGCAAGATCTGTGGTAGAAGCGTTTGCAAAGAGAGAGTAGATGTGTCAGATCTGAGGTGGGAAGTAGTTGAAGGTGGGGATACCAGTGTTGGCACTCAGATCTGAGCCTTCAACTACACTTCTTAGCGGCGAATCTAGTCAGATCTGACCCCCCCCCTCCCGCAGCAGATCTGCATACCTCCAGCAGTCGTTCTGTCTCCCCAACCCACACTATCAACATTCAACATTGAAAATCCACAATTACAGGCTCTTCCTCACCCCTACCTTGCATTCCTTCGTTTTCGTTATTTCATTGACGTTATTCTAACACCACCATGCTCTCATACTCTATGTAATAGATCTGATATTGCTTGCTCAAGAGGTTTTTGCACCAGATCCAGAGGACGACACCATAGTACAAGCTCAGGAGCAAAGATCAACACAACATACTTCATAGATTCACCTCGAGACAACCACAATACAACAAATCAGGCCACTTCTACCCACCCTCATCTCTTTGCAGCAGTAGGCATTTTGTTCCATAGCTACACTTTGCACCTTATGATATCCACACATATTAGCTGTAGATCACAAAAATTTCACCGATAGACTACGCACACACAGATCTGCACTATAACTCTAAAAATCCTCACTACTTTCGTAATTTTAACCTGCACGCGGAAGCGCTTGCAAATTTTTTCAGGATTAGAATTAGCTGTGAAGAAGCAGCAACTCTACAGTACTAAAACTGAGCCAATCCGCGCGCATCGGCAAACAATCTGCAACAACGACACAAACATACAAAGAGTCAGTAACAAGCAGCTGGAAGGAGACTCACAAAAGAGGACGAGCAGACACGCAAATACAGCTCATGGACAAATACAACACGAGCAAGCGTTAACGAATACAACACGAGAAAGCGTTAACGAATACAACACAAGCACGAGCACGATCAAATCAGGTACGTGGTACTGCTAAACCCCCGCCTTCCTTTCCCTCTCATTGCAGTCCCTCCCTCCCCGCCCTCCCGGCAACAGGTGCCCCCTTCCAGACTGTAGCAGCCCCTCCCAACACCCGAGCTCACCATCACCCCTCTCCCCCCTCTCCCTCTCCCCCCTCCCCCTCCCCCCTCTCCCCCCTCCCCCTCCCCCCTCTCCCCCTCCCCCTCACGGTACACACTGTCCTTCCCCCACCTCCCAGAAACGAAGTAGACGTCACAGTCCCCAGCCTCCATAGAAATTCAAGTAAACCTCACACACAAAACCCAAACCTTAACATACAAGACCACACGGGAACCTACAGCACCCGACGTAGACAGGAAAACCTGCACAGACAGAGCAGCCTTTACACAACACACTTCACCCGTCGAAGACAACACAACCAGCACAAAAACCTCTCCCGACAACTGTCCACAAACACCCTACAAAGACAACCCGCATCGACATCCTACACTCCCCGCACTCCCTGGGCTCCTCATCTCTCCTGCACTACCCACATCTCATACGTTCCCCACACACCCTATACCTCCAGCACCTCATACACTCCTCAAATCCCCCGCACCTCCCACATTCCCTGCACTACCTCACAACCCCCCTATCAACGAACCCATACGCACACACAAAGCCCTACAGACATCACAGATCGCCTATAGATCCCAGTCCAGAAAGAAATCACAAAAACCTAAATGCATACCCCAATCCCAAACCCACAACCCACTCAACATACCTTCTGTAGCTGGCACGTTGGGAAGACTCAACGGCCTTATCGCAAGCCAAGCCCAACACCCGCTGGACACTGTCGAGCTACTCCGGCACCCGGTCCAAGACATTCAGCGAGCGCGCCGACACCTCCAGTGAGCACGCCAAGACCAAGACCGCGCCCAACGCGAAAATCCTGACAAAGCCCACCTACGGACGCACATATGACGTAGAAGACAGGCGGGAAGCTGCGCCTTACGCCGGCATCTTGCCCAAAATCCCTGGTGTTAGCGCCCTGTTTGTGTACATGTTGAGGAAGAATCCCGGCTCCAGCAAGCTGCGACCTTCCACCCGCAAACTACGACCCCCCACCTGCGAGCCGCGACCTGACACCTACGAACAACTACCTTCTAACCCAGACCCACGACCCACGACCCACGACCTAATACTCCCCTTCCTAAAGCCTCCCTTCCACACCGACCCCCCCCCCTTAAATCCTCACGACCCTGAAAGCCCCAGTAGTGACCTCGAACTAACCACAGAGACATTACAAAAAACAGATAGCGACCCTGTAGTAAACCCAATAGCTACTAACCTCTTCAAAAGAAGAAACACATCCAGGCACATGGGTAGCATTAAGAGGCTTTTTAACTACAGTGAAATGGTGGAAGAGGACACAATGGTGTTGGAAAAAATACCAAGGCAAACCGAAGAAACCTCTACCACAAGCAAAAAGATGAAGAACGTCATGATAGAAGAAAACCCACAACATATCACTCAACCGGTAAGTATGAATTTTAAGTTTTGGTTAGGCTATCCTACCATAGAGGCTCTTGTAATTGAAGAAGGACTTCAGGAGCTATATAGTGGAGAAACCGCCGAAGATATGATTACCAGAGGATTGAAGGTGGAAGAGGCGGTGGAGGCAAGCATGAACAGCACAGCATTTCCCCACATCCCGCAACTACTCTATCTAAGCACAAGAAACCGTGTGGAGGGACAACACTACAACATCACCCAACTCCCCCTCGACATCTCCATCAACACCTCCACAGGTTTGCCCTTGGACTTTCATATTGCAATTTACTTTCAACCCCCTTCCTCCCAAATCATGCATGATCAAATTAAGATAATGGTCACAAAGAGACTTGAAGTAATGGGCATAAAACTTGGTAATAACCTCATAGACCCTATTTCAATCCTATGCTTGAGTGTTAAAAACGCGGGGAAAAAAGGTGTATGGGCGGGGATAATCAAATTACATTTGCTAAAACCCGAAATTGATGGTATCATGATGCTTAAGGGACTTAGACTCTTCATCCATAAGATAGATGGTCACAACACCATTGGAAAGGTTTGTAAGAGCTACCAAAACATTGCTAGACATTCTAACCTCTCTATCAAAGTGAAGAGTGATAACTTGAAGGGGATTTCGGCCAACACCCTTTTCAAGGACGTTCTAATGAATAGCTTTCAAAGGGGGCAAGAGTTTGAGATTACTGTAGTCCAAAAGAGCATTGACGACATCCACACCTTCATCATGACCACCACACCACAACAAGCGAAGAAGATTCAACTTCATCAAGTCACCACGCACCATGAGGTAATACAAGCTAAGCACATCACAGGTGGTAAGACAACCCAAGAGACCAAGGCAAAAAAGGATGCCTTAACCCTAACCCTCTCTCCCCTACCTATCCTTATCAGTGTATATGACACAAGTGATGCCATTTGCAAGATTATTGGGGATACTAATACTAGATCAATTTGGTTCCACAAAGAATGTGGAACTAGGCATAATGGAAGTGCTAACGTACAATGTGCTAACCCTATCGTTTACAAGCAATTTGTAAACAAAACCTTTGCCATGGAAGGATACCTTGTAGAGTTTGCACGACACCGAAGGAGTCTAGAGGGAACGGAACCCCCCACCGAAGCACAAGTGAAGACATTTGGATTTGATGACGTCAACACCGCCATGGTCAACACGGTGAAGACCTTCAAGATACAAGAATCCTCCTCCAACATCTCCAAACAAGATGTGTTGGAAATCATGGAGTCGGTCATAGAGGAAAGCAACAAGAAGATGAGGAAGGAGACAGGAGAGTATGCCGATCAAAAGCACGAAGAATTGAAGACTCAAATGATGAGCATCCAACAAGCAATGAGTGCCACGCTTGCCTCAATGCAAGCTATCACGGGAAGTATGGCTACACCTATGATTGAAGATAAGCCGCCAAACTTGTAGACTCCAAAGACTACAAGGGAATTACCATTGCCCATACAATATACCAAATACATATACTAGAGTCTAGTATAGACTACGAATACTATACCAATACATCACATGTAGTAGTATACAACGATACAGTCGTATATGGGACGTATAAATATTGTATTAGACTTCATACTCAATACAAATACATCGCTATATACAAAGGAAAATACATCTATACATACTCAAATACATATACTAACACAATTACCAAAATACATGAAAATACAAACTCTCAAAACATACATACAAATACATATACATTCATAAACAAAAATACTATCTACAATACACATATACACATAAACATAAACACAACATGCACCACATACAAAAAAAGATACAAAAATATATACCAACATCTACACATTAAGACCAACACAAACCAAGATACACAAATAAACACCAAACCAATTACCAAAAACAACATACAAATCAATAAACCAAAACAAAACAATAAACCAAAGAAAATCAATTCAAAAAAATCCATTCAAAAGTTAAAAAAAAAACAACAACAACAAACAAACAACAACAACACATCACTCACACTCTTCAACACAAAGGGAAAATCAAAAACAAAACAAAAAAGTATATTAGACAAACAAAAAAACACATTATAGGCAAACATAATAATAAACCACCGCATTATAAACTACTACTAATACTAGGAGGCGACATAGAAACCAATCCAGGCCCTATGCCAAACATACTAAAAAGACACCCAACACAACACAAAAAAAATGCAAAAATATACTTCATACCAAACACAATAAAACTACAGCCAGAATATAGACATATTGGCCAGTCCTTTGCTCCTATACTAAAATCCACACATACACTACACCCATTATACACCAACACACCTTCATACATTGTCCAATATGTACAACAAAAAAATGAACACCCCTCACCACATATCCTCTTCGCTATGGTAACTACAATTCACCCACATGTAGACGAATGTAACTTCCTATTAAGCCCACAAAACCCAAACACAACTCAATGGACCAATACATTACTAAATTCCCTGGCTAACCTACAAAACCCCCCTGAAAGACACATAAACACTCCACACCCCTATATATCATTCATTGAAAATAACCAAAATATTATAAAACATAAAACATCAATACACACAGAACTATATGATTTTATACACAATCACCGCATATCACCATCACAAGACAGTATAAAACAAAAATTTCCGTACCTTCCCAACAACCTAATTACTGAATTACTAAAATGTCTAGACCAAATACCAGAATATACACACCCACCCCCCACCCTCTTACCTTCTCCCGCAAAACCCAAACAACAACTCAATTCAAAAAAATACATATATAGTCACATGGAATGCCTCATCTCTAAACACTACCTTCACTAGTCTACAAAATTTGATCACACATACAAACACGCCGCCAGCCATCATAACTATACAAGAAACAAAATTATCCGCCACAAAATCTACAAAATATATACAAAATATATTTCAAAACTATAAACTCATCTTTAACAACACACATGCACTTACAAGATGCATACAACAACGGAGACCATACACACCGGGCCGCGGTGGCCTCCTTACATTAATACACAAAAAATACACATTCCCAGGCAACATCAACAAAATCCCTACCCCAATGCACATATCACCATACATTCAAATAATTAAAATCACTAATCACCCACTACAACCGTGGTTAATCTTTCACATGTATATGCCATCCCATCCCGAAGATACTAGATTTCTCTTAGACATACAAAACACTACTACATCCCAAATTAATAATAATCCCAACCATACATACCTATTATGTGGAGACTTCAACAGAGACATAGCGCTAATTGGCCGCCAAAATGGTAACCATCACACTCCCCCTCAAAACAATGATTACCAATGGCGTCGCTTTACAGAAAACTTAAACTTCACTTACATCAATACCGATACACAATTCTCTAGACAGGGTGGCTATAATTATAGTGATTGGAGTCTAATAGATGGATTCTATATAAATACAAACAATAATACACAATACACCTCCACAACAAACAAAGATATTATTCTCAACTCAGACCACTCACCTATACAACTGCACATCCCAAATAACACATTAATTAGTAGAACTCCTATAATCCTAAACAAAGACACTATACGCATACTCAACCCCATCCCAAAAACCAACATAGAAAAATTCAACACAAAATTTTTCGAAGAAAAGTCCATACAAATAGACTCCCTCACAAACACTCTTATAAATAATAATCAATTAACACAAACACAATGGTAAGAGGCATGCCACACCCTAGACAAACTCATCAATAAAATCTCTAATATACTAGAACAAACCTGTAGAGCACACCCATTACCTCAAATGACAAATAGAACTTTTCAACAAGGCGGGTATCTACCCCGCAAACTCTCTAAAATCTGGAAACAACATTTAACGACATATCATACCATATGCAAAACCATTAGAATTGTAAAAAACAACCGTCAATGGCGTAACCATCCCATATACAATCATACTACTAAAATCATAATGTACGCAGTGAACCACGCAGCGATCAACCACGCAGTCAACCGTGCAGTGAACTATAGAAACGCTGCAGCCAACCGTGTAGTGAATCATGTTACCTTTTTTCTAAATATAGTTTGTTATATAAAAACTACATTGTTGGACTAATGCGTTGCACAAAGCAAGCACCAATTGCTAGTCATACTACTAAAATCTTAATCTACGCAGTGGACCATGCAGCGATCAACCACGCAGTCAACCGTGCAATGAACTGTAGAAACGGTGCAGTCAATCACGCAGTTAATTGCGGAGTCAACCGTGCAGTGAATCATGTTACTTTTTTTCTTTTTATAGTTTGTGATATAAAAATTACATTAACCCCTAAGGTACCAAGGCAGTTTTACACCAAAAACACTTCAAAATTAATGGATTCTAGTGCAATGAATAAAGAAGGTAACAAAAACTTTGGTTTTTAGTTCTGACCGTAGGATCTCAATAAAGGCTTATTAAGTGATACATGTTAAAAATTTCATAAACTTTGACCGCACGGATTGAAAGATTATAGTGTTTGAAGTCAAGCAAATGGTTCATTTTCTTCCCTGCGTTTAGTGGATCAGCAGACTTTGACTTCAGTTGGTGTCAAAAAATTTCACTACACAAGGTCTAAATCTGTTACCATCTTGTTAAGCATGATGTTAGCTCCTTACACACCAATTTTTAGAGGTAGAGACAGGGTGTAGCATATTCAAAACAAGTTTGCAAGGAGTGGAGGCTCGAAATTTGTTAATTCACACTTTAATTTTTTTTGAACTTAATATGTTTTTGATTGATAATCCGAATGGTTTATAAGAAGGTTTACATTACATATTGTTGTGGAAAAAAATAAAAGTGAAAAATATGAAGATCTCTAGGTTTTATGTGGAAAAGAAGAAGTTTTTTGGTACCTTGCCTGACAATGAGTGACAATGTGTGAAAATGTTTGACTTGGGTTGGTATGCTATTTTTCACTAAAGACAAGAACTTTTTTTTGACAACATGAAGGGAAATGATATTACTTGCAAGTACTGAAAATCTCACTTTCAATAGAGTGTCCTATCAAAAGTTTTTGGAGGTGCCCGAGGTGCCCGCCCTCCCCATTTGAAATTAAAAACCCTATTACTTTTTCATCAAATGTCCAATTTAGGAAAAAATTGTTTTCCCACTAAGGTCTTGGTAATGCCCTTCTATGATAAGAATTTCAAAGATGAATGTTTGAAATTGACAGCATAGGAACCTGACCGTATTTTCAAAAAGCCCGTTTTGGACACTTGGTCCTTTAGGGGTTAAAATGGTTGGACTAATGCGTTGCAAAGCAAGCGCCAATTGCTAGTGAGCTACTAAATATACAACACATCCAAATCCCTAACCCGCTGCCTCCGGACCTTCCCCATGATACATGGATAATAGACATCGCGCTAATTGCAAAAAATGAAACATACAAGCCCGGAAAGTAATCACAAAATTCAACAAAGAAAACATTAAAAAAGCCATCTCAAAATATAGACAACTATACGAAATCAGCCCAAAAAAAATTAACAAAAAAGTCTTTAAAAACCTTGAATCTCCACCAATGGATTGTATCAAAGACCAATACAATAATATTTTAAGTAGCCCAGAAGACATTGCGAATGAAATATTTAACCAACAAACACAAACCAATAGACCAATAGTACCAACATGCAATTACCAACCACAACATACAACAGAATGTATATGTGCAGTACGCCAATACCCATTGCATGATCTGGACGGTTATATCCTTGACAAACGGGGGGAACCAGAAATTCTACTTCATAAATACCTCAACAGAGCCCTATACGACACATGCCTTCAAAATCTTGGTAATAATAGAGCCCCAAGCCCAGACCGCATATCAAACTCAATACTAAAAAACATGCCTCCAAGATTTCATAAACTATTATTCCTATTCTTCTCTCAGTGCTACAAACAAAAACAAATACCAAACTCATGGAAATCGAGTACAACAATTTTACTCTACAAAAAAGGCGATCCGTCCATGCTACCCAACCATAGACCAATTGCACTAGCTAACACAATATATAAACTCTTTACCAGTACACTCACCTCCATACTATCCTCATACAACGAAAAATTCAAAATCCTACATGATAGTCAAGAAGGATTTAGAGCAGAAAGAAGTACCGCACGACAAATACAAACTACAATAGCCGCACTAGAAGACGCAAAATTTACTAACCAAGATATATGCATACTATACGTGGACTTCAAAAATGCCTTTGGCTCAATTGACCATGCCCGACTTCTAGTAACAATGACGGACCTTGGTTACCCAAAAGAGGCAACTACACTTGTTGGAAACATCTATTCTCAATCATCTACTTGCTACACCGGGGAACATTTTAGAAAAACAAAACCTATTCCCATCCAAAGAGGAACTATACAAGGGGACACCCTCAGTCCATACCTATTCATTCTATTTTTAGAACCACTACTTAGATGGCTAGAAAGAGGCAATAACGGATATACTTTTGGCACATCACAAGTCACAATAAACTCCGCCGCATACGCGGATGACCTAGCCACCACAACTAACAAAATCAAATCTATCCAAGTACAACTCAATAAAATTGATAGATATTGTAAATGGGCTAGCATGGATGTGGGAGTCCCAAAATGTGCTGCTACTGGATGCCCAAACAAATCTAAATTGAACCCTACCACTTTCAAAGCCCTAATGCAAACCGCTAACATCAACTACCGCAACCAACCAATTCCTATACTACACCAAAACGAACCATACATATACCTAGGTACAAATCTTGTTCCCTCACTAAAATGGAAAATTCAAATTCACACTAAAACCACAAAGCTCATCAAACAATGCAAGGAACTAACAACATGTCCGGCCACCATGAAACAAAAAATAAAAATGGTTGATACCGTACTACGCCCACGTGTGGCATACAGTTTTTATGGTGTACCATACTCGATGCCAGCCATCAAAAAACTTGATCAAAAAATAATCGCCATACAAAAAACCATATGTGGATTACCAAAATGTATGTCAAACGCAATAACACAACTCCCACATAACCTATTTGGACTTGAAGCCTTCTCTCTAAAAAAACGCATATCTCCGATGTATAGGTGAACAACTACAAAATGCCTTAAATGATAAAGGTAGACTTAGGAAAAATTTATAATGGATTAACTCATTACATCCTTGCCCAATACGGTGGCGCCGAAAACATACCCAGAATTTAAAAAGCGACTGTATAAGATCACCAATAACACGTACATTCTTCTTATTGAAACATATAGCCAAAGTCCACCTTAAAAGCACACTCCCAAACTTCCTCATTAACCCTACAACACTTGAAATACTATGGCGGCAAGAAACACTAAACCACAACACACTCAATGCCCAACTCTCCCAAAAGCTCCTACAAAAACTCGTCTCAAAATATATTTTTGAACTAATCCAAATTACTCTACCTAACGGCACACACATCATGAACTATGAAGACTTCAAAATCTACCACTTCACCCCAACCAAACTATTAAAAAGTGCCCTAAATGTTGCTAAACAACTATTTTGCCACCCAACATGCCCCACCACATGTCATACTTTGTGTAATATACACCCATACTTGCATATACTTAAGGATCCATTCATCACCCTTAACAATAGCATCATCCCAAGAAATATTCCCACACCAATTAATCCCCCTAACCCCACACATACATACCATCTCCGCCCCCCAACACACATTCCCAAGAACCCTACCACATATCCCATTAACAACATCATACACCATAAACATATCCAACACATAGACACAAATAACATACAAAACACCTACACAAAATATCTATGTCAATGGCAATATAATGATAACACATACAATAAATGGCTACCCCAAAGAGACCTATTTCCAAGACACGACACCAATACCTCCACACATAACACCAAAAAATTAAAACAATACTACCAAAAAACCCAAAACAAAACATACTCAGATATCATCCAAGTCCACCACCCTCAAGAACAACTTTCAGACTCAAGATCTGTAACACCACCCATAATTATTCCACTCTCAAACATTTACACAACAGAATGCAACCCCGAAAAAGATATCCTTACATCCTCAAACACAATTCTAATAAATAACGATCAAGCACATCTATATGAAGAAAATGGTCGACACTTACACACCATCCCCATTACCAGACTCCAATGGTTATGGAATCAATACAATACAAAATTAAAAACCCCTACAAACATCGAACCAACGACCCAATCCTTTGAAACCGAACTAATATGGTTATACCAAAGGTATAAATACCGAATACCAAAAACCGACCCCCTAAAAAATGCACAATACACAATACCCACTCCCATTTTAGATTCACTAATCTCATCCTTTAACATTGAACAATCATATTTTTCTTCCCCAGTCACATGTTCTACCAAACTAAAAAAATTCTACTTACCTTATGAAAGAGACAAAATATTCGGATCCCTAGGAAAAGCCTTTGACTATAAATGGATTGGAAATGGTATAGCTCACCCCCACAACGAGAAAGATATGGAACAAGCAATACATTGGGCTCGACTTGCCGCCAAACAAGATCCAAATAACACGAATACAATCATCATCACACCGAACAACAATTGGTACCAAAACAACAACCCACATTCAAACCCATTTCCAGATTCCCATATCATTACATTATTCGCAGCAGACACAATACCATACGAAGAACCCACTATTCCACCCGAACTCAAAAAACCCCGAATCGAACCATCTACGTTACAAATACTATGCGTCCATCATCAAAAACAAACCCTTGGCTCCCTCGAACAGATTGAGGAACTCACTTCTATAACAGACAATCTGGACATACAAGGACCTTACACAAAAATGGCCCCACCAACACCCACACAAACCCCCGTAAACAAAAGTAAAAACTGGTCAAAACTAAATTATATCAACAATACAATAAACTACTCCGTCACACCTCCCCTTCTTCCAAACTACCCAACTCATACCACACCAAAATTTAATCCCGCACACAGCTATTACACTGATGGCTCTTTTAAACTACCCGAACAAATTAGCCCGGGCTCCTGGCGCAGAGAAAAAGCTGGATATGGCATATATAACTCTATCAAGGAAATTAAATTAGCCAAAAGACTCCATGGACTACAAAATATACTCAGAGCAGAACTCATGGCCATCCACAAAACACTACAAATCATCACAACAAAATACAAAAATGAACCCGCACATATATTCACCGATTGTATAAATGCACTTTACCTACTAAACACTCAAATAACACACCCTACCCTTCACAATAGCCACCCCGACCAAACCATATTAACATCAATGGTCCAAATGTTACAAAATTGTACACAAATCACAACCCTCCACAAAGTAAGAGCCCATGCCAACATTGACGGCAACGAACAAGCAGACAAATTAGCAAAAGAAGGCCGAGAAAAAACACACAAAAATGCCAAAGACCCACACGAACATGTCCATGCTACCCCATACTATTTTCAAAAAGTAGACTGGCCCTCCAAAGAAGATACCCCCGTCAAAGGCCCGATTAGATTTTTGGGCAAATATCTCAAAAAACAAGACCTTTACAACAATCTTGACACAATCTCAGAAAACATTCCTAACATAGAAAAATGGACTAACAATAACGACATAGACAACGAACTCTCTACAAACTTTTGGAAAAATCCCATCATCTCAGACTCGCAAATAACATGCCTCATCAAATTCCGTACTGGTCAATATATGGGAAACGCTCGCAAACAACTCTTCTTTGGAATAGAAAGATTCCCATCCATAACATGCCCCATATGCCCCTCAACGGACCCTGACACATGGCTTCATGTTCTACTCAAATGCCAAAACCACCACATATACTCTCTAAATGTTAAAAGACATAATAAAGCGGTATGGGAAGTCCGAAAACTAATCACCTCCTACAATAAATCGAGATGTTTTATACTAATGAACGCAAGCACTTTTAATAACAACCCACAAGAAAATACGGTCCCCCCTTGGCTACTCCCATGCTCATGTACGACCCAAAGATGTCATTGCAACGCTCGGCTCAAACCGGACATTCTTTGTGTTAAAGGTTTACCATATAATGACCTACTACCCGATAACATCAACCAAGATTACACCATTCAATTCATTGAATTCACATATTGCAACGATAGATTTTCCCCGGAAACAATCCAAAATAAAATTGATAAATACCAACCCCTTATTGACAACATCATTGCTCTCGGGTGGAATGTGGACCCCCTTATTGTAATAACATCTCGCGCTCGTGCCACCTCCTTTATCCCCTCTATGAATACTCTTGAAGATGTCTTCAAAATACCCATTGAAATAATTAAAAACACCTTTAATAACATTAACACCATTGCTATTCAACATGCCATGTCCATTCTTTTGCATAAACGCAAAATCGAAAATAACCAAACCCTCCCCGATACACAGGACCCCCCTTAAATTCTTCCCCCACCTTGATTTATCTTGACTTGTTGGTTTTAAGGTTTGTGATTGCTTGCTTGATTGGTGGTTGGTTAGTTGGCTAGTTGCTTTGTTAGGGATTGGTGGGTTGGTTGGTTGGTCTGTGGTTCTTTGGCTACTTGTTACATAGTGTCTACCCTCGAGAGAGGGGAGTAGTTCCAGCTTACTTTTCCTTGTCCAGTGGGCATGGTCTTAGTAAGTGGAACGAATAGACACTTTATTCACGCCAGCCTCCTTCGGAGGCCGGCGTTATTCTTCTTCTTCTTTGTATTGTAGTGGAAAAGGCCACAAAGTCTTTGACTGTTCAAAGAAGCTGAGTCAACGCACTTTCAAGTCCAAAGGTTCCATAGACTAGGAAAACAAAGATGCCTAGCCGCAATAGGAACCGTGCATCTGAACAATTCTGTATCGCAACAACATATAGGTTCCTCCATTTCAGTTCAAATCATCCCTTTGTTTTATAATTCCTTTATCTTTTGGCTCTCAAAAACTCAAAACCACTATTTTTTTAGATTCAAGAGCATCTGCTCGTTCTGTAGATGAAAAATTTGTGAAGTGTCACAAGTTCTTTCAACTTCAGAAACCTAAGTCCATCCATGTAGAAGTGTTAGATTAACGACCTTTATCCTCTGGCAGTGTCATCCATGAGACAATACCTTTAGAAGTGACATTTAAAGACCATAGTAGTCAAATTATCTTCAACGTCATCAAAACCCCATCAAATTGTGTTATTCTTTGTCTTTCCTAGTTAGAAGAATACAACCCATCTAAGGTAGAGGCACCCAATTGAGCTCTCATTGGTGGCATTGCCTCGAAAGTCGAATAAGGCCGATCAACATCCGGTATCCTCCATGAGTTGGTTATCTTTGGCATGTCTTATCTCTTTTGTAGACTCTCACTTATTGGCATTGGGTGAAGGAGGGCACCAAATCTCACCTAGTCTAGAGTTTGATTATGGGCTCCGGTGGTTTTTAGGCTTTTAAATTCTATATCAATTCCAAATCTTTGTGATTAAATTTGAAAAAACATTTGTTGAATTTCATTCCTAATTCCGCATCTTTCTACATAAATGTTTTTGACATACAATGTCATTTGAGTTCGGAACTGGCTTAAGTCATCGGAATTGGGTGCCTCTACCTTATACACTGGAAGTTTCAAAAGATGACTTTTCCTACAGAACTTCCAGACGATAAACCTATTAGAAAACCTGTTAACAAACGTGTAAGCGAACCGCAAATGAAGAAATTCCTATTCATTGAAGCAGGGGCGTTCATAAGATCGTCCAAGGAGGGCGCACCATTTGTCATCTATGCGGCTCCAAGTAGCAAACATAAGACCTCAACAACCAGTATCTCGGAGTAGTATAAGGATTTTGAAGATGTGTTTTTAAAGAAGAATGCCAACATACTACCACAACACTGACTATATGATTGTGCCGTAGACTTGGAAGAGGAAGCACAACCACCTTTTGGTCCGATCTACAACCTATCGCAAACAAAGTTGGCGGAATCACTTAAATACATTGACAAGAATAAGGCCAAGAACTTTATTTGCCACTCAAAAACACCAGCTTGAGCGCCCATCTTATTTGTGAAGAAAAATGATGGTTCACCACAAATGTACGTGGACTATCGAGGTCTCAACAAGGTGACAAAGAAGAATCGCTATCCATTGCCTTTAATCTTTGGTCTTCTAGAACAACTTGGAAGTATCAAAATCTTTACCAAAATCGACCGACGCAAAGCTTACAAGCTTGTATAAATCAAGGAAGGAGTCAAATAGAAGACAAATTTATGTACAAGATATGGCCATATTGAGTTCAATGTTATGCCTTTTAGCCTTACGAATGCTCCAGCAGTCTTTCAACACATGATGAATGACATCTTTTGAATGCACCTTGACGACTTTGTTGTCATCTACTTAGATCATATTTTGATATCTTCCAAAAATGAAGAAGACCATAAGGAGCACGTTCGATTGATCCTTGAAAATTTACTCGAACAAGGACTCTACGCTAAGCCAGAGAAATGCTTATTTCATCAAACTGAGATGGAGTTTTTGGGATTCATTGCAACTACGGAAGGCTTGAAGATGGACCCAAAGAAGGTGGAAACTATTGTGTCGTGGGAAGTTTTGAAGATGGTTAAAGACGTACAATGTATCCTTGGCTTTGCTAACTTCTATCGGATCTTGATCAAGAATTATTCACAAGAGGGTGCTTTGCTCACTCAGTTGACATGCAACGGCAAGCTTGATTGGAGGCCTTCTGCCATGGTTGTTCCATCGTCCGTCCATCTGGTAGTGTCCGTCTGTCCGACTGTCCGTTTGATAAAGGTTGTTGTCCGTCTGATAAGGAATATTCAAAATATTCTAGAATATTTGAATAGATTTGGAATAAATATTTAAGGAATATTCTAGGCATCTGTCCAATAAGGGTGATGTTCATCCGTTCGCTATCTTTGGGCCTCTGTCCGTCTATGTAGACAACCTTGCCTTCTGCAGAGAAAGGATTTCAAGATCTACCGGACCAATCTCGGTACATCTAAATTCTACATAGGCATTCGATTTAGAAACCGGTGCCTCGAATTTTGCTTTGAAGCTGTACTTTCACAAATGAGAAAAGACAAGAAGCATTGCGTTCTATTCTCGGAAATTTTCTATTGCCGTTATCAATTATGAGATCCACGATAAGAACCTTCCCACTATTATGGATTCTTTTCAAGAGTGGCGTTACTTCCTTGAAAGAGTTGCGCATCCAATGACTTTATGAATGGATCACAAGAATTTGGAGTACTCCATGCCTTCTCAGATTTTGAATCGGGATCAAGTTTGATGGAATATGTCACTATCACGATTTGATTTTGTCATCACCTATCAACCGGGGAAACAACAAGGACTATCCAATGCATTTTCAAGGAGATTGTATCTTGCGCCCAAGGTTGCCTAGCGTTTGATCAACAATATGTAGCCCTGTTGAAGCAAGAACTGTTTAGCCTTTCCGCTACTGTTTATACTAATACATATTGATGTTGACTTCCTCGACCAAGTGCACAAGGCAACCATTGCAGATCATATGGCCCTCGACATCAAGCTTCGCCTTAGAGAAGACAAAAAATTTATGGTAGAGAGAGATATTTTATATTTTGAAGAACGTTTGTTTATCAGAGATGGTTTGACACGACTTCACGTTTTTCAATTCTATCATGACTTTCCAGCTACGGGTCATTTTGGTTACTTCAAGACTTTCAAAATTCTTTCCAGAATTTTTTGGTGGCTCCAAATGTAGAAAGATGTGAAGAGTTTTTTCACCTCTTGTGATATCTGTTCAAGGTCCAAGAATCCTCGGCATTGCCCTTATTGACTCCTACAACAGTTGCCTATTCCATATAGACCATGGTCTTTGGTCTAAAGACTTCATTATAGATTTTCCGCCATTGAATTCATTCAACAACATCTTTGTTGTGGTGGATCGGTTAACAAAGATGGCGCACTTTGTTCCTTGCAAGAAGTCTTCATCAAGTGAAGACATGGCAAGACTAATTCTAAATAATATGTATTGATATCATGGTCTGCTAGATGATATAGTATCTGATCGTTGAACCGAGTTTGTATCAAAGTTTTGGAGATCTCTATTTGAGATATTTAAGGTAGATATCAACCTCTTTTCAGCTTTCTATCCTCAAAGTGATGATCAAACAAAATGGGTTAATCAAGTTCTTGAGCAGTATTTACGATGCAACATCAACTATCAACAAGACAACTTGACGACATACTTGCGTTTAGGGGAGTTTGCATGTAATAATATTCTTCATGCTTCAACTCAACAAACGCCATTGTATTCCAACTATGGCTATCATCCAAAGTTTGATTTGTTGAGTTCACCAACGAAAAGTAAGCGGACAGCTAATGACTGTGCAAGGCAACTATTGCAAATCCAAGATGTTTTGAAGCTTCAACTACAATCCACCCAAGAGACTTATAAGACATCAACATAGAAATTTTGCAATCAAACACCTCATTTTCAAGTTGGAGATAAAGTATGATTACTTTGACGGAATATCAAGACCAAACAACCATGTGATAAGTTGAACTTCCGGAGATTGAGACCATTTGTCATCCAGAAACAAATCAATTCACTGACATGTTGTTTTGAGCTATGAGCTTCTATGAGAGTACATCCAGTCTTTCATGTCTCTCTTTTAGAACCTTATCGGGAGTCGTCTATTCCAGGAATAATACAACAGCAACCGCCAAGTGTTGAAATTGAGAACGAGAAAGAATACGACAAGGAAAAAGTACTAAATTCAGAATTAGTGAGTGTTTGCTTGTAAGTGATGGTTAATCAGTAGTAAAGGCTTTGCATTCTTTAATTCCACTCACACTCAATGATTCTCCCTTTATGGAGTGCGAGACGCTTGACTATTTGAGTGATTTTCTACTTATTCATTTGGAAAAGGCCCTCTCATATCTCTCTTATTTTTTCACTATTTTTGCACTCGAAGAGTGTGTAGAAAATGGGAAGAGTAGACAAAAGTGGATTGCAAAAATTAAACATTGTTTGCTATTAACGTAGTGTAGTAGAGAGCTTATGTGACATGTTGTACGAACTTATGTTCTAGAGAGGGGTTGCCTGAGTAAAGGCGGCTTTGCTAAGAGCCCGTAGGCTGTTGAAGAAGCCCAAAGGAGCCGGGAAACTTTGGGAGCAATGGGTTGGAGAATACATTGGGAGGACAAAAATTGGGTCAGGCCCAAATCATGATTGGGGATCCACGAGCAAGCAAGAAACAGGTGGTGGCGTGTGGGCTCCCCTACGTTTTTTTACAAGCGAGCATGGAGTCCCAAAGCCACCCACGGTCACGAGCTGCCCTTAGCCATGGCAACGGGGTCCACATCAAGTATGGGCTAAAGGGGATCCGTGGATCCCATCTTGGGAAGGGGAGTCAACATGGACTCAAGCAAGTATGAGCTAAAGAACAGCTTCCCACGAATTGCACAAGGACAAATCCCGGCACAACCAACGAGAAAATAAAGAAGGACCACCAAAATTGGAAGCGGCCATAGGGACAACCTATTGAGGTAAGATTGCGGGGACCACAAGCGCCAAGGGCTATGTGGCGCAAAGGGGCGTCCCAAAGCCAACAACACTTAATTGTGTAAGTCCCACAAGAAACACTAAGTGCGCTCTGAAAACCCTTAAACAACTATTTTTTAATGAAAAGTTCAGAAACGTCCCTGGAGTTGAAACTTCAATACACAACTTTTGCAATTTTAGTTATTTTGCGATTTCGAGTGTGGGTTTGAGCTTGTAGAGGAAATATAAGACTAGTGGTAATAAAAATTTCAAACTTCCACATTTTTGAGAAATCACATTTTTATGTGGCTTTATAAAAATAAGGATTAGTGTCCAAACTTTGAAGGTAGTTTGCAAGGGCATATTTACTCCAATGTGAGTGAAATTTGCGTCTCAAGTTGGGGATTTTCCATTTAATCCAATTTCAATATTAGATTGGCTTATTGACACGTCAAATCATCAATTCTATCAACCGCAGTGGGATATTTGTGTTTTTGAACACCGTGGTCAATTATTCCACTTCTCCTTTAGTTTTGACATTTGAGGGAACATGTTTAGTGTTTCCCTTTGCTTGCAGATGTTGCAACATGGAGTCACCAGCTGCACACGTGTGCCAATGGCTCTAACCTTGTCCATTTCTGCTTTAATGTTGTTCGGGGGGAGGATCCAGTACTAATTTTACAGATTCCGTTCATAATACCTCTCCCGTATTATAGGCTTATATTGTTGGAGTTTTCTGGTAAGCCCCGTTTATTGTTGTACTAGTTTGTGATAGAGTATCGTAGAGGGGAAGCCAAAGTGATTACTGGCATGGCCTTTTTATATAGAGGGTTGTGGTTGAAACGTGGTAGCCGAAGGTGATGATCGGTGCACAACATAGTTTGATGATTTTGTAGGTGCAGGTTGTCTGTTCATACCCTTATCTTTTGGATAGAACTCGTAGATATTTTCCTGAGGCGCTTGTCTTCATGATGAGTACCAGAAGTCAATATTATTGCCTATCCTTACCACACCACCCAGAGAGTGCTTTCACCGTAGACTTTAGGCCAAGGTTGGATAGTGACGAGGCTTTTGAACCTATTTTGACGTTGGATATTGATCATAAGCTTCGAGTTTGGAGTGTGGGCACATTTGACCGTCTGGAAGGCAATTACCGTTATATCATATATGACAAGTTTTTGTGACGGATTCGATTGGCGGCTTCGATTCTATACCTGGATGAAGGAGAAGCATTTACAGATGCCGTTATTTAACGACTGGTATGCATTCGAGTTGTTACCTTAGGATTTGGACCTAGAGGTCGTTCTGACATAGGGGAGATAGCCTACACAACACAAGGCAAAGTTACGTCTGGTTGAGGAGTAATAGCGCTAGCGTGTAGAGTTGTTGACTGCGCTCAAGGAGAGTGTGGTTGCCCAACTCTCGACTAACACCAAGCAACTCAAGGTAGAAGATATTTTTCCCTGTGAGGACTCCAAGGGCAAGGGCGTTGTTGTTGTGGGCAAATAGTGTTGCTCCAGGAGCTATGTCACAGCTAAATGTTCGCTCAGGACAACAACGTTCTTGCCGCTAGGGTCATGTCACGTTTAGCCGTGGCCACATATGCGGCATTGGTGGCAATTGGCGATCCGCCAACCTTCCATCCTCTAGCATAGTTCATGGCGCATCCCAAAGTAGAGTACGGAAGATTTTGGCATGATGAGGTGTAGAACATCCAAGATTTCTGCCGGGACAAGGAGGATATCCGAAGCACAATATATATCCGGCTGGCACGGTTGTCTACGGAAGCAGGCATCGTATTTATAGAACGTTAGCTGCTGCAGATCTTCATGTCTAAGCAGGAGAAGAAGGTACATGAGGCCAACAATTGGCACCTCCTCTTCAAGTACAAGGGCAAAGAGACATTAGCTGAGGCATTTGCCAAGGTGGAGGACCTTGGTGTGAGAGAGGCCATGAGCCTCATTACCTCCACGCTGGAAGCTCCCAAGCCCAAGAAACTTGCTACCGCTATTCGTAGTTTGGCGAAGGCACAACCTGAGAAGGTTGTGCACTATTGGGTGTGTGTGGAAGCCAGTGATACCAAGAACCCCAACTGCCCTAAGAAGAAGGGAGTAGACACGGTGAAGGCCAAAATTAAGATGGAGGCAACCAAACCTGTAGAGAAGACTAGGGGCAAGGAGAAGAAGCCTGTGACATGCTTTCATTATGGCAAGTCTAGCGACAATAATGAGAAGTGTTTTTTTCTTCACCCACAGATGTGCCTAGGTTTTCAGCTTATGGATCGGATGTAGTAAAATCACTTGAGGTCAAACTGGCAGAGCTGAAGAAGTAGATGAGCACAATGGCCTCTTTGAGGCAAGTGGTAGACACACGGTCTGTGGATACGAGTCATGGCTCATCTTCGTGGTAATCTAAACGTGAGCCATCTTTGAGGCCATCACTACATGATCCATCTTTGAGGCAAGTGGCAGACACACGACCACATTGTCATAGCACCCTTTAAAGATGCTAACATTCAACTTTGACATAGTAGGATATACCCGGCAATAAGCTACATCACACTTTACAGACCAGGTATACCGCTTGTACACGTGACATTAAAAAATTGTGTTCTATGTTTCAGTAACCCTTGTCAAACGTTGTGCCACGATACGTACTCCGCCGTTCTCTACCGTAGTAGCCTCTATGCCTTTTTTTGTTCTCTGGAGCTCAATGCGATTAGTCTACATGGCATGTCCGAGAAAGCCGAACACGGTAGAGACACGGTGGTTTTGGCTCTAAACGAGGACATGTGGTCGTCCGTGTTAATGGTTCAGTAAACCAGGTTTACCTGCTCGCGTGTTAAAAGGATCTAGCAACTATGATTGGTTCTGCCTGTTACGGACACTCGGGGGGTTAGAAATTTGGGAACTCAACCCCTAGCAGCCATTGCCAACTCCTCTCCAAATCCAGAATTTGGACTAGTGAAAGGTTGTTACCAATTGGTACTAAGGTAGAGGCTTCAAATTTCAATCGGCCGCCCAATTTCGATTAGTATTGTATGCATGGAATGGTGCATGAAAATGGTAAATGCATGAAATGATGCATGAAGCGATCCAAAATTGATAAGTCTAAATTTGAAAACTCCAGCCATTATTGACCAATTGTCAAGTGTTGGGTTGCTCCACCTCAATTCAACTCACATTGGTTTCCTTGCCTCAAAAGTCGAAGAAGGCCGATCGGCATTGGATACCTCCATCAGTTGATTATCCATGGCACGTCTTACTCTTTTTTTACTAACTCTTATTTGTTGGCATTGGGCAAAGGAGGGCACCAAATCTCACCTAATCTACAATTTGATTATGGACTCCGGTGGTTTTTTGGACTTCTAAATTCTCTATCAATTGCAAATATTTGAGATTGAACTTGAAAAAATATTTCTTGAGTTTCATTCCTAATTTCGCATCTTTCGAGATAAATGTTTTTGACATACAATGTCATTTGAGGTCGGAACTGGCTTAAGTGATCAGAATTGGGTGCCTCTACCTTAAAGTGAAGGCCTTTGGAAGAAGGCCATATCTTACTCCAAGCATTGTTTGTAATACCGTGTGTGTTTCATTTGCTTGTGCAATCATTTCTTTACTTCTTTTGAACCTCAATAACTTGTCCGCATGGCGAAAGGACGCTGTACAACACTTGACTTCGTAGACGAGGTGTATGATGGTGAGTTAATCCACTTTTCACCAACCATCAAAATCCCTATCTTGATCGAAGATGGTGTTGCACTCTACCAATCAAAGGCACCAAAGTTGTAGAGGAAGTTGTATCTGATTGGAAAGCTTGAATGTCTAGTAAACAATTGGAATTTGAACCCTATTAAGAATGCTTGGGCTAAGATGAAAACAAACCTCCAAAAGTGGCCTAGAGCTCATAATGACAACAAGATGTGGGCACAGTTGTAAGTGATTTAGGAAGGCCTTGATCCAGAATGATTGCAGAGCTTAGCATACATGCTTCCTGATTGAATCCAAGCTGTACTTGCTGCAAAAGAAGGGTCGACTCGATGGTAGCATACCTCCAGCTTAAAACCTAGTATGTACATAATAGTACTTCTACTGAGGCTTCTCAATATGTTAGAGAAGGTGTGTATGGAGTTACAGAGCCTTGAAGTGTGTGTGTAATGGCTGTTTTTCTTATAAAAAAACAATTGTGAAAACAATTTGAAAATTAAAAAAACGACAACCTTCATTGGAGGATATTGTATAGTACACCCTTTGTAACTAACCAAAATCCATAAGTGACAATTGTAAAATTGGGGATATCCAACCCACTTCCATCCTATTACCATCCATTCAGATCCAAAGGGAGATTTGCTATTGGTCAAGACCACCTACTTTTGGTCAGCGCTTGCGAACGGTACCTATTAGTAGCCACTGCCCAAACATGGCAGTTTGAAAATTCATAACTAATTCACATTTCATCGGAAAAATATGAAATCACTTCAGTTGATATACTAATTCTGCAAGATCGATTAGGTTGAAAGTAAATGTATTATTATTTGTTTCTCTCCATACATGCAGATTGCTTAACTTGTCCGTCAAGGGGAATTTACCTTAGTTTGGTCCTTGATGGAGTTCGGCGTTTGGGTCCGGTGTGAACACAAGATTGAGCCAGAAATGGGACCCCCTGTGAACGCGCTCCTACTACGTTCACCTCGAACTTACACCGTATGAAAGTACGTATGTCTCCTCCCAGCTCTACTATCTGTTGTTCACAGGCCTCGTTTATCTGTGAGTGTGTTGTGCTTGAAAGAGATTCACACCCAATTGTTCCTCGCTCGCATCAGGAACTGGGATTGTCAACACGATGGTCACGTCGGCGGCGTCCATGCTGCTGGAGTTCTCCGCGCTCTCCGTCACCAAGGGCGCTGCGGCGTCGCAGAGCGCTGCCGGCGTGAGTTGGAATGGGCTCCGAGTCGGAGGTGTGCAGGTGAAGCAGACGGGAGCTAGGACATGGCGGGATTTGAAGCGGGAGGTCGGCGGTGGCAGCAGGGCGCGCGTCTGCGCTGTGGCGGAGCTCTTCGAGTCTGAGGTTCTCGGCGCGGACGCGGAGGAGGAGCAGCAGCAGGCGCCCGTCAAGACTGCCAAGCCCAAGACTGGCAAGGCCGCATTGCTCTTGAAGCGTGACAGGGTGCGTTCAGCTGTCCTCTGCATTGTGTCAAGTGCAATGTGCATTTGGAACCATGGGTTTTCGATTTTCCGAATTTTCTGCTGCTTGTGTGCTCTTAGTAATTATGATTGCTAAGGTTCATTGTGGCATGCTGATTATAAGGTTGCTTGTCTCTATATTTGGCCGAAGGGTTTATTGTCTCTTTCTGGCATTCTCCATGAGAGCATTACCGGAGTCTTACCTCGATAAATGCTGTTTAATTCATGTTGTTGAGTCTCTACAGTGAATGTGTCTTGTCATGTGGTTAAGTAGGGAGAGTTGATTACTATCCTCCTTGAAGTGAGTAATGGGAGCGTGTTGAATTGAACTCTCTCTAACACACTAAATTTCGACTCTTATCCATTACAATTGGCATATGGATACGAGGTTTGTGCATACGAACAGTTTGTCTTAAACCTAGTCCCTGTTAAATTTCTGTGTTGATTCTATGGTTATCGTTTAACCTGGTTTGTTAGTGGCTTGAAACCCTCTTTAATTTTTTGTAGTGTATGTCGATGGTCGTGTCTGACGGTAGTGTAGGTTTTCAGAGTTCTATATTCTTCATTTTATTTAATGGAGGAACCTCCAGTTTTGATGTTTTTTTATTGCAATTCAGTCTCTTTATTCTAATCCTGACTTTGCTATTAGACCTTGGAGGGTAAATCATTTGTTAAAGGGAGCTTGCTATCTGGGATATGTGATTTAACCCTTAAACATCAGAAGGTGCCGCTGGTGGCCACAGTATTCTACACGTGTAATGTCTTATTTGAATATGATAAGGTTGAGATATTGAAATGACCTCCATATGAAAGATCTTAGTTTAATTTTCAATCCGAAGACGTAAGTCTTGCTAGACTTTAGTACTTTTTTGGTATCCTACAAGTAAAATACGCCCCTATACATACGGTTCCCGACTGACGTTTAAGGGTTAATGGAAGATCTTGAGCTGATACATGGTGAATTTGGGTGTTGGCAGACAAGGTCGAAGAGGTACTTGGAGATTCAGAAACTGAGAGAAAAGAAAAAGGAGTACGACCCTGATACGGCAGTGCGGCTGCTCAAGGACACAGCCAGCCTCAAGTTCCTTGAAACCGTGGAGGCTCACTTTCGCCTCAACATTGACCCCAAGTACACAGATCAGCAATTGCGAGCTACTGTGAGATTGATTGTGCTTTGTTTCATGATTTAATGATCTTCTAAGGCGGATCAGTTCTTTGTTTGATGCTCTTTGTTTGATATTTCTATTATATGTTTGGTTCGATCAACCTTTACACGTGCTTCAGTTTACTGAAACGAAAGCTGATGACATTGCAGGTATCATTGCCAAAGGGAACAGGACAAACGATTAGAGTTGCCGTTCTTACCCAGGGTGAGTGCTTGTCTCACCTAACCATCGTTGAAAACTACCGTATCTTAAGTGATATCTGAGTTTTCAGCAAGGACGCCTCATTTGGGGAACGGCCTGGTCTCAGTCATAAGTTCGCCCTTCTCTCACAAAAACCCCTGCACACAATAATAAATTCCAAACTTTGGCCGGGCATGTCTTGGTAGTTTTTGTTTTATATTAAATGATGGCTCTCATATTTCAGGTGAGAAGCAGCAAGAGGCGAAGAATGCCGGTGCTGATTTTGTAGGAGCTGATGATTTGATCGAAGAGATTGCTAAAGGGATGATGGACTTCGACAAGCTCGTTGCTACTCCCGACATGATGCCCAAGGTTCAATACTACCAATCGACATTCTTTTCCTCATCTTCGACCTTACATTTGAAATTTCTCTCATATAATTAATGTTACTCACCTCTTAGTGCTTGTATTATGATTCGTACCTAAGCCGGCTCTGTATGATAGGTTGCCAAACTTGGAAGACTTCTGGGTCCAAGGGGTTTGATGCCTAACCCAAAGGCAGGCACCGTCACCACTGACGTTACAAGTGTATGTGCCCGAGCCCTTTCACTCCTCTTCTTTCGTTTGAATCCATATTTTTATGCTAAAAGCGGTAATGCATTCCCTTTGGATGAAATCTTTTCCGAACCCCTTTGCAGGCCATTGGAGAATTCAAGGCAGGAAAGGTGGAGTACCGAGCAGATAAGACCGGTATTGTTCATGTGCTGTTTGGCAAGTCCGAATTTTCAGCAGATGATCTTCTGGCCAACCTCGTGTCTGTTGCGGTACTAAATCTGCTTCAACCCACATACTGTGATTTTCATTTGACGTAGAAGTTTGAATCTTTGTTCTGATGCTTTTACACATAAATTTTTTGTCTCTATATTGTTTGCAGAACTCTGTAGACGCAAACAAGCCCTCGGGTGCTAAGGGTGTGTACTGGAAATCTGCTCACATTTGCACGACCATGGGCCCTTCCATCCGCATCAACGTCACCGAATTGAGGGACTACAAATTGAAGGCTGACGCAGCTTAGAGGTAGATTTATTCACATTACGCTCTAGATTGGGTTGGAGTAGACAATCTGTGTGTACACAGGTTCAATCTGAGTACACACAGATTTTGTGCTTCTGATTCTGCCAACATGGACATCACTTCCAAACCTGGAAGTTGCTATTGCTGCCTGACTTGGACCTTGAATCAGAGTGTAGAAGTAGAATTCAAGCGCATCCATATTTTCTGGAAAGAAACAAGGTGCCTTTCAGTGCCACTATTCTTTCATCAGCCCAGCTGTAACGTGCTTTCTCATAAATTTTGCATTCCATGTGAGAGAATTGGTCTATTGGAATAAGGTGTGTGTTTGTGACATAGTTTTGCACATTCTTCCACGTTCAGACCTCTCAAGATTTCGTAATGAATGATAGGTTAGTGTAGGTAATATCGGTATGGGTTCCAATCTTAATTTTTGTAGTGTAATTGGATCCTATGGAATGCGTTTCATACCTATCGTTTCATGTGTGCTCTTAACTGCACAATATATTCCAAGGTAAACATGCCAATCGCCTCACATGCAATCGTTCAATCCTTTTATACAATAATGGAGAAGATGCCAAATTCTATATATGATTTTTCACGACAAGGATGAAACGATTACCCTACGTGTAGGTCGGGTTTGCACATAATTAATTCAAAATGGAGGGTGTCCAAATTTTTGAAAAATATAAGGTGATACCCATTTAATGCCAAGGTCATATCATTGTAATATCTAGGCAATACTTATGTAATACCTAAGTGATACCCATTGTGTGTGAACCACTGTATTAAAAAAATAATTGGTTCATACAGGAGGTGTCCGAGGCAGACTGATGCGTCAGATATTGTTGCATTTGAAACAAGTTCAGTAGTTTTATTGGATTAGCATGTAACTTTGTTTTGGTTATGATATGAAATTTTTGCACCATGTAAAGATATGACTCTTCACCATTGTAAGGTATCATGTAGGAAGAGGGATTTGTGCCGGGAGGGGCTATTGCGCAGGGATTGGGTATCGCATCGAGTCTATCCTTGCCCTGTCGAGAACAAGTATCTACATTTGTTGTGTATGTAATATAGGGCACTTTCCATCAAATTTAAGGTATAATTAAGGTATTTATTGAATTTAAGAGAATTTTGCAAGTAAAAGAAGTCCATATTTAAACATAATGTATCTTATTTTTTGTGATCTCAAATTTTCATAAAATGTAATCCAAATGGTGAATGTTAAGATTTCTTCTTCTTGAGACCAAAAAAGGGGAAAATACCTCTAAGAAAAATCTCAAAATTTTGTATCCATGAATGTGTATTTGAAAAACTTTGATTCTACTTGGAGTGAAACTTTTGAAACTTATAGAAGGTTATGTTGGTTACATGTGTAAAAAATCTCAAAGTGATTGGAGGACTATTGTAAAGTTGCTTAGATTACGCATGTTGTCACATTTTTACTTAAAAACCAAAACATCTTATTGAAAATTGAAATCATTGGAACTTGCTCAAATCTTCAAGAAACATTTAATTGAAGATTGGTCCTTAGGGGCTAATAGGTTGTAAATAATAATTGTTTACTAGATTTACATGTCAATTTGCTTCTAGTTCAAAGCATAGTCAATTATTGTATTGAAGCTCAACGTGAAACAAAGTAAGAAAGCTTTTGGATATAGTGTTTGAAATCAACGTATCTTGGTAGCAAAAATTGTTGATTTTGAGGTTATACTACTTAATTAATCAATAATATCTTAGAAAAATAACCAATTTTAAAATAGAACTGAGATTCAAACGTGCATAATATGGTGATAACTTTAGATTGACATACAACATGTGAAGGTAAACATTTGTACATAATTCATAGTGTTTTTCAACTCCTCCATACTTGATTGTATACAAAGATGTTCCAAAACTTGTACAAATCATAACAGAACTTTTATATATGATTAGGAAGAGCAACATTCACAAAACAGTGAAGAGTTGCTTAAAGAAAAATTTCAATTAGATTTTAGACCAAAATCATTTTCCGTGTGTATAATATACTACATAGTATGTGACATTGTATTTGTAGACATTAATTATATATGAGTGTATTTGATATATTTGGTAGTATACTCCAAGATATTTCAAGAGTTCTTTACCTCCAAATCATAATCCAATTTTTGAAAAATGTGCATACAATGTGTGTGCAAATCTGAACACAATCTAAAGTAGGACAATCCAAAACCCACCAGTGACCCTGTACCGCTCCCTTCTATACGCTTCTTAGATTCCAAAGAAGAAATGTAGCCTATCTTTACATGACTTATGCATTAACCAATGAATTTACTAGTGTTGTGATGATCGGCTACATTTCCTCCCTAAAATCTAGGAAGGGTACAAAGGGAGCGATATTGGATCGCCGGTCGGTTCTGAGTTGTCCTACTTTCGTTGGTTTAATATAAAGAAGGACCAAAAAGTGGTTCCACGGCTCTGGGATCAAAGTATAATCTAACCTTGATAATATCACACCCTCCATTATGCCCAAAAGTGTGATATAAACAAGGCGTGACATATTTGATAATATCATATTTGGCAAATATATGCATAATGTGATATTATCAAAAACAAAATCCAAGAATTTTTTTTAAAATTCCAAAAATAACAAACAAATAACAAATTGTCACGGCAAGATTTTGCAACCTAGATCAATCACCATTAGATGGCCATCACTCACAAAAACAAAAAAAAACCCAAATCGCTATCAATCCTCAATAGGGAAGATTTTGCAATATGCATCTATCATCATCAAATGACCATCCCTCAAGAAAAAAAAGATCACCATTAATTCTAAATAGGCAAAATTTTACAATATGTATCCATCACCCTTAAATGACCATCACTCATTAAAAAGATACCAATGACCAATACATATCACCAACAATGACAAGTCTCCTTTCCTAACCATACCATACAACCAACAATGACAAGTCTCCTTTCCTAACCATACCATACAACCAACAATGACCAGTCTCCATTGTTGACTATTTCCTTCCTTATTCACTATCACCTTTCCTTCCTTCAATGTTTTACATAAATAAGAAATCAAGAAGCTTGAATAACAAACATCATAACTCAATCATTTAAAATATAAAAATAAATTAAAAGGCTTAAATAACAAATTAAAAACATCATACTGTTTCATTGAGATCAAACAAAGACCTCTCACTAGACACTAAAAAACTCTTAATATCACATTGTTTTATTGATGTTGTTGTTAAATGTGCAACACCAATTCTAATGAGCTTGTCATGAATTTTTTCCATTGTTAACAACTCTGCACTATTGAAAGTTCGAGAACCTTGACTAGCCATAAAATTCTAAACATCTTTAGCATACATTTGTGCATCACCTATTTTCACTAGTTTGGATTCAACATCATTGCTATCATCAACAAATGACTCCACTTCCATGGGATCAAGTAACTTTTGGTCATCTTGTACCAATTGCACAAGTTCCTCAATAGAATACTTCACCTTGAAATTGTCTTCTCCCTCCATGTTCACAAACTCTGTTGGAGAAAGTTTCTCCATTGGCTTGCTATGAACGTTAGAGCCTAAGTTCAAAGCCGCTATAAGATTTCCCAACTTCAAAGAACATGCAATTAAGCAATCATGCACTCACCATTCAAAAGTGCACTTAGGAACCACGACGGCCATGGCGCACCAAAAATCCTACATTTGAAAAAAAATTGTCATTTTGAAAAAAAATTGTCAATTTTGAAAAAAAATTAGAGTTCTTGGATCAATATTGTTTGCAATTAAAAATGTCAATTTATCAAGATGTTAAATTGCTTTATCAACAAATTTTTAGTGGAACGTCGTTGAACTTTGATAAATGTCTATTTAATATCATTGTACAAAATTTTGTGAATAGCTTATAAGGATTGTAATGTAGAAAGATGCAATCATCCAAACATAATTTTGCCAATTGATATAAAGAAATTCCACATGGTACATGATACGTAAGAAGAAGACAAAAAAATGAAGGCATTTATACATGTACTTGGTGATGTAATAAATCAATAGTAAAAACTTATAGCATTTATTATTTATATAGTGTGCCTACACTACACATGATATTTAAAATAGTTCTAAAATTCTACTTCTTATATGTATAGCGGGAGGAGAGTAGGAAAGGAGAGAAGGGGTACATGAAATTGAAATTAGAAGTAGAGAGATACTTGCACAAGCTACAATACACACACAAGGTAGTGCAAACAATGGTTAGAGTGAGATATTGCCTTCTTTCAAAGGCCTTTACTTATACCACTTGTTTGGCACCTTCCTAGTGCTTTCTTGAACAACTTCCAAGTGACTTCATCCCACATGGGTCTCATGGCCGTCCCCTAAGACTTTGCCACCATCCACTTGACTTTCCAATCTTATCTTTGACTTGGTATAGTCAAAGCAAGTCGGCTAGTCCTTATTTTTTGGCTTAGCCATTCCTATGTGCAACATGTGGCTCTTCTATCTCTCCCCATTTTCTCCCCATTTATTTTCCCCCAAAATCTATCTCGATTAACTCTTTACAATATCGTAATACTACTAGTAACTCTAAACTCCAATACTCTCACTTTGTGAGTAGTTACCTCCCCGCAATCCCATAGCGGTAGCTAACCTTTAATGACGCTCTCTCTCGCAAGTGCCTTCGTCAATACATCCGCCACCATGTCTTCTGTTGGGCAATACTTCAAGTTTATCTCCCCGCTCTCCAACTTCTCGCGAATGAAGTGATGTTGCACGTCAATGTGCTTTGTTCGCGAGTGGTGTGTGGGGTTCTTTGCAAGGGCTATGCACCCTTGCTTGTTGCACATGATGATTGTTGTCTCTTTTTGAACAAACCCCACATCGGCCAAAAGCTTGCAAAGCCAAATAGCCTCTTTCGTACTTTGGCTAGTTGTCATGTACTCCGCCTCTATCGCGGACAAGGTAATGGTCGATTGCCTCTTACAATTCCACGAGATGGCACCATTTCCAACCAAAGAACACATACCCCGTTGTTGAACGATGCTCGTTCGCATCTCCGGCCCAATCCGCATCGCAATAGCCCCTCAAAGCAATGTCCTTACCACCAAGCCACAATTTATAGTCCTCGATACCTTGCAGGTACCGCATGATGCGCTTCACCGCACTCCAATGTGACGGACCAGCCATGTACTCTAGACATGAATTAGCTCACCATGCTCACCGCAAATGCAAGGTCTGCCCGTGTGGCCACCATGACATACATCAACGACCCAAATCCACTCTTGTATGACACACCTTGCATCTCACCTTGAATGCTCTCATACTCTTCCTCCGAGAGTTTCAATAATTTGGCACTTACATCAAGTGGTGTACCTATGGGCTTGTACTCTGCATGTTGAAACGCTTGAGCACCTCCTCAATATACTTCCTCTGGCTCATGGTGATGATTTGTGTCTTGCGGTCCCTCATGAATTCCACACCAAGACAATACTTCAACTCACCAAGATCCGTCATGTCAAACTCTACGTCGAGTTTGCCCTTGAGCCGCATCAACTTCGCCATAAGGCTAGCCAAGATATTCAAGTCATCCACATAGGTGAGCGCTATCTACAAGTACTCACCCGTTTGCTTGATGTACAAGGAGTGATCCGTTGGTACCATGCTCTTGTAAAGCCTTCTTGGATGAAGAATGAGTCGATCCATTGGTACCATGCTCTTGGTGATTGCTTGAGTCCGTACAACGGCTTCTTGAGCTTGCACACAAGATGCTCAAAGTCCTTCTTCTCAAAGCCTTGTGGTTGGCTTATATAAATGTCCTCCTCCAACTCGCCATTCAAAAATCCGGTCTTCACGTCCATTTGATGGATCTCCAAATTGAGCGCCGCTCCCCGCTCAAGGATGCACCGAATGGTGTTGAACTTTGCAACATGAGAAAAGGGCTCATGGAAGTCCACTCCTACAACTTGCAAGAATCCTTCGGCCACCAATCTTGCTTTGTGGCGCACAACTTCTCCCGAAGCATCATTATTTGTACGAAATACCCACTTGCACCCAACGCTCTTGCGACCCTTTGGAAGGGGTGTCAACTCCCACGTCTCATTCGTCATAAGTGAGTCATACTCCTCTTGCATGGCCGCCTCCCACTTGCTCGCGTCCTCGGATCGCATGGCTTCACACAAGTTCAATGGATCCTCAAGGGCGGCCACGTTGGCGCGTTCTTCTTCATGTTGCGGCAAGATGTGGTTCATCCACCAATCGCCGAGCGGTCGCCGTTCCCTTCTTGGATATCGAGGCTCTTCGATACATCCATCTTCTTCAACACCACTTGGCGATGGTATACGTGAAGGTGGTACGTTTGCATATTCTTCCCTATGAACCACCGTTTCCTCCGTCTTGCAATCACCATCTTCACTCACACTTGAGGGAGTGGGTTTGGAAGATTCGTCCACCAAAACCAACGATGGCGTGTCACTACTCCCACTTGGACTAATCTCCAAACCGTGACCAACACTAGTGCTATCTTCATCAAACACTACATCACGGCTTTTAATGATGGTCCTCGTTTCAACACACATGAGACGATATGCCTTGGTTCCCGCACAATATCCAAGAAATAAACACTTGGTACCTTTTGCATCAAGCTTATCCCTCTTTGCATCGGCCACCTTTGCATAGGCAAAGCATCCAAACACACGCATGTGTGCAATGCATGGCTTGCAGCCACTCCAAGCCTCTTACGGTGTTATGGTGACAAGAGCCCGTGTTGAACATCGATTGCGGATGTACACCGCATTGGTCACCGCTTCCGCCCAAAACGAGAGCTTGAGCCGTTGAGCATGAATCATGCTCCATGCCATCTCCACAATGGTGCGATTTGCACGCTCCGCCACTCCATTTTGTTGCGGTCTGTATGGTGTTGATACTTGTCACTCAATGCCATGCTTCTTCAAAAATCCTTCGAATGCCTTCGACAAGAACTCTCCGTCATTGTCGGACCAAAACACCTTGATCTTATGCTCCGATTGAGTCTCTGCAAGTGCCTTGAACTCCTTGAACTTCTCAAGGCACTTCCCCTTCGTCTTCAATGTGTATAACCACACATTCCTTGAAAAGTCATCGATAAAGGTCACAAAGTACCTTGCACCACCCATAGACGTCGTCCTCATGAGACCGCACACATCCAAATGCACAATCTCCAAGGGCTTAGTAGCACGTGTCTCTCCATCCTTTGGAAATGGAATCTTAAGTTGCTTGCCTTCTACACACCCTTCACAAAATGACATAAACAAGTCATCCATGTTGAGGGTCATCCCACTTATCATGGTTTGAAGAAAGCGCACACTCCTCACATTCAAATGCCCAAGTCGACGATGTCAAAGCTCCATTGCACCATTGTTCGTTAATGATTGTGCTACGTTAGCCGCATCCGCCTTGTGCACGTTTGTAAAAGTCACTTGGTACAAGTTGGCTTCAAGCGGTGCCACAACAAGTACAACTCCATTTGATGCTTTTAATGTACACCCATTTACATTGAATTGCACCTTCAATCCACTCAACACAAGTTTGCTCACCGAGAGCAAGTTTGCTTGCATTTTTGACACATGGAGGACCTCGTTGATGGTTATCTTCCTTGGATGCCCTCCAACAAGCACTTCCACCACAATGGACCCAACTCTAATGGCGCTTACAATACTATCATCACCCAAATGAACATTGCGTGGAGGAATTACCTCATACGTTTGAAATGCCACCCTATGTGGTGTCATGTATTTTGTGGCACCCGAATCCAAGATCCACTTGTACATGGACTTGAAATGAAGCCCATCTTGGGTTGTAAAAGCGTAGTCATCATTGTCATTTGCATGGTTGGCACCCTCCTTCTCTTTCGCTTGGTTTGCGTTGTCGCGCTCCCACTTCTTCGGCTTGAAGCAATTTCGTGCAAGGTGGCCCGGTTTGCCACAATTGTAACACAATTTGGGCTCTCCACGTGATGATCAGTTGCCCCCTTTTTTTGCCTTGAAACCAAGGCCGCATCATCGCCATGAACCTTCCTCGCCTTGCGTTTTGATACTTCGTGCATCATTCGTGCCGTAACAAACTCCATGGTAAGGTCCTCGAATCTCAATGTCTCCAAGGCCGTGATCAAGCTTTCAAATGATGGCGGAAAGCTTAAGCAACATCATGACGATATCTTCATCTCTTACGGGGACCTCCAAGCAATTAAGGTGATCCGCAAGTTCCTTCACTTTGTTAATGTGTGTTAACATGTCATCACCTTCTTGCATCTTGATGGTAAAGAACTTACTTCGAATTAAGAGGATGTTGGACAAGCTCTTCGTCAGGTGGATGTTGCACAACGTCTTCCATGCTTCCGCGGGTCTTTTGCAACTCCTTATGTGGGCAAGTTGGTTGTCCGCCAAATTGAACCCGATGACGGTCATGGCCTTCTTCGCACATCGATTCTAGTCCTTGACCACCGTGGGATCATCGTCCTTGGCGGGAGGGTCGTCGGTGCCTTCCACGATTTCGCAAAGGTCCATGGACTCCAACACCATCTCAATCTTGAACTTCCAAAGGCTAAAGTTCTCACCTTTGAACTTCTCAATGCTCCTAGCACTCTCACTCTCACATGAAGCCATGTTGACACTCTAATGGCCAAGATCAGCCCTTTGTTGCTTCTAATGTGCACTAATGCACCTCAATCATTCAATTAAGTCGTTTCTAGACTCCAAAGTGCATGTAGGCACTTCAAACAGTCAAATATGCCTCATTCGAGCACTAGTACACAACTAAGCAACTCACACACCCAAATCAGCCCCTTCAAGGCTCTAATTTGCAAGTATACACTTCAAAACTCTCAAATGAGTCCCTTCTAAGCTCATACAATTTAATCGGTCCCTCCCTTGCTCATACATGCAAATATGGACTTCAATGACCTCAAAGAGCTTCACCTAGACTCCAATGTGCATGCTAAGAGCACCTCCACCGTCGGCCCCATCCCAATAGACTTGTCAGGTTTGGTGGGTCCGGGGAAAGGTGCTCCCCCACCGCGGTGATTGGGGCCGCCAAACCGGTCAGGCGGGATGGAAGGAGTTGGGAGCAAACATGGAAAATGAGAGAATATGGCGGGCGTCTGAAAATTTCACCGGGGTTGGGCCACCAATCTATTTCTAGCACGTGGTGGAGCAGCAATGGCTGCGAGAGTGGCTGCCGCTGACAATCCATTCACTGACGCGTTTTCGCATGTACCTGGCTTGACTTTACTTCCCCTTGGACTTTCCTGAATTTATTGACTTATCAGTACTTTGCTTCTTCACAAAGTTTTCTCTCATGCTCTTCAGCTTCTATTATGACTCTTGAGCCCTCATAGTGCATTGCTGCGCTTCAACACTCCTTGTCAGTTTTGGCTCACCTAACTTCGGTACGCAGATTCACCTAACATTGGTATGCAAAAAATTTCTGAAGGTTGTGTACTTTAATTTTTTTTAATTGTTTGGTTAGGGTCTTGCATGTGGGCAGTTTTCATAGTTTAGGCAAGGAAAAATTCAAATGTTTGTACTGTACTCAGTTACATTCACTGCTTTGTAATTCATATCATGTCTCCTCAGCATGTTCATGATACACATGTGAAATTTTGGTAGATAGCATAAATTTGAATTATTTTCGTAGATAGTGTAAATTTGAATTATTTTCATAAATAGAAATTTTTTTGTAGGAATTCAACTTAATTTTGGTAGGAATTCTATTTAACAATGAGGAATTCAATTTACAACACATCTTCTGGTAGGAAAAAGAAAAATTGAAAACATGAAGATCTGTAAGTTTTAAGTTTTAAAAGAAGAATTTTTTGGTACCTTGCATGACAATGTGTGACAATGTGTGAAAATGTCAAACTTGGGTTTCAATGCTATTTTTCACTAAAGACAAAAGATAATTTATGACAAAATGAAAGGAAATACATATCACTTTCTAGTATTGAAAATATCACAATTGATAGACTGTCCTACAAAAAGTTTTTTGACTTGCCTGGAGTACCCGCACTCTAGAAGTTTATCTTTAAGATAGCGTAACTTTTTTTCTAGAAGTCTAGTGAGAAAAAATAATATCCCTATGTACTTCTTGTCTTCTTGCATCTTTAAATAAAATTTTGAGAAATGTTAATATTGATTGCAACCATGAAAATGTGCCCGAGCATTGCAAAAGCCCACTTTGGAACTTTTTGCATTTAGGAGTTAATGTGCTATTTTCCACTAAACACATTTTTTTACCATATTTAAAAGGAAACAATACCATGTGTTAATATTGAAAATCTCACTTTGAGTAGAATATCCTAGCTAAAGATTTGTTTGTTATTGGTGGGTTTACAAGTCATATTGCAGTTATTTCAAGTTCTAATTTCACCTTGCATCGTTGGTGCTTATTAAACCAGGTTTAGGATTATGGCTTCAGTGGAGGTGTCCCCTTCAGAGGCTGTCAAAGTAACAAGAGGCATGAATTTTGAAGAGGACGCTCTCCTACGATTGTGCCGTGCGTGGGTGCATGTCTCACAAAATCCTGTGATGGATACAGGACAAAAGAAAGAAGCTATTTGGTCAAAAGTATTGCAGTCCTATGATAGCAACGGGCCCAAGAATGCTTATGCAAGGACGGCGTGGAGCTTGGAGTCCAAGTGGGGTGATCTCAACAAACATGTCACAAAGTTTGGGTCTTTCTATGCACAGGTGGAGAATCTCAATGAATCCGGCACAAAAGAGGACAACAACATCCAGAAGGCCCAACAACTTTATCAAACACTTTATGGTGGTGGTAAATTGTTTCGTCATTTAGAGTGTTGGAGGTATCTGCGGGACATCCCAAAGTGGAGAAATCAAAACACTGCTAGTACTAAGACATCCTCGGGGAAGGGGAAATCTTTACCCACATCAATGTCTCAACCCGATGAGGCCAGGTCTCCTGTATAGAGTAGTGCTACTTCTCTAGTGCGGCCTCTAGGAAGGAAGAAATCCAAGGCTCTTGCCTTGGTGGATATGAAGACGAAGAAACTTGAGATTGATTTCGCGAAGACCACTGTTGATATGGTGGCTGCAAATAGAGAGAAGACTGCGGTTTTGAAGGAAGCTGTAAATTTGCAGCTATTCACCACAGATTTAATGTATGAAAAAAAAATTTGCCTCTAATCTTTTCACGTGTTGTATAGACTCCTATAAGTGAACATGGTGTTGCCTCCCCCATTGCCACTGCAGTGCCTCCTCCATGTGCGGATGTGGAGGAAAGAGAATCAAGCCAGAGGTAGGCGGACTTCATCTAAGTACTTTTGTACGAACTTTACTTCTTATGGTTTTTTGGGATATGTTCTATTCTTAAGAATATGTTGCATTCCATTCTTACATGGCGTGTTGCATATTTGTAGTTTTCCCAATAGAGTTAGTCCTTAATGTTTTAGAGTTTTTACAAGTACGGTTTACGTGGTAAATTCCTTTTTTCTATGTATTGCATTTGTGATATTATAAACTATGTTTCCTCTACCATCGCAATTGTTTTGATACAATATGATTTCAGAAAACATCTACTCCAAAATCTTATGGACATTTCTGTTATTTCATATTGATTTTTCTAATAATATGAGCCCAAAATTATACAAAATACAAAACTTTTTATATTCATAATTTAGATCCTACGGGTATTGATAAAAGTAGAAGTATTTTTTCCATTTCTTACTCATTGCACTAGAGCCATTAAGTGAAAAGATAAATTCAATGTTAAACTATCTAGGAAATGTAGGGTTTCATTTTAGACTATGTTGATCACATCAATGTTATTTATGGATTTCATGTAAAGACATCAATCCAATCTAAATACTTATTATTCCTTCTAAGTTGACCAAGTTTTACTTTTAATTTGTGTATCCTAACTTTCTCTTTTATTGTTAGTGTCATTTTCTAAGATTAGAAGGACAAAAGAAGGTTACAAAGCCCCCATGTATTTATGTTTGCATGGAAATTTCTAATCCTTTATGGTGGGCGCCTTCAAGGATTTTGTGCCTTCAATATTCAATTCAAAAGGAGCAATTTTCAAAGTCGGGGGAGGATCGACTTGCCTTTGATGATGAAGAGGAACAATTTCTTGTTGTTGCTATGATGCATGAAGGACTTGAGAACGGATATGCGGAGGAACGTAGAGAGATCCTTGAGAGAATACACGGTGGTTCAAAAAAAGAGAAATCTATCAACATCGAACAAAATTTTGCAGCAGGGCACAATCAAATATGGAACGATTACTTTGTTGAGTCTCCGGTATACAACACCAAAATATTATGGCGTCGCTTTCGCATGCGGAAGTCCTTGTTCCTTAGAATTCATGATGCGGTAGTGAATCATGACTCATATTTTATGCAGAAAAAAGATGCTGTCAGGCGGCCTAGATTATCTCCCATTCAAAAGATAACGACCGCATTACGCATCCTTAGTTATGGCATGGCAGCGGATTCTGTTGATGAATATGTGCGCATTGCTGAGACAACTGCCACGGAGTGCTTCAAGAGGTTTGCTGCCGATGTAGTCGAGTTTTTTGGACCAAAATATTTGAGGCATCCAAGAGCAAAAGACATATTGCATCAATTGCAATTTAATGAGTTTCGGGGCTTCCCATGAATGTTTGGCTCTATTGATTGCACACACTAGATCTGGAAGAATTGTCCAACTGGTTGGCATGGACAGTACCAAAACAAAGATGGAATTAGATCAGTAGTTATGGAGGCAATTGCATCTCAGAATCTTTGGTTTTGGCATGTGTTTATTGGAATGCCGGGGTCAAACAACGACATCAACGTTGTTGACAGGAGCCCATTGATGACAAATTATGTGCGAGGAGAAGGGTTGAATGCAAAATTCAAAATCAATGGACATGAATACAACTCTTGCTACCTCCTAGCAGATGGGATATATCCTGATTGGGCAATCTTTCAAAAAACAATCAGTGATCCCCAAGGGAAGAAGAGGCAGTGGTATGCAATGAAGCAAGAAGGCGCATGTATGGATGTCGAACGAGCCTTTGGAGTCTTATAGGCACGGTGGGGAATTGTTAAAAATCCATCACAATTGTGGGACAAGGCTACTATGAAGACTGTATGGACATGTTGTGTAATTCTACACAACATGATTATTGAGGATGAATAACCTGAATCAAAGTTGAACCAAGAGTACCTCTTACAATCCACAAGCGCTTTCATTGAACATGGGGAACATGAAGAACACGATAAATCCTTATTTTTTGAGCGGTTTGCAAAAGAAGTGGTCAACATTCAAGATAAAATCAAGCATTACCAAGTTCATGATGACCTAATCGAGCATCTTTGGACGTTCAAGGGCAACATGTGATCAATTCTCAACTATGTAAATTACAACATAAGTGTTTGTCAAATTTTGACTTAGGTATGGGGTGTTGTTGCAAGGAATTCTTTATATCTTTCTACCAATATAATTATAGTTTATTTAGAAAAAACTATTATAGTTGATATTGCTTGTAGCATATGGTACATGATACACATTTTGTATGTGTTGTTGGAATTGAATTTTTCATGGAATGGTCTTGGCTTCATAGAGTTTTACTTGTACATGACATTAGTTCCCTTAGGAGACAATTTCAATTTTAATCGAGTTCCTCAATCTCTAATTCTAGCACGTATGTCTGATCATTTGAATTGGATGGGCAATTTTCTTATAGCTTTCCGATGACGTTTTTTTCTAGAAATCCAACTAATGCATCAAAGTTACAAACAAATTTCAATAATTCATACAAATAGTACAGCAATTTTATCTCAGATATAAAAATAGTGTAGCAAATCTATAAATTATTCCTAGTTCAATAGATATTCAAGTTTATGTCTATTTTCAAAAATGAGAAATTCCTCTTGAAAAGGGAATAGAAATCTTTGCATCTATCATACGGAGTTTATATTTCAAAAATGTGAAAAGGATATGTTACATGCAAAACTTGTTAGTTTATTGTTAATTTAATTTCACATAGTTGCAATGCAAGATTCTTAAGGACATTATCTACCCTTCTTCTACTTCTAACATTTGGTGCACATGTGCCTAACATGATCTTTTTTAACTTAAAATTATAATTTATATGCAAAACTTTGCTATAGGAGGTAATCAAAGTTTGTTGAAGGTGTTTAGTATTGCCTCAAAAAGAGAGTATGTCTTACTTCAAACCCTAATATCTTTGAATCTGTTTAGTGAAATTGAATAATTTTTTTGCCGCATATACTTGTACAATCCTAGTACAAGATCTTACAAACTATAATTGTTTGTATTTCATGTTTAATGCATTAGATGGGAGTTTTAAGTGAGTTTGGGTGATAAATTTTCAAAGAACTTTATGAGTTCACATTTGAAACAATAAAATTGGTCAATGAATATTAGAGATGGTACATCAATTTTATTCACAAAGTTTTAAAATACGTGTTGGTAATATTTGTATCTAATTTCTCATAATAGTATGTGATAGCGCAATCTAAAACAACATACTACATACAACATATTACATTTTTCATGTGGATGAAGACACATGCAATTAGGTGCTTCTTATTTCAAAAACTATGAATTTTTGCTTTGCACATCAATAAAAATAATATATGAAATAAATAAAGAACTAATTTTTTTAGAGTACCCTAGAACAGAGTCGTCTACTTGGGAGAGAGCAAAAAAAATAAAAATAAAAAAATAAAATGCGGCAGTCATAGGCTGTCTGCGGCCTTGGATTGCTGTAGTGGCTCCAACGGCCCACTTCCGGCGGGACCCACTACAGGGTTTTTTTAAAAATGAGTTAGGTTTCCAGGCCAGATAACCTTGCTCCCGGCTGGCACTTCGCCAGGCGCCCTACAACCCGACCGTGGAGCAGGGTTTAGGGCCAAAATCCAGGGCAGTCTCCACCGGGCTGGCACGTCCCCGGTGGAGGTGCTCTAAGCACCTTAATCACTCAAATCAACACCTTAAGAGAGCAAACAAGGACATCCACCATGATTGAACACTTACAAGGTCCCAAACTCTTCAATGTGCACCACCGCCGCTCTTCCAAACTCCTTGTGGCTCTCCAATCGCCACGCATGCTCCAAACGACTCATTGTGTACCTCTAATGTTTGAAATTAGCCCTTGTGCACTCTATTGCGCCAAATGCACCCTACGACTCCTCCAACACTCCAAATCAGCCCTCAAGGTCCTCAAACACTCAAACTCTCGCAAGACCTCCTCCAAACACCAAATGCAACAAAATTTTATACTCGCAACTCACATGAGTGGGCCCATAACCTATTGAAGTTAAAAGAAGTAGAGAGATACTTGCACAAGCTACAATACACACACAAGGTAGTGCAAACAATGGTTAGAGTGAGATATTGCCTTCTTTCGAAGGCCTTTATTTGTACCACTTGTTTCGCACCTTCCTAGTGCCTTCTTGAATAATTTCTAAGTGACTTTATCCCACATGGGTCTCATGGCTGCCCCCTAAGACTTTGCCACCATCCACTTGACTTTCCAACCTTATCTTTGACTTGATATTGTCAAAGCAAGTGGGTTGGTCTTTATCCTTTGACTTAATCATTCCTATGTGCAAATGTGGCTCTTCTATCTCTCCCCATTTTCTCCCCGTTTACTTTCCACCAAAATCTATCTCGATTAATTCTTTACAATATTGTAAAACTACGAGCAACTCTAAACTCTAATACATGATAGGAAAGAGGCCCCGGGTTTAGATTTGGTGGTGTTAGGTTGAGGATGGCTGCAGGTATAGGATTTTGGGGATTTAGGGCAACAACATCGAATTTAGGACTCCAGGGGTGTGCGCGCGCACACGTGTGTAGACGTGAGAGGGAAGTAGTGTGAGCGAGGGGGTGTGAACAATGGCCAATTAGGGTTCCGTAGGTGTGGAATAGCGGCGAGGTTTAGGATTCCGTGGATGTGTATGCGCACACTCGTACCGGAGAGGCGAAAGGGGAGTGTGTGAGGGGAGGAGGTGTGAGCGGAGAGAGGATGTGAGCTGTGGTGTAGGGTTTGAGGTGGGGGGAGAGGCTATGAGCGGCGGAGGGGAGAGGCTATGAGCGGCGGAAGAGAGAGGCTATGAGCAGCGGTGTAGGGTTTGAGGTGGGAAGAGAAGATTTGAGCGGCATCAGGTAGAGGCTGTGAACGGCGGGGGGAGGGTATAGCATTTGAGGTGGAAGGAGAAGGCTTGAGCGATGGTGGGGAGAGGACTTGAGCGGCGGCGGGGAGAGGGTTTGAGCGACGGCGAGGAGTGGGTTTGAATGGCGGCAGTGAGAGGATTTGAGTGGCGGCGAGAAGAGAATGTGAACTGCGAGGAGATGGGAGAGGGTTTGAGCCGCTGCGGGGAGGAGCTGTGAGTTGTGTGGAGAGGGATGAGGGTTTGAGCGGCCGCGGGAAGAGTGTGTGAGCGGGGGGCAGTGTCTGAGATGGGGGAGAGCTGTAACTTAACGCCGCCTAAAACGACAACTACCAGTGATATGCGCGCGCACACCCCTCAATTTCACGCACGCTCATATCCGCCCTAGATTTAAATCAATAAAAATTAAATAATATAAATTGAATGCTCGTAGGCTTCCCAAACTCCCGTAGTTCCCCAAATTCCCCGCGGGCTTCGCGAGGCAAAGCCAAGGAGATCTAAGAAATTTCAACCTAGTTTCCTTGGTCACCCATCCGAGTCCTATTCCTTCACCATCCCGCTTAACTTCAAAGTTGCTCAACTACCTCCAACTGGCTTCTACTAGCCTTGGTGATGTGTAAGGCTTGGAAGTTAATATCTTTACACTTAATGCTTTGTTTTACAAATCATTTGTTGCACTCACATCAAGGTATGGTATTTCATTATATTATAGTACAAACACGTAAGAAAACAATGAATCACCAAAGTATTGGAAGTGATACACGACCAATATTGTCTTATGTTTCAAGATGTAGCAAACTAGAGGATGTTGTCACATTTCGAGGGGCCTTTTCATCAATGATGTCATTTAAAGATGGATTCTACTATAATGGTGATAGCGTAACGCACACACGATACGGTGAACTTGGCGATTACATATATGTCCAGTGTGCATCTGTTAGTCTTGGAGATCACCCAATGTAGAAAGACAAGTTGGCTCATTTGGTCAATTATGTCATGAAACACTTATTAGGAGCTACTTTGCTAGAGGGTGATAAGTGCCTTAAAGTGATATCGTACTAGAACAGACATGATATTTAGGGTGGTAAGATAGGCTATTATAGTATGATTGATATGTTGGATTTAGGTATGGCATGTTTCAGTATAGAATTTTCTATTTGTGGTTATGTAAACCTAAATTATGTATGTTTTTGCATATTATTAGTAGTATTTATAATTGTATTTGTAGTATGGTACTTTGAACTTGTATTATAATACAAAATGTGTATGTATAGGTTTTAAGTACATGAACAATATCGTATCTAAAAAAAAACAAAAACCAATTTAGTAATCATGTATTCTATATAAGTTTAAAACAATAGTTATCATATATTTTGCATGTTATTCACGTACATACACATATTTAACACAATATGTAACGCAACATGTAACACAACAAACACAAAAATTTAATACAAAAGAGTAAGTAAGATTTTAGCATTTAAAAAAAAACAAATTGGGGGAAAAATCTTCTGGTTTTTCAGTGTTGATTAGTGCACTTGGCCAAGTGCATAATTGCTTAATTGCGTGTTAAAGTTGTTTTCTCCACTTTTGTCTTCACATGTTCATCAAAAATATAAATATGTGCATTCCACTCTGCAGGCAATATGGCAGACTTTCTCGAACAATTTCTAATGGTCTGATCATGTAACTCATGCCATGCCACCACACACTACAACATCCCTTGAAATAGATCAATATTTAGTTTTCTTAAATCCTCAACAGAATCGCTATCAGACTGTTGCAAAGTCTTATTAACAAGCTTGCACTCGTAGTACATTTTAAATGCACCAATCACTCCTTGATCTAAAGGCTGAACGATTGTAGTGACATTTGAGGGAAGAAACAAGATCGAATATGAGAAAGCACAAAGGCATTAAATCCATCAATTACTTTCTTTACCTTTTCATGAATATTATAGCTTCCTGCATTATCCATGATAAGGTAGATCCTTTTGCCTTTCAATGCCATCCGCCCGTTCTCACTCTTCATCCAATGGATAAAAACCCCGTCTTCCATCCATGATCTAATATTAGAATAATAATGTCAATATTGTTTGGATCAAATTGTCAAGGAAACATCTTGGACGTGCTGACTTCTGAATGAAAACTAGCTTCAACGGCTCATTGCCTGAGATATTCGTGCAAAGTCCCAACGTGACATGGTCCTTCTTCTTCTTACTTCCTTTAACCTTCCCAATATTTAGAGTTTTGCTAGGGGGGTTGTGTAATACAAACTTGTCTCATCAAAATTGAAGACGTCCTCCGGATCATAATTCTTCAAAATGGATGGCATTTTTGCCGTGGCCAATGCTACTCCAGCTGCATCTATATTTCTAACTTCTCCATGTAGATAATGGCATGCAATTCCATGTCGAACTTTGAAATTTTGCAATCATCCATGAGAAAGTTTGAAGTCAGTATTATATATGTCAAATGATTCCCTCAACTCATCAGCATTATACACGAGAACATCATCAATCTGAAGTCCCCTCCATGCTCTTACCTCGCCAAACCATATCACCAAAGCTTTTTCAAATTAAGGCCATTTTCCATTTGGAGCCCGCCATACATTGCCTCCAGGCAAATTCGTATCCGCATTCAACCACTTTTGTTCTGCACGTAGAATGTTGGAAATTGTGGTTCAATCTACAAGCTTGAATCCGTGTTGATTCACCACGTATTGTGTAAGTTCTTCATGCTTCAAAGTTGGTTGAGCTTTGTAAACTTCACAAATTTTCTTCTTGTTAGAGGCAAATAAATCCACATGTTGGCATTCACGTGTAGAATTACTTGCCATTGCAAGCACCTACTTCTGCCAAACCATTCTCCAAAATCATCATTGAAGAACCCAACAAACTCTCACAAAATTAAAGGTGAATTTCAGATGATATAAGTCACCACAGAACACACCTCACGTTGTGCAATTAAAACATTAATCAATGGAGATACACAAAATAGAATAGGAGGGCACTGGTGAGGATAGCAACAAATTCGGTGATAGGGGATTTCCGGACATGGTTCACCAAGAACACGAGGTCTTGGGACATGGAGGTTTGATGGACATGGCAAGTGTAACAGACAGATTCAAGATAGTGGCGAAGGCGACAAAAGGATTCGGGACAAGGGGTGAGGGCCAGCTCATAGGCGGGCGGGTTGTGAACAGAGTTCGCGTGTGCACCATAAAGTTGCAGCGCAAGTCACAAAGAACAGGGCGCGAAATCAACAGTGACAGGCATAGGTGTAACGCAAGTCAAAACCCTGAAACCAATATTTTGTATGTGGCACATACATCCCTACTTGACAAATGTATGGGAGTGGTACATTGGAGGAAATGGTACCTTGAACCATAACCAAACGGGGATTCCCACCTACAAGTTTGTAGACAACTTATTCAGCAACAACCATCTCTGTGAGACAGTTATTCATTGATTCATCTTGTTATTGTCACACTCAATACTATGGATTTTGATGAAAAAAAGTAATAGTATCAAGTGTGATAGGGATATGAACAAGGGAGTCTTGAACTAAGAAAATCGGTTGGAAGGTTTTGGGTGACAATAGAGTTTTCCTGAAAGTGCTTCCCGAATGGGCAAGTCAAGGGGAATATGGTGCCAGAGAGTGTGAGATGTGTAAACGGAAAAAAAGAGAGCACGAGGAAATTTCACATCGCCTTATTCCGCACCAATGAAATGCTTTGCAATCAATGTTCTTGGGCCCTACCCCATGCAAGCTAAAGCTCCCCCATAGTACCCTAAGTTCTCACAAGGTTGACCAATAGTTCCCCCAAATCTTTCCCAAGGCAAGACACCATGTGCATGTGGTCCTGGTTACTAACATAAGACCTTAAGATTCAGGGTACCTATCCAGTATATTTTGGTGACTTTCAGGAAAACTCAAATATCAAGGTGTTCTATTAACAAGTGGGATATTATGAAGGTTAGACTGTAGCGGTTGTGGAACACAGTGACAGCATTGGGACCGCCCACGATGATGATCATCCGGGCGAAGAATCCTCCACACCACGCGCATGCGCCAATCACACCCCACAACCTCCCCATACACCGTACGCATACAGAAACCGTACAAATACGCAACCCTAATTACGGCGTCACTCTCTCTCTCACACATCACAATCGCTTCAACGGACGACGACGAAGAAGAAAGCTCCATTTCACGCGAACGCTCACTCCCCCTTCCGCCATCGCCATCGCCTCCCCCTCCCCCGTCGCCTGTTCCACCCTCCATCCCATCCCCGCACCTCCCTCTGGAGCTCCCACTCGCCCTCTGCCTCCCCGGATCGCGAATTTCCAGCTACCAACCCCCTCCCCGAGGAGCGCATGCTGCATGTGAGGTGAGTGCGCCTCGATCATCGGTGGTCGGCATTTGCGATTTGGTGGATCGTTGTCGCGTGAGGGTGGAGTGTGTGGTGGTTGCTTCGCGTCTAGGTTTTTGCATCGGTTTTCCCGACTGGGTGTTTTCTTTAGGTTTTGGGGGATTTCTAGCTGTTTGTAATCGCGTGTTTGAGAGCTTGCATTGTGTTCGGTGGTTACGTAGTGTTCATGGCGGTTTGGATTCTTAGGTTTGAAGTCTGTTAGCTCGGGGTCTGAGGGATTATTATTTCCTTGGATGTTGCGAGGGGTTTATACTATTTGGGACAATTATGGTATTGGTGCAGAGTGGACGAGCTTACGAGGTGTTTGTTAGGCTAGGTGTCACATGAAGATGCTGTGGTCTCGGAATCCTGTACCTCGGAGATAGAAATGAGTTCTTGGGGGTTGAATTTTATACTCTTAGTGTTTTTGATTTATTAGATACTCTGTGTCTGTTATCATGCAGCTTCTAGTCGCTCTTGTTCTTCTTTAAGAAGTACTCCGGAGATTTCCTGTTATTTTTTGTAAATCATTGTTGGCCTTGTCGCTTCCAGGCACGTTTTCTTGCTCGAGGGGCCGGGTCTTACACGTCGGGGCAGGTCCTATGTACCGATAAGAGTTTTCAATGTAAAAGCTCTTAACCCTTACAAATGCACTGCTGTTTTCGATTTTTGAAGTTGATTTTGGTCTTTCTTGGCCGCCTCCCCTGCTGTTGATTTTCATTGTCTTTTTGTTGGATTTTCGTTGCTTAAGGTTGCCCTCTACCCCATTTGAAGGTGGGAAAGGGCAAATGTCTTCAATAGCAAAGCGTCTTGCTTCAGCGTCTTCAGCAGAAATAACTGCAGGTAAAGTTCCTTCAACTTCTCAGCATGAACTGTGCACTTTTTTATTGATTGTCACATGAAATGAAAATGGTTAGATATCTTCATGCATTATTTTCTTGCACCGCTCATTTTTGCATGCTGCATGTTTTGTGCCTACGATGATCTCTTGGACTTTAAGCGGCTTGGAGATTTTTCTTTCATTTTTTGCTTTTTTGTTCTTTTGAAGTGGTGTTGTGATTTTTTTCAGAAGAAGAAGCCCAACAAAGAGCAGCTATTCGAGCCGTGCAAAGAGAAATGGAGGAGGCTGATGAACCCAATTTCCTCGAGGAAGAAGGCAAGTTAATTTTTTATAGTATCTTCTTGAATTGTAGCTGCTTTTGGATGGTACAAGCCTTACTAATCCATGTTTGTTTGTTATGCAGATATGCATGTATTTGATCGGGAGCCTATGACTGACGAATTGGTTCTGGTATGATACACGGAACTGAGGCTTTAGAATATCCTTACCTAATGGCAAACGCTAATGGTTAATTTTTGTGAGTTGATCTTGTCTACTTGTATGCTAGTTGGTTTGAATGGTCTGGTCGTGGACATAGCCCACTATTGCTTCAGAAACCTAAGCACAAAGATTATGCCCCAATGTGGTTTGCGTTGAATCTTTACGATCAGTTTCACGGTCCAAGAAAATGAACCAATCCTGCTTTTGGTGAATCTTCTACATTTTAATTCTCTTCGCATTCTTGGCAGGTTTCATGTAAGATGTGCAAAAAGCCGATTAAAGAAAGTCAGTTTGCCGCCCATGCAGGTGATTGGCTTTTTTTTTTCTGTGACTATAGTATCATTAATGTTCTACGGAGGTTCTTCAATGCTGTTTTAGTTTGGACCTAAGGAATACAGAAGTTCACATCCTTGAGGTGTTGCACCATTTGTCTGAGCAGAGAGGTGTAGGTCTTTGAATGCTCAAGACGATTCCACAGCTGAGTTGGATGGTGGAGCTGGTCACAAGAAACCACCACGCAAGGCGCGGAAGAAGTTGTTGCCCTCTCAGGACAGTATCCTCTCGATTTTGTTATGTTTCTCTTGATGTGTAGAATTGAATAGCATAGCAGGGAGATGCTGCCAATGTCACAAGTATGGTCTTCAGATGTGTATTAGAGTTGATGCACTCTTTTATGCTGGTGCCATCTTTGATCATTAGAAGATACCACTGGAGCAGGAGACTCTGATCGACTAGCAGAAGATGATGACCCTGCAGAGACTGCAGGTGCCTCCGGTAGTACTTATGAAGATCAGCCTCCTTTATACGGCAGCAGCAGTGCACGAGGCACGAAAAGTAAGTCCTACTCGACGTTCTTCTAATATTCTGTTTCATCAGCTTGTATATCTGTGCAACAATGCTCCACACGACCCACTTTCTGAGGAATTTCTGTATGCTTGTTCTAGTATGATCGTACTAGGCAATTTATTCATATAGTAATAACTGACTTCGTATGTTGTGTCTGGTAGTTATGAATGTTCGTAGAAGTATTATAAGTAATTTTCTAGTATCCACAATTGATGGAAGTATGCAACTTGCTTGTGTAACGGTACATATTGAAAATTGTGCAGAAGTAATGAACATTTCAGAAGGAACTGTTGTTGCTGCTCCAAAAGTTGGAAGGCCACGAAAGGCAGTGGTTATTGTCCCAGGAGGTACCTGTAGAAATGACTTAGAAGCTTATGTTTTTTGAACTGTATGTTGAGCTTTCTCGAGCTTTTTATCTCTACTTGTTCATTTCTCTTCTCTGTTAATTCACGCGTATTGCGATTGCTACCCAAAATTCACATAAGCTATCTGCTACAGGTTGTAATTAGTTTTTGCAAGTAGCTTTAAGTATCGATATCTTGCAGACAAGAAATATGAATATTTTGTCGCAATTCTAAGATGTTCAATCTACATGCTGTCCACTCAAGAAATCAGTGCTGGCCATGGCTAATTCGTTGTTATTTGATCATGGTGGTAGATGCTGGAGGATCATCTGGAGCTGCTAATGCGGATGTCGTTCAACCTCCTCCGAAGCGTCCAAAACTGTAGGCCAATCATTTTCTTATTGTGATGCGCATTCATTGATGCTTCTGTTGCCGTGATGTTTAGTTAGCCACTGGAAAACAATTCTGATTAGCAACTATAGTGAATGCTCGTGAGGTGTCTCGGATTATATTCTATGTTTCAGTGATGCAAATTCCTTGATTACTTTGAAGAAGTTTGTGGATGTTATCTAGGGATAATTTGTCTGAACGATTAGAAGGAAGTTTGTATAGGTAGTATGGTGCTTACAGATATCTTACATGGCATCTTTTATGAGGTGGTTCACTACAGATTGACTTCAGAGGAGCTGGACACGCTTTGTGGAGTTATGAATGTTCAGACTGGCACAATGTGTCGGCGTTCTATAACCTGTAAGTGTAGCGTGCTGGTTCTTCCCAAAAGCGATTGAAAAGCTCTAGGCAGTAGGTGCGGATTGTGGCCGAATACACAGGGAAAACGTTTTGGATGTTACTCCTGGAACAACATTGATGTTAGGGCAGTCCACTTGAGGTTAGCGTCCCTGGATTGGAAATATGGTATTTTTAAATACTACGGTGAATACATAAGTTCTATCAGATGTTGGAGGCCTTGGCAAGGATTGTTAAGAAAACAGAGGGGCGTATAAAAAGCCGAGTGCCTAATAGTGAATTTTCTAAATATCTGGATGCATGACTAATTTTCATCTCTGTCAGGTAAATTGCATGCTGAATCAAGCAAACGAGCAGTACCAGGGAGGCTTCGTCTTTACGACAATCTACTGCAAGAGTTCAAAGCCAATAAGCTAGCTACGGCAGCATTCGGCAGCAAGCCACATAATACGGGTAGGTAGCCTGTGGTGAGTTGCCCAATACTTTGAGATTGTGTATGAATACGTCTACTGAATCTTCTGAAATTTTCCCCAAATGGGGAAGCATGACAGAATGTAGCGATTGAAGGTGAAGCATTCTTGGACTTCCTTGGCACTGTCTGCCCTTGATAAAACTCTCTATTTCTCGTCTGCCAATTCTAAAAATCTGACCGGTCTGGATTTCAAAAATAACTAAGGGAAGCGTATGAAGTATTAGAGCACCTTCAGTCACAACCTTACTTCCATTTCCTCAAACCTCTAGGTCTTAACAGTCCTGTTTAAAGGCATGGTTCTAAGTTCACCCGCACTGAAAACTTTCATTGAGTGTGTTGTCAAGTACTGTGGTTAGACATGATTTGGGCTGGCCATAAGGCATTTTCAGACCTCAAGCACCTCTAATATCACACGTACATCGGTTTACTTTTGTCCACACTAATGAAAGTTTTCAGTGAAGTGATCACACCTCGTAGCATCAGGCAGAGTCTTAACCTTTTGTATGAAAATTGAGGATCGAGATTAGTCATGTTGTAATTTAGATAATTTCATCAGAGCTTACGTTAGAGAAAGGGGCTTAGTTTTGCCTTAGTTTAGTTTAGTGGTTAGCATTCATTACACATGTTGAGAGGCTTGACCAGAAACGCCGCATTTCATCTTGATTACCTGGTTTTGCAGTTGCAGTCGCAAATCCTTTGCCATTGGCTACAAAGGAATACTGTCACAGGCCAGAGCAATGTATGCGTGCTGTTCTGGGGTCTTTATTCTCCGATGCATGCAATCGTCGTGCTGTTAACAGAGGGAACAGTCCAGATAGACTTTCAGGAGAGTTGGGTGGCCAAGTACTGCCTGCTCTCCCTCTTCCATCAGACCAGTCTTCTGATCTGCAGACATGTCAACTATCAGGGTTCAACCAGAAAAAGGTGTAAAGATTGTCCCACACACATCAACTTGTACTGTTTCATATGCTTGGACACCAAAGGTGAACTGTATATATATATATATATACATATATATATGTCATCATAATGCAGAAGGATTTGGTGCCGGTACTAATTGCTTTGTGCTGGGTTTTTTTTTTGTTGATTTTTTTCAGCCCGCAAAACCAAGAGATAGTAAGAAAGCGCCACCGGTTCAAGTGATGCAAATGGCGCACGTCAAGGCGGAGCCGGGGCTGAATCAGGCGGTGGACTATGGGCGCGTGAACATGACCAACATGGGCCTGACTGGAGTGCCCAACTATCAACATGTAGACAGCAGATTGGGAATGGGAGGGGTCCCCGTTGATTATGGGCATTTAGTTATGAAACAAGGCAGGCCTGTCCAAGGCTTACCAGTTCTAGGGACCAATGTCTCTGGTACGTCACACGCTTGGTGATTTTGTATTCTACCTGGTAGGGTTCCAAATTAATTTCTCTATCCACTACTTTGTGCCAGTGTTCGAATTTCTGCCAAGTCCACAAGTGAATGTTGTCAGGATAGATTGGGATCTTATTCTTAAGTTTCTGGCTTCATCACTAGTTGTATGAACATGTATCACTGAGTTGGACTCTTGTCTACCTATTCAGCTTGTATATTGAACCATAGATGATAGCACTGAATACACATACATTGAAAATAATAGGGATGACATTTTCCCCTTTTTGGTTTTATAAACCGTCCAGATTACGAAATACAAATGCTTTATTCTTGTTGCTGTACTTCATTTGTCATTGTTGGTTGTTCTATTTATTCGCTCAGGCCTCTCAAGATGATTCCAGTAACAATTTCTTGGTCTCAGAATTTCTTGGGAGAGCAGGGGTGCAGGGAAATCAGACTCAGCCACCTTTGGGAGGTGTCCCTGTTACATGACACTCCGTATTTACCAGGTGAATATTTGGAACTATTTCAGAGGTACTTGTAAAGTCACCCAAAGTTTCAATAACATATCCCCTCTTTTAATTTCAATATTACACTTCTCCTTGCTCTTAATTGCTATTACATTGATGAAAGAACTTGGTGGTCTATCATTATTAAGTATGGAAGAGTTTGGTGGTCTCTAAACTCAACGAGGAAAAAAGGTACTTAAAATTCATCAACAAGGAAAAAAAGGCAGTTAAAATTCATGATCCAACACGATATTTCATAGGCGGCTCAAACTACTTCTTACTTGAGCCAATCATAAACATTTAAGAGCTGATTTTAGTTATTTATAGTGAGAGTAAGGTCAAAACTCATGGTATCGTTTCCAGCCACTTTCAGTACCTGTGAGAAAAATGAAATTCTATTTTATCATGGACAAGTATTAGTGTACATGCCATTATCATGAACATGAACAGGTCGCCTCAAAAACGCTTTCATCTCATTTTCTCTTTTGAACCTGAATTTTGATTATGAAAGATGGTTGATTCTTTTTGTAACAATGACCATATGATGATCCAAGGTCCAGATTTTTTCTCTAGCATTACTGTTGCCCAAAAATCCTTATTGGATTAACATCATCAACCTCATGAAAAGGATGTATTTGGCGCATCAAAATTCTAGAATAAAATATGCAAATTCTGTTCATTTAAAGTCCTAAAATGCCTTTTAATAATTTGGAACGAATGAGGAACAGTTCCACATCAAACAGATCCATTACTTTGTTGATAAAAAGATCAGTATTATTTCAACTCTCTACTTTGTCACTACTGTTTGCTCCTATAGCATGTTATTTTTCATGGTATGTGGCCTGATAGTACTCATACTTGGAGGCCCCTAGCATGGTACTCAGATGCTTGCACATGTGTTTCATCTTTCTATAACTTCCTAACTTTCAGTCTTTTCTTGCGACAGGGTGGAATGGTTTAGAAATATTCAGAATGAGGCACCATATATGTCACTTATACTGGCATATCAAATTAAATGTTGAGGACTTTTCTTCAGTTCAAAGTGGCAAGAGCAGAGGTTCTGAGGGTAATAGCTCTTTCTGTAATTATATTCATGATCTTTACGTTGAAGACTGAGACTGAATGGTTCTATCTGTTCAATACTTATACAGTTGTTGCAGTTCAGTTGTAATAGATCATGTAGAACATTGTTCACACTTTGGGTGCATTTCATCGCAATTGGTCAATATAAACATCATTATTTTTCACCGGTTAGCCTCTAGCGCACATTTTCACCACATTTGTTGGAAGCACACAGATCCATTACTCCAATAAAGTATAATTGGCTATCTCTGCTATAATATAATCTCTGCTAGCTTCTAACATTTGTGGATGTGTAACCTTTGCTAAGTCATACCTGCTGACATGTAGCCTCGGAAAAATTGAATTAATTGCTTTACGCTTTATGCTCAATTTTGCCTTCAAGAGATTGCTCACTAAGAGCAATTGTACAAAGTAATTGGGGTATATCCAACCCATTCACAAATAATTCAATTTTCATCGAAAAAATATGAAATCACTTGGATTGGAATTGTAATTCTATTGGCTATCACTGAAAAATAATAGAATAATTATCTCCTCTCTTCATGTATGCACATTCCTTAACTTGTCGGGAGCATACTCTAGTGCCATCTTGTTGTAACTAGAAGAAACCTTCACTGTAGACATTCATCACATTAGGTTAGGGTTAGGTTACACCTTCCCTTGTAGCCAAGGATTGCTGTGCATGTGCACCCACTTTGTATTTAAGAGACTTATGTCTCACCTTAATTCCATCTTCTCTACTCTTGAGATCCAATATGGTATCAGAGCGCAGGTTCAGATCTACAGAGATCTAAGTCATAGTTCTAGAGATAGATCAATAGCACCTTGGAGGCATGGACACAGATGAGGCAATCAGTGAAATAGCTGAGCGCACATCAAACATGCTAGATGCTACATTAGAGACAAATCACACTAGTAGGAGAGAGATAGAGATCTCAATCCCTGAATCAAGCCGGCTTGACGGAGTGGGCAACTATCAAGTGTGGGCATTTCGTCTCAAACGGATTCTAGAGAGGCACCAAGTGTGGAATTATTGCATCACGTCTCCATCTAGATCTACATCTGAAAGAGAAAGAGAAGGTAGAAGGATAGCATTGCAGGCACTCACTGATTCAGTAAAAGACTCAGTCGTGCCAGTTGTTTGTAGATTCGAGGACCCGCATCTTCTCTGGACAGCATTGAAAGACAAATATCAATCAAGATCTGGATCTCGCCGTCTCATGCTACTCAGAAAATTAGTATCTCTTCGCAAGGAAGAAACCATCACAATGGAGCAGTACATGACTGACGTGAAGGACACAATGGATCAGTTGAAGAGCATGGAAGTTGGCATACGTGAGGATCTGTGTACGTTACTGCTACTGGACTCATTGTCTGCTGAGTATAAGTTGTTTTGCAGGACTCAAACCAACAGAGAGGAACTACCATCGTTTCTCGAAATAGAAGCACGGCTGCTTGATGAAGAACTGCAGCTGAAACTAGATGCTGACAAGGAGGGCGAAGCTGAAGCTCTAGCTTTCAAGAAAGCAAACCCTAACAAGGCAGGCGGTGGAGCAGAAGGCGACGACCTCGAAAACCGCCGAGGCAAACCTTACAGCAACGACCGACGATGGAAGAACGGTAGGCGCGGCGAGAACAATCGCCAGACAAACCGCGGCCACGAGAGGAGCAGAGATAGATACGGGCTGGCGAAGCTCACGACCAAGGAGGCGGCGACGACCAACGGTCAGAGGAGAACCGGCGGAGTTCCCGAGGCGACCGTCGTGATTAATGAGGAGCACGAGGGAACCTACGTGGGGAACGCTCCAAAGGAAGCTGGATATGTAATTATTGCGGAGAAGAAGGCCATATTGAGTGGGATTGTCAACTATTGCGCCAGGCTATTGAACAAGTGAAAACCTTGGAAGGAAAACTCAAACGCCGCCCACATGGGCATGCCAACATTATCTCCAAAGGTAAAAGCCCTAAATCCGAATCTGACTCCACGAGCAGTGGCATTGAGAGTGCAGGAAGCATCTTAGAGGAATATTTGTGTGAGACAAATATTTGTGAGGTAGAAACCAACATGGCAAAAAAATCACAGCCACATGGGTACTAGATTTCGGGGCAACACATCATGTTACGGGGGATCTTAGCCTTTTGAGCGATGTGCAAGCATATGCTAGTAGTAGCCAAATGTTAGTTGTGGGGGGTGAGTCACACAAAGTCAAGGGCAAAGGCACTATCAATGTTATTCTCGCCGGAGGAAAAACCAAGAAATTTCAAAATATTTTGTATGTGCCGGGTATTCAACGCAATCTTTTATCCGTGGGACGTATTACCGATGAGGGTATATATGTGAAGTTCCACAACAAAGGAGTTATACTCCAAGACAGTTATTCCAAAGAAACTATTGGGTATGGGACTAGAATGCAAGGCAAGGGGCTATATAAGTTAGAAACCACAATATGGCCCGAACTCAATGCATTAGAACCCAATGAAAAAATCAAAGCCAAAATATTACTATGGCATCAAAGGTTAGGGCACATCAATTTCAAAACCCTACACATTTTGTCAAAATTAGGGATTGTGAAAGAATTGCCACGTTTACCATGTCTCGACATTATATGCGACACGTGCCAACAAGGTAAACAGAGCCGTAAAGCCTTCCCTACAAGCACACCACACACAACGGAGGTACTTCAAATAGTACACAGTGATGTATGCGGACCCTTCAAACGGCCATCCATCACCGGAGCACGCTATTTTGTCACATTTATTGATGATTATAGCCGAAAATTATGGATATCTCTCATCAAGACCAAAGACCAAGTCATTCACGAATTTATAAAATTCAAAAACCGTCTTGAAAATCAGAGTGGCAAACGTATCAAAGAATTCCAAACCGATAATGGAACGGAATACACATCCAAAGCATTTGATGAATTACTCATCAACTCCGGGATTCACCATGAATTCACACAAACTTATATTCCTCAAAGCAATGGCGTAGCTGAAAGAAAAAACCGCTCCATAATAGAAATGGCAAGGTGCTTGTGTTTTCAACACTCTTTATCAAAACACTTATGGTCAGAAGCAATCAAAGCCGCAGCATATCTTACAAACCGACTTCTGACAAGAGCATTGAACAACACGACCCCCGAACAAGCCTTCTCCGGCAACAAACCTTCTCCGGCAACAAACCCGATGTCTCCCAAATTCGAACATTCGGCACACGAGTATACGTACATATCCCAAAAGAAAAACGACACAAACTGTCATCAAAATCAACAAAATGTATACTATTGGGACGTGACAAATCGACCAAGGGATATCGATGCTATGACCCCCAAACACAAGGCATCATCTGCCATATCCATTCCACAGGAACCTCCAACAATATCCCAACTTCCATCCAATGATGTTCCATCACACTCCGTTACACCCGAGTATCATTCTCTACCTCCACCCAAAATTATCGAACGAACCCCATCATTGCAATATTCAAACCACATGCGACGACCTTCCACGAGACTCAACGGATACATTGGAGCCATTGAAGATTCTGAGCTCACATATCGAGATGCCTTGAAACAGTCCGCCCGCAATTGGAACCGAAAAATAAGCCGTTGGCTTAAAAAACATGGACTTCAACCATCTCACGCCGACAACAATCTATATTTATTTCGACAAGGCAATTTCATCATCATACTCATACTTTTTGTCGATGACTTATTACTCACCGGCAATCACAAAACCATGATTGCCTGGCTTAAAAAAAAATTAATGGCTCGATTCGGGATGTCATATCTCGGCGGTCTCACCAAGTTCACATGAATAGAATTTATCATATCATCCCGAGGCATCCTTATCCACCAAGCCACCTATGCTCAAAGCATACTAGAAGACTATGGGATGCAAGAGTGCAATCCCACACAAACCCCTCTACCACCCGGTTTCACTACTTCAAGTCAAACTGGCACTCCAAATTTTGACCCTACCACTTACCGATCTTTAATTGGTAAACTCTCTTTCCTCACCACCACTAGGCACGATCTTACATATCCTATTAACTTACTATCTAGGTTTAATTCATCCCCACAACTCGCCCATTTCCAAGCTGCCAAACACACCTTACGCTTTATCCGTGGAACAACATCACAAGGTCTATTTTATCCCCGACAAGACAAAATCGAACTCATTGGATACAGCGATGCAGATTGGGGTGGTGACCTTGACCAGTGGAAATCCATTGGCGACTACATCTTTGCCATCAACAATACACCAGTCACGTGGAACACAAAAAAATAAACTTGTATAGCTTTATCGTCCACCAAATCTGAATTCCGTTCATTGGTTGAGGCAACCAAAGAAGCAATGTGGATACGAGTATTACTTCAAGAACTTGGTTTTGACCCCAACAAACCAACAAATATTCAGTGTGACAACCAAAGTGCCATCAAGATCTCTGACAACCCGCAATTTCACTCCAAGACAAAACATTTCGAAATACACCTAAATTATGTCAGAGATATGGTCAACAAAGGATTGGTCAACATCACTTATACACCAACAGATCAACAACCTGCAGACATGCTCACAAAGGCACTTGGACGCATCAAATTCAACAACTGCAAGCAACTCCTCCAATACAGTAGCACCCTCTCTACTGTAAGCTCTGACAGCGACAACCAAAGACCACATATGTAGTACCATAAATTTTCTTTCTGTAAATTGACCTCAAGTATTTATCACTTCTTCCACTTCAGATTTCACGGAGGGTGTTGTAACTAGAAAAAACCTTCATTGTAGACATTCATCACATTAGGTTAGGGTTAGGTTACACCTTCCCTTGGAGCCAAGGATTGCTGTGCATCTGCACCCACTTTGTATGTAAGAGACTTATGTTTCACCTTAATTCCATCTTCTCTACTCTTGAGATCTAATACATCTCAGGAGCGCCACACTCTGGGGTCATCTCGGGAGCATACATGGGAGGTGCCATCTCCGGAGCGTACATGGGAGGAATTCAACTGATCTGATCTATACAAGGTCAACATCTTCACAACTCTCCCTTCCTCTCACCTGCTAATGTTCCTGAGCCAATCGAACCTTTCAATTTGCTTTATCCATCTTCGTAGAACAGATCTTCAGGTGATCTGCACCACGTCATTTCTCTTCGAAGTCTCATCTGCTGTTGTCCGCGTGTATTTTTCACCTGCTGATGTTTGAACCTTGTAGTGACCCCTTGCTCCTTGTGTTCATGACGTCGTCATCTTGTTTGCAAGGTACAATAGTAGCTGCGGTTTCTCGAGGTGGACGTGAAGAGGCCGCTGGGGATGGTGCCGAGGTTGGAGGAAGCTAGTGAAGGCGCTCACATTGTGAGGTCGGAGCGTTTGAGGAGCCTTCGCCTCAGGTACGTGCTTGTATCACAATCTCTCTGATATACTATCTACGTACATTCACATCTTGTTTTTTTAAGCTAAATTTGCACATCCCTGCTCACTAGAGTTCGCAACAGTTGCCTGTAGAAAACTTCAAAAAATTACATGTGCATAACCATTTATTCTCACAAAAACATTGCAATGCAGGTACCAGATTTCACAAGCACACAGCCACTTCTATTGAAAAAAAATCTAGAATTTATCCATGTCAAACACTTCACGCTAGGAATCAAAACAAACCATAAGTTACAGGTGAGCGGAAGATTGAAAATGATGTATCTAGAAACTGGAGTACCATCTCTTGAATAGGTACCGTCCTAATCGTCACGGTTCCCTTGCACTTTATATCTTGCATCCATCTTCACTTACCTCGCACTTCATATATTGATGCTTTCTTCACTACTTCGAGTTTATAAAGATTTTTCATGGTTTGATGCAGGCCTGGAACTCGATGACAACTTGGGAGTTTATAAAGAATTTTGTTCCAAAATTCAAAGGTAAGACATCCAAACTAAATGTCATCATTGTTGTGTGCTTTTCCTGTACAACACAAGGCATATCACTATAATGGCTTGTTTAAGTGACATTGTCAAAATGAGATATTTAAGTCAAATTTCTTGGTTTTTGCAGGAAAGACATACCTTGCCAATTTTCTCAAAGAGGTCATACTACATGTACCTCTCTCTGTCATTGTTGATATTAAGTTGTGCAAGTGACTGCGCCATCACCTCTTCGATACTTGTACATGGCTCAATGTTGTCATGCTTTGAATTAATTGTGTTCTCCCTTGAGCACATTAGTTTGAAATTCATCTTTAAAAGCACTAGATAGGCCACATTTTTTCCACCCTTGTTGTGTAAGTCTCTTGAAGTTGATATGAGTCCATGCATTGTAAAGCCACCCACAGAGATGTGGTTTGATGGTCAAGTTTGGAGTCATGTCAACCTTGACATCTTCTACTTCACATGTTTGTAGTTGCCTTGAGATTTTCTTCCATGCTCCACTCATTAAATTGCTCCCTAAGCCCATATTTAAAGGGTCGTTGTAGTATAACATCCATCAATGAGAGTGGTATCTGAGTAGTTATATCAAGACTGTCCAGAGTTGAAACTTGATAGTATCAGTTTGGATGTAGGTATAGCGAAGGTTGTTGATGAAATTTCTCCATTGGTAATGTCTTTCCAAAAGGGGCGTAAAAGTGTTTCCGCAATGTCTACCAATAAGGACAACATCTCAGTTGATTCGCTACAAATGATAAAATGTGATTATCATGGATGTTAATTTGGTTAGTGATGGTATTTTGGATATCGGGGATAATTCTAGTATCTTCGAGGTGAGTGGTCATGTATATATGTAAAATAAGCCAAGATTGAAGTTGTTGGTTGGATATTTTCATGATTTGAAAATAGGGCAATATATTTACTGAGATGGAGATTTTGATGATGTTGCAAAGAAGGCGTATGAGCTGTGTATTAGTGTTAGGAGTCCACCCCTTTTTGGTGTGTATGGCATTCTCTATTGGATGCAACATATAAGGGCATGTGTATAATTAAAGATGAGTCTATAGTTCAGAAATATATTTTGTATATATCTAGTAGATTTTGTTTAGTTCCTTGTATTATAATCACTACGGGGGGTACTGATTAGACTATGTAGGCCTAGAAGGGTGGTGTTTAACTTCTAAAGGCCCGTGATATTTTAGCACCCAAACGTAGTGAAAATTGCCAGTTTCTACGCATTCAACACAAAATGCAAATAAAGCCAATTTTTACAAATCTAATCGTAGGATCTTGTACTAGGATTGTACAAGTGGTTGGTAAAAAATTTGTTCAGCTTGAAACTTTGCCAAAATGAAATAAACTTTTTTCAAGTTTTTATTGAATTTTTTGTTTTTGCCAAATTTGTATAGGGCGTAGTGTGCTTCTACTTGGGGCTACTATCCACACGTAGGTCTCCTCCCGCACCTTTTGAACGTTGGTGATCTCAAAATCAAGGTTTCTAGAGAAACCATTCTCCAACACATCCTTGAAAAATGCGTGTGTGGTGATGCCCTTGAGGTGGTCATTCTTGATCTTCACTAAGAGGTTCTTTCTTGCCCGCACGTAGAAGATCTTGCACACCTTTTCAATTGAGGCTTGACCCATGGAGTCGAGGTGCAAGATGAAGAATCCCAAGCCCTTGAGGAGGGCTATGGCCTCCACATGTGGCTTGAGGAGATGCAACTTGATAACCCCTTATCAAACCCCTTCTAGCCTTCGTTTTTTATCCCTTTCAATAGATTTGCAAGGGGGTCAATGAAATCATTATCAAGTGGCATGTTGATATGCTTTAGCTTAGCCATTACTAGCTTATTAACATCATCATGGTACATAGGATGTTGTAGCAATTCAAAATGAATTGTCATCTAGAAGTCGAAAGAGAGACGACTGACTTCATGGGTGGGGGTATCAAAAGGTACATGTGTGAGGTTGTAGTGTTGGCTTACAACGTTGTCACTTCTCACCATGGGGTTATGGAAGCTACAGGAATCTGGGGCACGCCATCGTTACTTCTAGAGCCTTCTCTGCTTCTGCCTTAGAAACTCCTTTAGTAATCATATCTCTAACGCTCTCACCGCTAAACAGTGGCTCAGTCCCTTCATCTAGAACAAGTTTCTCCATGGTCAAGAAAGCAAGCCAGAATCAGAAGGTAGAATAATCTCAAGAAGAAGCATGGATGGTGGGGGGGAGAATCACATGTCTCTTTCTTGAGGGGTGGGTGAGCTCTTTGTTTTCCACAACCGCTAATGCTTTGGCACCATAATCCTCGTGAAGCTTGCGATAAGGCTCTCAATCTCAATACCCTAAACTATCCTCGGTTCTCTCTCAAATTGGTGCATTATTTAAAATTGTTTGACAACTTGAGGCGTACTTAGGTGATGGGGTGCCTTGGGCAATGGGGCAGCATGGATCAAATATGGAGCAATGGAGATGGAGCTGCTAGAGACGCTCGGATTTTCTGGGATGTTGGCAGTGCTTGGAATATTGGGACTGCGACATGGTGCTTGAGGCAATGACGTGGCTACTGGGCTAGAGTAGGTGTGACGTTAAAACGCAGGCAATGAGTTTTGTTAGGATGGGTACTGACTGCCGTTGCAAAGGTTCTTTGTTGTTGTTGTAGGGATTTAGGATGGGCTTGCGTGGTTGCTGCAATGTCTTTTAGAGGCAGCAGGCTTGGCTCCCACCTCTCTTGTTGTTTTTGGAAGCCAATGGCTCCTTGGCCCTCCACCTCTTGGCTATACTAGGAGTTGGGGTCTTTGGATCTTGGCTCCTCTTGTTCTTGGTTGTGCGTTTTGTGGGGATGTTGCTTGAGCACAATCGGCCTGCTACTCGTCTATGTTGCCGTGGAGTGCCTTTGCTTGAGCATAGTGCCTTTGTTCCGCCTTGGTGGAGTCTCTCTACTTTGCCTTTGTTAGGTGCCTCTGTGTCGGTGCGGAGTGCCTCAACTCTCTACCTCTGTGGGATATGAGGTGTCTTTGTTGAGGAGGGGTGTAGTCGCCTTGGTCACGGCCAGGTTGTTGTTGCGCCTTATTGTTGTCCTCAGTCCTTAGAGTTTCACAATATTGATGTGTTGCTCGTTTGTCTGACATCTCCTGCTCTGAGACATGTGTAGGCATTGATGTTGCTCTTAAAATTGATTGCGCTCCTATGGATTGATAGACATCTGATGGGTGGATTGCACTTGTTTCCACCTAAGACTTGTAGTTGTATACTCTAGCGACGTTGCGTTGTCCTGGCAATGGTAGATCATCTGATGTTAGCTGTGATTGCTGGTTGAAAATGTTGGCGTGATGTCGTGCTTGGTCATGCCTTTGGCTGTTTGACCCTTATTGCTATCGTTTGTCGCTGATGTAGGAATGATGTCGCCCTGGACAAGGCTTGAGTTGCGGTGGCTGCAGGCTTGCGGTGTGGTTTGCGTTGGGCTGCTTTTGCTGCGACAAGTAGAAGTGTGATGCTATTGTAGTGGTCAATGTCGGCGAGAATTCTCTGCTCCTGCGATTTATGGATTTCTGTTGTGGTGAATACATGTTTTTTGTTGCACCCGAGGTACTTGAGGAGATTTTGACAGAGCTTTTGTCGGCTTTGAGTGTATCGGTACTCTACTTGAACAAGACTTGCAAAAAAAAAATTAAAAGCTAGTTGATTATTTATTTGATTTTTAGGGTTAGATCTATTTTTGTTACTATTGGTTTGTTTGGCTATGAAAAAAAAGAGGGGAGAATGCGTACCTGTAGGGAGGCAAGAATGCGTACCTTCGAATGTCCTTAGGGTTGGCGGCACATGAGTTGCCATTGAAGTATTTCTTGTATCAATAGAGCCTTCGTCGAGGGTCTTGGTTCTACGACAGATGGAACTGGATCAATTTTGGTTGGCGTTGTGTTAGTTGCTACGGGATGTAGGTTTGCTACGGCATGCTGCTAATCTTCTTTGGTTGAGTGCGCATGGACGCCAAGGGCCTTTAAAGCTGCTCTGAGGTTGACTAGAGACATACTCTGCTTCAACTCTGCTCCGAGGTTGTCATACCAAGATAGTTGTGAGGAAGAGTTGTTGTGCACATCTAATGACGTTTTGGCCTAGACCAGTGGAAGAGAGGGGCTATACCTGCACAAGTTTTGCTAGCGTTGTCGAGTCTCTACTGTAACCGTTAGAGATCTATGACAATTGATGTATCTAGTAGCAGAAAGGATAGTTGATGATTCATAAAGATGTACGAAGCTTGCAACAAAGTGAAGCAATATGCAAAGGGCAAACAAGTGTCGTATCAGAGCAGGGATTTGCTAGAGTGAAGAGAGGAGTGGGAGAGTTGTAGCCTAGGCAATGGTGTTGTTGTACGGCCACACAGGAGCTTGTGTGTTCCTCTATCATTTCTTGTGGTGGGGTATCCGGTGTCAAGGTTGTAGGAAGGAGTTTGAGATAGGCTTCGACGTTACTACCCACTATGCAGTCAGATCTGGGTGTTTGCAACTAGATCCAAAATTTTGGAATTGAGATCTGGAGTCCAACACTCAGGCCGAGCTCTTCTTTAGTACAATCTTCTCCAAATCTGCGTCCTAACACCTAGAGTTGTCTGCAAAAATCAAAACTAAAGGTACAAATTCCTTCAACACATTAAACGTCATTCCCTGATCCCAAGAATCACATATTTGTTGTGTGAGATGGAGTGAGCAACAAGTCGAGCACTATTGT